>CM070838.1:5379254-5747589 GCA_036326025.1 Chrosomus eos | reverse complement strand
CCCCATGTTTCAGGGATCTCAGTCTTGAATGCAGCATCACCAGAGTCATGCCCCCGCAATGAGAGCATGACTCGTTCACAAACGCTGCCTGAGCGTGCACTAAGCCCAAGCACGAGAGACAGTGTTCATGACCATCTTCCCGAGGGAGAAGTCGACCGCATCCAGAAACGCACGGGTGAGACGACATCCTGAAAAGGACGCGAAACACTAGTGATGCTCTTTTAGAAAAAAAGAAAAAGTGCTCTTTAACGTGCCGAAGCACCGAGGGATCACCGCGGAAGACACACGGGGAAACTGCAAGCCCGTGTGCTGCACTCAACCAGTACCAGCCGTGAAAACGGCTCTTTTTTTTAAAGAGGGAACACGGCCAATAGCAGGAGCGATGATCACTTGAAGCGCCGTCACACCAGCAACAAAGAAGACCTTCCTTCTTCAAGAGGACTCGTTTTTCTCTCAAAAACTTCAGGTAGAAACAGCAGCTCAATGAGACACACTGTGAGGCTCCGAAGCAAAAAGCATTGCGCAATGTTTACTTTCGCCTTTTATACCCACGCTGGTAGGCGGGTCGCGGAATGCAAACCTTGCATGCCAATGTCCATTGGCTCGTTTTTAATACTCTCGAAGACAATTGGCTCCCTAGCGTAATCCCAATCGGAGTTCCCAGGACGAAAGGGAAATACAGTTTTACACCAGCGTGCTAATAATGCTTCTTCAGTCATTTGACAATCCTAAAGCCTGAACCACTGCCTGATGCCGCCCTTACATCTCCCTCCCCAAAAAAGTTTGCCTTCCCATGAGAAACTTTGCATTTAAAAACAAAATGTTTACATTCCCCCTAGAAACGTTTTGTTTGCTTGTAAAATATTTCAAGGATTGCTCCTGTCTGCCTCGCTGCCTGCTGTGTGTGAGTGTGTTTGCTCCGAGGCTGTTAGCTCCGTCTAAGCCTCGCATTTCTTTCTGTTTTGAACCATCATTTACTATCATTTCTAGTTGTTTATACTACTAATTACAGTTTACCAAACAGATTAACCTATTTATTGTTATTAGTTATTGTTAGCACAACATGCTATTATCTTGCTAGCCTGTTAACGCGCCACCCGTGCGCTCAGTTATTTATTTATTTATTTTTCTTGTGCGCGCCCGCGCATCTGAGTTCATAAAAAGCCCAGGTGAGTAAGAATTAGTCAACAAACACGGTGAGTAATGTCTTGTCCTGTTATTGTCACTTGCACCTCATTCCATATGTTTACTATAGCTTTCCCCGTCGGCATAGGGTTTATATGTGATAAATGCAAGGAGACAGTCAGGCTGACGGAGAAGATTTCAGAATTAAAGACACGCATCCAAACTTTAATTGAGGATAGTAAGTGAGTAAGGCGCACTTACTCGAGCTTTAGATACTACTTTGGATGCGCCTAGCATAGTGAACCATTTACATGATTCGGTTCCGGCTGAGTTATTGCCTGTGCAGCCAGGCAGATGGGTGACTGTGAGAGATCGCTCTAGTCACGGATCAAAAAACCACTCTTCCGTTCCGATTAACATAAAAAAACCAATTTTCCCCTATCAGTGAAACACCCACTGAGAATCCTGTTGATTGTGCCCGTGAAAATAGAGACACCAGCCACCATAGTCACATGTTTGCCGGGAGCCGGAGCGCCTGACATCAAAGCAAATGTAAAAGTGCTGGCTAATGCTAATCGTAAATTCTCTAAGATTGTTATTCACGTCGGCACTAATGATGTTCGACTTCGCCAGTCGGAGATCACCAAAATTAATATTAAAGAGGTGTTTGAACTCGCAAGTATGATGTCAGGCACTGTAATTTGCTCTGGCCCCCTTCCTGTTCGAAGGAGTGATGAGATAGTTAGTAGATTGTGTTCACTCAATGGCTGGTTGTCTAATTGGTGTCCGCAAAATAATATAGAATTCATAGACAATTGGAAAAGTTTTTGGGGCAAGCCTGACCTGTTGAAAAGAGATGGTATTCATCCCACCTGGGATGGTGCTGCTCTTCTCTCTAGTAATTTGGCTCATAGTCTTAGAGATAAAACATGACAATCTGGGCTCAGGTCAGGAAGCAGACAAACTGGCTAAACCGACCGTCTGCTAGCGGCCTCGCGTCACCAAGGTCAGATAAATCTCATCACATAGAGACTCTTTCACCTAGATATCATCATATAGAGACTGTGTCTGTTCCCCGAATTTGGAAATCCAAAAAACTGCCAAACCTTTCTAAGGTTAAAAATCTAATTGATGTTCAACAAATAAAAAACAGATATAATACAGATGAGCAAACGATAAAGCTTGGGTTGTTGAATATTCGATCCCTTAATTCAAAATCGCTCATAGTTAATGATAAGATTACAGACTATAACCTAGATGTGCTGTGTTTGACAGAAACCTGGCTAAAACCAAACGATTACATTACCTTAAATGAGTCCACTCCGCAAGATTACTGTTATAAACATGAGCCTCGTCCGAAAGGCAAAGTTACAATGCTGTAATTTATAGTAATATTCTCAAAACCACTAAGAAATCTAGTTTTAAATGTACTTCTTTTGAAGTGTTGGTGCTTAATGTAAAAATTTATAGTGTAAATAAAAAATCACGTTTGAGAATTCTGCTGGCTACTGTATACAGGCCACCAGGGCACCATAAAGATTTTATCAAAGAATTTGCTGACTTTCTATCAGAATTAGTGTTGGCTGCAGATAAAGTCCTAATTGTTGGTGATTTTAATATACATGTAGATAATGAAAAAGATGCGTTGGGATTGGCATTTAAAGACATTATAAACTCAATTGGAGTGAGACAACACGTGTCAGGACCTACTCATTGTCGTAATCATACTCTGGATCTAATAATCACATGGAATAGATGTTGATGCCGTTGAAATTCTGCAGCAGAGTGACGACATCTCTAGTTTGACCTATCACTTCTGCCACTAAAGATTGCTTTATCAATAATCTTCCTAATCAGTTTCATCATCTCAGCATCCCGGATCGCTTAGAAGAACTTGATATTGCAACAGAAACGTTTAACTCTCTCTTTTCCAGCACTTTAGACACAGTTGCTCCGCTGCGCTTAAAGAAGATTAAAGAAAATAGTCCAACGCCGTGGTACAACGAGCACACCCGAGCCCTTAAGAGAGCAGCCAGAAAAATGGAGCGAAACTGGAAGAAAACAAAACTAGAGGTATTTCGGATTTTATAGAAGGAGAGCTCGATTGCTTACAGAGAGGCTTTAAAAGATGCTAGAACTAATTATTTTTCAAACCTATTAGAAGAAAATAAACATAATCCTAGGTATTTATTTGAAGAAGTGACTAAATTAACGAAAAAGAAAGCTTCAAGCTCAGAAGTTTATAAGAAACACAGCAGTAATGACTTTATGAACTTCTTCACTTATAAGATCGAGAATATCAGGGACAAAATTATAACTATGCAACCGTCTACTACAGTATCGCATCAGGGAGTGCAGTGTAGTCTCCGTGAGGAACATTTTGATTCATTTGTTGCAATAGGAGAGGAAGAATTTTGCAAACTCGTTAATTCATCTAAATCAACAACATGTATGTTAGACCCTATACCGACTAAACAATTGAAAGAGATGATTCCAGAGGTCATAGATCCTCTTCTAAATATCATTAATTCATCTTTGTCTCTAGGATACGTACCAAAAACCTTTAAGCTGGCTATGATTAAACCACTTGTTAAAAAACCGCAACTTGATCCTACAGAATTAGTCGATTACAGGCCAATCTCGAATCTGCCTTTTCTGTCAAAGATACTAGAAAAAGCAGTATCCTCACAACTGTGTTCCTTTTTAGAAATAAATAATATCTGTGAGGATTTTCAGTCCGGATTTAGACCGTACCATAGTACTGAGACTGCTCTCATTAAAGTCACAAATGATTTGCTCTTATCATCCGATCGTGGTTGTATCTCTCTATTAGTGTTACTTGATCTTAGTGCTGCATTTGATACTATCGACCACAACATTCTTTTAAATAGACTAGAAAACTATGTTGGCATTAGTGGAATTGCACTAGCATGGTTTAAATCATACTTATCTGACCGTTTTCAGTTTGTAGCAGTAAGTGAAGAGATGTCTTATCGATCAGAAGTTCAGTATGGCGTACCACAAGGCTCAGTACTAGGACCGCTGCTCTTCACTCTGTAAATGCTACCATTAGGAGATATAATTAGGAAATATGGAATTAGCTTTCACTGTTATGCTGATGATACTCAGCTGTATATTTCTTCAAAACCTAACGAAACTTACAATTCACAAAATTAACGGAATGCATAGCTGATATAAAAAACTGGATGACCAGTAATTTCCTATTACTAAATTCTGAAAAAAACTAATCATTGGAGATTCTAATCATTGGACCAAAAACTTCCACACATAATAACCCAGAATACTCTCTAACACTTGATGGCTGCTCTGTTAAGTCTTCGTCGTCAGTTAGGAACCTGGGTGTGCTCTTTGATACCAATCTTTCATTTGAAAGTCACGTGTCTAGTATCTGTAAAACCGCATTTTTCCATCTTAAAAATATATCTAAATTACGTCATATGCTCTCACTGACAAATGCGGAACAATTAGTTCATGCTTTCATGACCTCAAGGCTAGATTATTGTAATGCTCTACTGGGTGGTTGCCCTGCAAGCTTAATAAACAAACTACAGCTAGTTCAAAACGCAGCCGCTAGAGTTCTTACCAGAACCAGGAAGTATGACCATATTAGCCCGGTTCTGTCAACACTGCATTGGCTGCCTATTAAACATCGTATAAATTTTAAAATATTACTGATTACTTACAAAGCACTAAATGGTTTAGCTCCCCAGTACTTGAGCGAGCTCTTAACGCATTATAGTCCTTCACGTCTATTGCGATCTCAAAATTCCGGCCAGTTGATAATACCTAGAATATCAAAATCGACTGCTGGCGGTAGATCCTTTTCCTATTTAGCACCGAAACTTTGGAACAATCTTCCTAACACAGTTCGGGAAGCAGATACAGTCTGTCAGTTTAAATCTAGACTAAAAACACATCTCTTTGGCTTAGCATACACATAACACATTATAGATTTCTATAATTCAATGTTAGTCTGCATAGATTAGATCAGCCGGAACCGGGAACACTTCCCATAATTCCTGATGTACTTTGTACATCATAAGAAGGATGGCGTCTACGCTAATATTAGTCTCTCTGTTTATCCCGAGGTTTACCGCAAACCGCCGGATCCAGGGCATATCCAGATCTGATGAAGGACCATCACCTGGACACGACGACACGCATTATCAGGGCTGTGAAGGCCCATGGACACCTCTACACACTCATCTCACCGGCAGGATGACCCAACCTCCAACCAGATGAACTGGATACCATCGTGAAAGTTCTGATCCCATCTGACTCCTGACATTATGCTGCCTAACTCATAATCATACACTGTTCATTCGTTGGCCAAAGGAGGACTGGCCCCCCGACTGAGCCTGGGTTCTCCCAAGGTTTTTTTCTCCATTCTGTCACCTGATGGAGTTTTGGTTCCTTGCCACTGTTGCCTTTTTCGCCTCTCTTCGCCTTTGTCGCCATTGGCTTTTGGCTTGCTTAGTTGGGGACATTTGACATTTAATTTTGAATTTAACAATACAATTACAACATTGCTTTCCTGTTATCTCTGTAAAGCTGCTTTGAAACAATTTGTATTGTAAAAAGCGCTATATAAATAAAGGTGACTTGACTTGACTTGACTTTCACACTCCCCCTAAACTCAAAGTTTCAATGCAAAACATATTGCGAGCAAACGCAAAGTTTTATTTATTAAACTAATTTATTTACACACTTGTGCCTTCGAACTGTTGTATAAACTCAATATCACACTCGTAGCCGGACAGCCATATCGCACTGCTACTTGTGTAATAGTGCTCATATATCTAGTATGTCAATGTACCCCTTTCATGGAGAATTCCAGGGATATAATGAATCAAAATCATCATAATCTTGTATAATAGTTGTTTGAACACAACTCAATACTTTCTGTTATTACATGAGGGTTTTATATATTTTTTCACTACATATTTTTTCTCTTTGATTGATTTACTGACTTTTTTAACTTTAATTTCAGACCAGATGGATGAAAATGAAGTGGAGAAACATCAAAGAAGATCTCAGAAATCTGTAACCTGCACTCAGTGTGGAAAGAGTTTCACACACAAACAGAGTCTCGATGTTCACATGAGGATCCACACTGGAGAGAAACCGTTCTCATGTGATCAGTGTGGAAAGAGTTTTACACAACGAGGAAACCTTCAGAATCACATGATCATCCACACTGGAGAGAAACTGCACGAATGTGATCAGTGTGGGAAGAGTTTTACACACAAACAGAGTCTCAATGTTCACATGAGGATCCACACTGGAGAGAAACTGCACGAATGTGATCAGTGTGGAAAGAGTTTTACACGACAAGGGCACCTTCAGGAACACGTGAAAATCCACACTGGAGAGAAACCGTTCTCATGTGATCAGTGTGGAAAGAGTTTTACACAACGAGGAAACCTTCAGAAACACATGATCATCCACACTGGAGAGAAACTGCATGAATGTGATCAATGTGGCAACACATTTTTGAGGGCTACAGACCTGAAGAGCCACATGTTAGTTCATTCACAGGAGAAACCACATTCATGTTCTTTTTGTGGAAAGAGTTTTTCACGTCTGGAGGATTTAAAAGTACATCAGAAAATACATACTGGTGTAAGAAATCATATGTGCTTTGAGTGTGGGAAGACTTTTATTAGACCTGGACCTTTGAAACTGCACCAGAGGATTCACACTGGAGAGAAACCTTACATGTGTTCACACTGCGACAAGAGATTCAGTCGGTCAGCATCCCTGAAAACACACGAGAGGATCCACACTGGAGAGAAACCTTACATGTGTTCACTCTGCGATAAGAGATTCAGTTGCTCAGAAATCCTGAAAAGACACGAGAGGATCCACACTGGAGAGAAACCGTAGCACTGCACTGCATGTGGGAAGAGTTTCACTAAATCATCTACGCAGTCATGCCAAAAACATCCCAAGAACAGCAGTTTTAACTGCGATTCACATCAACTCAACGATGAAGTTCCTCACCAAAAAGCAGTATGGCATATATAATTTTGCTATGTTTAAAAGTACAAGTGGTTTTTTAGCATTTTTTACTAACTGTTCTTGCTCAGGAAGCTGAAGAAGAGGCTGATTGAGATGCTTTGCTATCGGGTTAGTCAATAAAGAGAGACATATGTCTTATTTGTTTCCAATTTTACTTTCTTTTTGTATTTGCTGCACCAAGTATTAAACTTGTATTGTCCATTTTCATTGTCTGCTCCTTCTTCTTGCATCAAGAATAAATCATTCTTAAAAGATTAGTGAATGCAGCACCAATCGTGAACGTAAATGGACAACTTTAAAGATTTTTTTGTTCCCTCAGATTCCAGATTTTCAAATAGTTATTGTCCTATCCTAAAAACCCACACATCATCTGAAAGCTGAACAAATAAGGTTTCCATTGATGTATCTCAATTTCATGTTGCTGGTTTTGTGGTCCAGGGTCACATATTTGATGGTGCCATGTATAAATCTGTAGATCCCCAAAATGATCCAGACCAGTTGAACCTTTCACTTACTTGGAATATTGTTTGTATCCCCATTTTTAAACCATCTCCCTTCAACATTTGTAAGAAGGGAGAAGTTGTTGCCAATGGGAATGGTTTCACTAAGTGACTTAATTTTAACTGTTTATTGAAGTGTTGTATGAAATCAGTCACATTTTCAATTGTGATGGTATTCAGGGAAACATCAATTGTTGTGTGAGGTTGCTTAACTCTATCATGTCAAAAAAAATAAAAAAAATACAAATTCCACATTTTGAATTTTATAGGCGGTATGCTGTACACTAAGTTTCTTTGTGTGAGCTGTGCTCATTTGTGTAGATTTCTCCTCGAGAGGCTGCGTGAGCCTCAACAGCACAACATTGTTACAGTCAGTAATACATTTATTATCCAACCACTATCAATCGCAACTTACAATGAATGTAATAAAATCAGAATTCTCTCATTTTACTGTCTCCCTATACTAGTTATTTTCATTTTTTTGTCAGTGATGTTTTAATCAGGCTACTTGTCAGTTTGGGCAAGTAAAATTCTCTTTTACTTTTCCCTTCAAAAGATCCCCTTGTCCCGGACAAGCGTTAATGTCAAGCCCTGCTGGTTGAAGTGCTGATAGTGATTAAGGGTGTATTCACACCAGGAAAGTCCGATAGTTCACTTGCTTTGGTCCGGACCAAATAAAAATTTTTTTTTTTTTTTTTGGTACGGTTCGCTTTCACACTGCTCTTTTTGCAAGTGACCCAAAATTTGTAAACAAAACCACACGTGTGCTAAGGTCGTCCATTCATTGGACAAAGATTCTCAAGTAGGGAAATCAGGAAGTGCAAAAAAGGCTCAGGGATATTATGGGAGAGGGATATTAAGAGACGCGTGCGTATTAATGCGTACTAGCACACACACACAAGGTCTCTCGCGCTCTCCCTGTCGTGCGCATATTCAACGAAACCTATAGGCTAATATATAAAAATATATATTAACGATTAAATACGGGACAAAACATGATTTTTTCATAATAAGTCAGAAGCTTGTTAACTCAGTGGCACAGTGCTTTCTTGCAATTGGTTCGGTTCATGTTCAGACCGTAAACGAACCGTACCAGAGTTCGTTTGGAACCGTACCGAGACCACCTCTTCAGCTGGGTCTCGGTTCGGTTGTTTGGTCCGCACCCGAGTTCGATTGCTGTATTCACACCTGCCCAAAAGGTCCGCACCAAGGGGGGAAACGAACTAGAGTTCGATTCAATCGAACTAAACAAGGCAGGTGTGAATACACCCAAAGTCTCGGCACGTATTTATCAAGCCTTTACAAGAATTACTCACAATAACACTGCTAAGAATTAACTAACGGGACACTGTGTAGTTTTTATAAATATTTTATTAGCTAAAATCAATGTCTTTATTCATAAATACACTCACCTAAAGCATTATTAGAAACACCAGTTCAATTTCTCATTAATGCAATTATCTAATCAACCAATCACATGGCAGTTGCTTTACTTTTACTTTATTAGGATCCCCATTAGCTGATGCAACAAGATGCATCCGCTACTCTTCCTGGGGTCCACACAAAATACATAACACAAACAAAACGCACTACACAATCAATGCACAAATTAACATATTACAAAATATAAACACAACCAATGCACAATCATACACTAAAACAACAAATTCTCATGGAATACAGATATACATATACATACATACATATATACATGCATACATATACATACATACACACACACACACACACACACACACACACACACACACAATATGCTCTATCCTCTAATATAAGCTAACATAAAAAATTCCTTTACTTGTTTTTTAAAAACAATATTATTTTGGGTTTTAACAATATGACCTGGGGTGTATTCCAGAAAGCAAGGTTAACTTACCGTCAGATAAACCTTGAACTCTTGGTTGATTAACCCCAAACTTGCTTACTCTGGGTATGTCGGTTCCAAAACACCTGTGAGGAGTTAGTTTAATCAACCTCCTATTGGTAACCCAGAGTTAATGCGCGCACACGGCGAGTACATAAAGACATTTTCAATGGATCGCAGATTTCAGGAGTCACCATGGAAACCAAGGGACAAAAAAAGTGAGCGACATACTTCGGTGAAACTGAGTTGGAGGTTTTAATGCTGGCTTATGAAGACTACAAGCCCGTTAAAACTAAAAAAAAGCAATACTGATAAACGGATACAAATAATAATAATAAAAAAATAATAAATAAAAAAAACGGACAGAGTAAATGCGTGAGTTTAGAAAATTATAAACGGGCTATTTTCCCCTGTCATTAGCCAAAAATTATTTGGGGCATGTAAAAATAGACAAATAGCCTATTTACTTGTTGGCCTCCATACATTTCTTAATATTACAGTAGTAATGCACATAATTGGCTAGTTATATGTTAGGTTCTTATAAGGTGTAATCCTTCTGGAGCCAGAAGAAGTGTGAGCCAAGTCAAAATGAAAATGAAAGTCAAAAACATTCTCCAGCAAGGTAATATTTTCTAAACTTACTAAACTTGTTAGTGACGCCATGTAATTTAGTATCTAATGTAATTTAGTGTTCTATGTAGCCAATAGAAAGAAGGCCGAGGCCTGTAAAACAGGTGGGGGTCCACTTCCGCCTCCCCTCACCCCAGCTGAGGAGCTGGCACTGACCCTGAATAAAGGGTGACCTGTGGGCGATGGGATTCCAAGGGGCCGTTCATCAGACTCAGCTACCAAGACAGGTGGCTTAGTAAAATGTAGTTGAGCCATATTAATACTTATTGATTTATTGATGTTTTCACTGTTTTTGTCAGTATTTTAATAAAGAAAATCATCATCACTGTCACCATTTTAAAAAGGCATTTTGAATGCATTTTACAGTCATTGATTCATTGTGCAGTGTGCATGCTGCTTTGACTGCATATGCTGTATACTGTAATCTTATTACTAGTACTCTTAGATGTTCCTAATGCCCTTCTTTATTAGTTGTATTTGTTTAAGAATATACATTGAGTATTGAATATGCATGATTATCTTGGTTTAATTATCTTGCAGTTGCTGATGGCCACATTGTATTATTGGATCATCCTGCAACACCACACTCAGTCACAGTTGTAAGTGATGATCGTCTTTAGGTATCTGTTTGCTAGCTAGACCAAGCATCCTTCATTATTTTCACTGTAGGATGACGATGAAGAGACCACTTCTGCTGTGACAGAAACAGAAAATGTGGGGAGGCCCATAGAGGTATGATATATACAATGCATTCCCCCTTTTTTACATAAGAGAATAAATAAATTGCCATTGTCATTTTACACAATATGGCAGGAGATTTTAATACAAATGAGGGTCCATCTACCTCCACACAGAATCTTAGCAGTGTAAGAAATGTTCTGCAGTTCTCCTTCCTCATTTAAATATTTGGTCTGTGTTTGTATTACAGTCTTTTTCAGTCTTTCTAGTTGCCTGCCAAAGAGCTGTATAAGGTCCCCCTTAAAAGCAAATCAAAAAAGTGACATGGAGATGGACCTTATACAGCTTCAAATGGAGGAGAAAAGGCTTAACCTAAAAAAGGCCAGACTTGAAATTGAATTGCTGGAGCACCAGCTTAAGGTGGGAAACAGTATGTGAACATTAATCTGTCATTTGTTGTTGAATGAAATCTAAAGCAATAAATACAAGTGTCTTTTGTTACAAGAAATAAAGAAACAATGAACAACACTTGACTGTTAACTGGTTTTAATTAAAGTGATTTTGGCAAATCATGTCTTGTACCACCCTGCCATCTCTTTGGTCTACTGGGTTCACTGGGGGGGTTCCTCTTTGCCACATATTAACTAGTTAGTGGGGACCAGTAATGATGTTATATGAGGAGTTATATCATTAGAAACATTTCATTTTTTTCGTTTTCATTTATATGTTTATTTTACAGGGACAGTGCTCATTAATTAACAGTAAAATAACTGTAAATGAGCCAGAGTTAGCTCAACAGGCTAATTTTCATCTGTTGTCCCTGGCCAGTTATTATGAGGGCAACCTAAAATCAAGATATAAAAACAAAAAATGACTTTTTACAGGCCACACATAATAACAGCATAAAAAAGTAATGATAAGACAGATACAACACACAACAATAAGTAACGAGCAACATCATCACACAACATAGGCTAAAAAATGATAGATAACCAAGTTTGACACAAGACAATCTGCTAGCAAGCAACAATTCTCAGTAGGCAGTCAGTAGTCTAATGTGCACATAATTATTTAAAAATTATTTAATAATTAAAAATTATCGTGACTGTATAAAGTAGGGATATATAGTGCTAATTAAAATGGTCAGGGCACGCCTTGCTCTGTCACCTCTCTGAAACAAACTAACTCTGCAACATAACCTGCTCCGGAGCAGGTTATGTTCAGAGAGTGAGTTGCTATGACTACTAACATACCCTGAAAGTTACCTCCGTTTTTGGAACCGAAAGTTGAGGTTATCCGCTTACTTACTCTTAAACATACCCGGGTATGTCACATAACCTGCTTTCTGGAATACACCCCTGGAAGAGAGTTCCATTCAACCATAGCTCTATACAGCACTGTACGTTGTTTTGAGTTTGTTCTGGATTTTGGAATAATATATTTACCAATGACGGCATGCCTCGTGAGATATGTATGAACATTAGAACTCAGAGTAAGTTGTCTATACAGACAATCAGGAGTTTTCCATACATTAATTTTGTTTATAAAGCCAAGAAGTGATGCTTTTAGCCTCCCATCAACCATTAACCAGAAGAGTTTGCCGTGCATTTTTTTAACATTAGCCCTTATTGTACAGCTAAGGGCTAAACGAGCAGCTCTATTCTGAACCCTCTGTAGTTTCCCTAAATTCTTCTTTGTAGTTCCTGACCAAACCACAGAGCAATAATCTAAGTGTGATAACACTAGGGTCTGCAAAACATGTTTAGTTAAATATGGAGATATAAACGAATAACACCTTTTAACTACAGATATATTTCTCCCCATCTTTTTCACCACTTCTTCTACATGTCTTGACCACGACAAAGTACAGTCTAAGGTTACCCCAAGAAGCTTTGTTTCATTTACCTGCTCGACAGCAACATTATTTAGTACTAAATCCAACATTGGCCCTGTTTTTAATGAACATTTAGTTCCAAATACAATACTTTTGGTCTTGGCAATATTTAAGACAAGTTTATTATCAGTGACCCAATTAAATACCATCTGCAACTCATTATTAAGAGCTGCAGTAATGCTTTCTAAAGCTGGTGCAGGCATATAAAGTGTTACATCATCCGCATACATAGACACAGATGCTCTTTTACAGACCAGTGGGAGATCATTCGTAAAGATAGAAAAAAGCAATGGTCCTAATGAAGACCCTTGTGGAATCCCACATGCTACAGACCTCACCTCAGAGAAGTATCCATTGAAATACACCTTCTGTGTTCTATCTGTCAAGTAGCT
The DNA here is from genome assembly GCA_036326025.1 of Chrosomus eos. Lineage (NCBI taxonomy): Eukaryota > Metazoa > Chordata > Actinopteri > Cypriniformes > Leuciscidae > Chrosomus > Chrosomus eos. The sequence continues at coordinate 5,734,446 of CM070838.1, read as the reverse complement.
CTCTTACCCATGCTAATGCAGATGGTGTAAAACCATAACATTTGAGTTTCCCTAGCAACAAACTATGGTCGATTATGTCAAATGCAGCACTAAAATCTAATAATACTGCTCCGACAATATTTTGGCTATCAATATACTTTAACCAATCATCTGTCATTTGTACAAGAGCTGTACAAGTTGAATGTCCTTCTCTATAAGCATGCTGGTATTTGCTTAATAATTCATTCATAGTAAAATAACCTTGTATCTGGTTAAATACGATTTTTTCTAAAAGTTTACTTATAGCAGGTAACAAACTGATTGGTCGACTGTTAGAGCCAGAAAAAACAGCACGAGTATTTTTCGCTAAGGGGATTACCTTTGCTTCTTTCCACACTTGTGGACACACATTCCTCTCAAGACTAAGATTAAAGATATAACATATGGGAGTGGCAATGTGATCTGCTACCATCCTCAATAGCTTTCCATCCAGGTTGTCCGTACCGGGTGGCTTGTCATTATTAATAGACAATAATAGTTGTTTTACTTCTTCTCTTGTCACTTCTCGAAATTTAAATGAACAGTTCTTATTATTCATTATTTCTTCTGATATGCATGAATAAGTTGACTCACAGCATGATGTTGGCATTTTTTTGCCTTAGTTTACCAACTTTATCAATGAAGTAATCATTAAAATAATTAGCAATGTCTACAGGTTTCGTTAAAAACGATCCTTCAATGCTTCAATGCATTTACGGGTGTGGGTCCTGGTCAAGACAATCTCCTGAACTCCAAACTGAATGTTAGAATGCGAAAGAAAGGTGATTTAAGCAATTTTGAGCGTGGCATGGTTGTTGGTGCCAGACGGGCCGGTCTGAGTATTTCACAATTACACGGTCACAGTATTTCTGCTCAGTTACTGGGATTTTCACGCACAACCATTTCGAGGGTTTACAAAGAATGGTGAAAAGGGAAAAACATCCAGTATGCGGCAGTCCTGTGGGTGAAAATTAGAGCCCTGCACGGGCCTCAAATCTAGGCCCTAGCCCGGCCCGTGTCCGACAGCTCATCAGAATGATCAGCCCGAGTCCGACCCGAGCCCGTTAAAAAAAAAAAAAACACGATACACAGCCTGACCTCTGTTGCAGTCAGTAAAACAGATATGTTTTGTTCTCAATGGCAAAGTATTTACTGGTAAGTTTCTTTTCTTTATAAAGTTAAGAATTTAATTTTTTATTTTTATGACGACCAAGCAGCCGACAGTGAGTTAAACATGTTTGATCCATTTATAGCCTCTCAAATCAACACTTTACTTGGCTACAATAAAATCCATATTTTATTGTAGACAGACAGTTAAGGGTTAATGCCCGACGAGGTGTCCATTGTCAGGTTTTAATGGACGACGGCGAGGTGTGAACCGGCCGACGCGCAGCGGAGGACGGCTGCCTCTGTCGAAGTCCATTAAAACCTAACAATGGACACCTCGAAGGGCATTAACCCGCTTATACCATGGTCACTTGCCAAATAAAACATTTTTAAAACATTAGTTTATATTTTAATCAGGCTAAATCTAGTTTTTTCAAATAATAACTTGCCTGACGATTTATTTAGCAACTTGAGATATTTATAGTCCGCTGAGGAGATATTTATAACCCTTCAGGTTCAAAAATGCATTTTTTTTTCATGAAACACAAAGGTAGGCATAGTTATTTTTTTATTACACATAAAACACTATGTGTTACACTAGTCTACACTAACCACAGCCTCCGAAGCACCGCTGTAGGTCGACTCTCCGATGCTGGACTGGAGAGCCGTCAAATAATGTCGGTGACAGGCCATCGATGCGACAGCAGTCGCATGCGGGCTTACTGGGCTCCGTCAGTCCGTGAGAGACTGAAGATGAAATAACGAAGTCGCTCGTTGTATTAGTAGGTTATGTAATATCTAAGTAATGTTAGATGTTTGTTTTGATAGAGCAAATTGTTAACGGATACTTTGACTGCCTGTTGCTATGGTTACTCTCACAGCTGTTGTAGGCAGCGCATTCATTTATTAATTTTGAATGGTAAACAGGCAGTTTCACCAGAACTACTTTACTAGGTGTCCTCTATCACTTTTTAACGGACACCCTGCAGCCAATCAGAATCGAGTATTCACCCAGACCATGGTATACCGTTAGTTTAAATGTTTATTGTCATTTTTGAAAAGCTGAGGCAAACTGCTCTTCTGCTCAGTCGCAACAGCGCTCGCAAACTAAATGAGTTTATACAATACAATACAATACAATACAATACAGAGAATGCAATCTAAACAAATCAAATAAATTACATTAAAACCAAATATGCAGGTTATCATACCTCAAAAATCAAGTCTTCACTACAGAACATGGTCATTCTTATTTCCAATAGTTTCCATTACTCATGAAAAATAAAGTCCAATCAAACAAAAAACAACCTCCTAACATGGCTAAGAACAGTCTTAGGCCATGGCCACACGGACACGGGTATTTTTATAACCGGAGTTTTTCCTCCAGCGTTTTAAAAAAAAATCCCGTCCACATGAAAACGCAAAAACACGCTATCAAGCGCGGTCAAGAGCATGCCACGCCAGCAGACGGCGAAATAACCCTAACCGTAAAGCCACGTTGGCCAATCAGAAGCCTAACAAAAAGTTATTACCGGTTCCGGTAGGCGCAAATCTGACGTCAAACACAGCGGATTACGGCGCACGCTCTGACGTCGCAAGGCAAAAACCCCGGTTTCACTGTCTACACGACAACACGTAACCGGGGTTTCTGAAAATACTCACCCTCAGCAGGGGTTTTCAAAAATGTTCGGTTTCAGTGCGTTTTCGTGTGGACGAACGGCCGAACCACAGAACGTAAACACAGAACGAGCCGGTCGCACGAATCTCAGATCGCGCCGCCGGGAAACCTGTGTGCGTGTGGGTGAGCAGACTGTCATGTGTCAGTCATATGTCAGTGTGATAGGTTATAAAATGTCTTTCTATGTTTGGTTTTCAATCGTCATCTTCTCATATTTTATTTTAATTAATGTCTAAACTAGGCTATAAAAAAAGATAAGCCTAAAACAGGCCCGAGTCCCGGCCTGCGTGTGAAAATTGGCCCGAAGCCCAGGAGCGTAAATAAGTCGGGGCCCGTCGGGCTCTGGCTGAAATGCAGGCCTCTATAGCGAAAATGCCTTGATGATGCTAGAGGTCAGAGGAGAATGGGCCGACTGATTTTTTTTATTTTATTTTTTATTTTATTTTTATTTCAGGCAATGGCGTAGAAAGTACAAGGCAGACAAAATATTGTTAAGTCATACAGTGCAAAAAAGAAACAAAAACAAAAAACAAAGACAGAACATACAATTTTTTTTTTTTTTTTTTTTTTTTTTTTTACTGACAATCGAATTCTGCCTGAAACGGAGTGGGAAGAAGACAACTTATTTAATCCCACCCCAGTTCCCCATTTAGTGATTAATACATTAAGCTTCATTGTTACTTTGGTCACGGATTGTTTACATTATGTTGTATCATGTGGCGTTACCACAGCAACAAGAATTTATTATAACAACAGTACCAACAATTAAGAAGAATAAACAATACCAACTATAGTAATGAACAATATACCAATGATGGCAATGGACAATATACCAACGATGGTAATAGACAATATACCAACAATGGTAATGAGCAATATACCAACAATGGTAAGGAAACATTGAGCACATGTTAACACTATATAAGACAGAGTACAACATCAATGTAAATTTAAGATCCCCATCTCTGTATTTTAACCAGACCCAATGTTTATATAACAAATTTAAATTGATGGATAGTTTGACATTGCTTTTGTTGCAATTCCAGTTTGTTCCAGAGTTTCACTCCGCATACAGACACACAATAATGTTTACGAGTGGTTTGGGCTCTTGGTAACGAAAAATATCCAAAGCCTCTCAAGTTATGAGCTCGCACTGGAATTTGAAAAAAACGTTGTAAGTTAGGCGGTAATAAGTTGTTAAATGCTTTATATAGGACTATTGATGTATTTTACAAGATCATCAAATTTTAACAAATTTGACTGCATAAACAGTTTATGAGTATATTCTAAATAACCAACCTTATGAATGATGCTCACAGCTCTTTTCTGTAATATGATCAGAGGATTTATTGTGTTCTGATAATTATTTCCCCACACTTCAACACAATACATAAGGTATGGCAGTACCAAAGTGCAGTATAAAGTATGGAGTGCATTTTCATCAAGGTATAGTTTTGCTTTATTTATAATGAGAGGCTTTTGGAGATTTTTCTTTTAATGTGTCTGACATGGGGTTTTCATGACAATTTACTGTCAATTTTTACCCCCAAAAATGTATTCTCACTCACAATTTCAATTTGGGTACCACCAATACTTATTCTCTGTTCAGTCATTTTGTTACGATTACCAAACATCTAATTATTTTAGTTTTATTTATATTCAAGGATAATTTATTTGTGTCCATCCATTTTTTTATTATAATTAGTTCCCGGTTTACTGTATTTACGAGCTCCTTATAATCATAACTACTATAGAATATATTTGTGTCGTCTGCAAATAGTATGAGTTTCAGTACTTTGGATATAGTAAAAATATCATTTATATGCACATTAAACAATTTTGGCCCCAACACTGACCCCTGGGGGACACCACAAACAATGCCAAGAGTATCTGATAAATACTGACCAATTTTAACAAACTGTAACCTCCCTGTTAAATAACATTTTTAACCAATCTCCAGCCAGCCCCCTAATTCCATATTTTTCCAGCTTATTTAATAGGATTGTGTGATTAACAGTATCAAAGGCTTTTTTTTAGATCAATAAAGATACCAACTGCATACTTTTTTTGCTCCAGTGCATTAGTAATTTCTTCAATAGCTTCAGTTATTGCCATTGGGGTAGTTCTTTTGGACATAAAACCATACTGACCATCATTAATTACATGATATGTCTCGAGAAAACTTTTCACGTCGAGAATTGAAGAGTTTCTCTAAAATTTTTGAAAACTGAGGCAAAAGAGAGCTCAGCTGATTCAAGCTGAAAGAAGAGCAACTTTGACTGAAATAACCACTTGTTACAACCGAGGTATGCAGCAAAGCATTTGTGAAGCCACAACCGGAGGCGGATGGGCTACAACAGCAGAAAACCCCACCAGGTAACACTCATCTCCACTACAAATAGGAAGAAGAAGATACAATTTGCAAGAGCTCACCAAAATTGGACAGTTGAAGACTGGAAAAACGTTGCCTGGTCTGATGATTCTCGATTTCTGTTGAGACATTCAGATGGTAGAGTCAGAATTTGATGTAAACAGAATGAGAACATGGATCCATCATGCCTTGTTACCACTGTGCAGGCTGCTGGTGGTGGTGTAAGGGTGTGGGGGATGTTTTCTTGGCACACTTTAGGCCCCTTAGTGCCAATTGGGCATCGTTTAAATGCCACGGCCTACCTGAGCATTGTTTCTGACCATGTCCATCCCTTTATGGCCACCATGTACCCATCCTCTGATGGCTACTTCCAGCAGGATAATGACAATGCTCGAATCATTTCAAATTGGTTTCTTGAACATGACAATTAGTTCACTGTACTAAAATGGCCCCCACAGTCACCAGATCTCAACCCCATAGAGCATTTTTGGGATGTGGTGGAACGGGAGCTTTGTGCCCTGGATGTGCATCCCACAAATCTCCATCAACTGCAAGATGCTATCCTATCAATATGGGCCAACATTTCTAAAGAATGCTTTCAGCACCTTGTTAAATCAATGCCACATAGAATTAAAGCAGTTCTGAAGGTGAAAGGGGTCAAACACAGTATTAGTATGGTGTTCCTAATAATCCTTTAGGTGAGTGTATGTCCTCATTGCTGTAAAATTACCTTTGCCAATGATCTGACTTATCCTCGTAAGCGAAGAATTTCTTATCTTTATTTTGTCACAGGCCGGCTCATAGCCTGTGGCAAAAATGAGGGGACACGAACAACAGGTATAGGCCAATAAAATTTTTTCTTTATTGTAAACCAAAAACTACTAACTTTAAACAAAGAAAAAGGAATGAGGTGTGAAAATGTCTTAATGTAAGGTGTATGTAAAGTGCAGGGATGCGTGAATCTGTGTGTGTTGAGTGGAAACTAAGTAAAACTACAAAGGAACAAACAAAACAAGATCATACCTGGAGGATCAGAGAGAGAGATGAGAGTGGTTAGTGAGGCAGTTTAAATACCCTGAGCCCAGGTCTACCATAGAGTTGTTTGTGGTGGTGGTGGTGATTAGACGAGATCTGCGGTGAGTCACAATCATGTTGCATTGTGGTATATGAAGCTGCCTGCCTCGGTCAAAATCGAGATCATTAATTTCGTCTCGCGGTGATGATGTCACTACTTTCGCTGTTGCGCGTTTCCTGAGTCTATACGCTGATTTCATGCAGCCGTTATTTTAAAAATCGAAAGCGAGATGAATATACAGTATATACAGTGAAATTCATTTATAAATAAAATTATTTTTTATATATAATTCAGAAAGTAAAAAGAGAAGCAGGAACGAACTATATACATATCCTATATTAGATATTATCTTCCAGTAGTGTAAATCGCGGCAGAAGCTTCAGGTTGGTAGTCCAAGGCTGCGTTCATGTCCACTTTTAGACACGCACCTGCGAACTTCCCTAAGCACTTCTCCTCGGGGGAATCCCTGCCGCCATTTTGAAGTGCGTTCCACTTCGTGAATGTAGATGAGGGAAGTTTATATGGACAGACCCTCGTTCCCTCGATTTTGACCGAGGGAGCGAGTCTACTTCATATGTACACTTCAGGCACCTATATGTCCCACAATGCAGTACGATTGTGACGTAACCACATATATCATCTAATCACCACCACAACAAGCCACTCTATGATATTAATTATCATTTTTTTTTTATTTAAAACAACCCAAACACACCTATATAACATTTGGATGCTGCATTAAACAAATTCTTAAAAGGAAAAAAAGTAAATAATAAATTCAACTCCATATCAGATTCCAAGTGATCAAGGGCTTAGAACGTTCCAATTCAGCTCATTGCAGTTTCCGCCAGTAGTGGGCACTCGTGCACACACATGCCAAGCCTCCCGAAAAAAAAATTCCGGGAGACTCCCGAATTTCAAAGCCCCTCCCGAAAATCTCCCGGACCGACCTTTCTCCCGAATTTCTCCCAATTTCCACCCGGACACCCAGCCGACGGGGTGTCATTGGTTGTTGCGTTAAATCTTACCCAGAAACAATAGTGCTATTTTCTGATTGGCTAACAACACCAGACGAACAACACCATAGGAGACGCATCAAGGAGCTTGATTCCTGCCGGTTCCACAGTGAGAGCGGCGCGGCCAGAGTTTTGGGCGCTGCGGCTTTTCAGTGTGAGAAATACAATGTGTGGCGGGAGAGCATGACGAAAGACCGAAATGAGTGACTTGTCACGCTCAATGTGTGACACTTGAGAGCCCTGCTGATGTGTGATGAAAGCACAAGCAGAAACACGGATAAAGTATGTATTTTGTATTTACACTTCTCTTTTAAGTAATTTGGCTGCTGTCAGTAAAAATTGCTCTCTTTTATACAATACATATATATATACAAAAAATATTGTACAAAAAAAGGGTCTATAACCTCCAGAGGAGAGGCCTTAAGAAATTTAATTTTCTTTGCGTTTGTGATTTGTGATTTTGCGTTTGTGAATTGCGTTTGTGAGACGCAAATTTTCTTTGCGTCTGTCTAATCCCTACCGTCCTTTTGAATATCTCACCAATTCTAAGGTCTCGAGGTTGGCAAGTATGCTCGTGCAACGTAAGCAATGACGTACATCCGAGTGAACGAGACGGAGGGAAGTTAGCGAGTGAGGTGGTATCCAAGATGGCGTCCTGCTAAGTTTGCCTTTATCAGGCTCTGCTGACAAATTTTCTTTTAACAGCCAAACTACACTGTTTATAATCGTGTTACGTGTATTTCTTTACATAAATACTTCACAGTGCCCCTCGATAACTTAAAGAGGAAATCTGCTGCAGACAAAAGGAAAGAAAAAGAGATGTCGCGCACTTCACGTGTGTCCGATACTGGGAGTTTCCACAACTATTGTCTACCGGTGAGATCCTATCTACTCCGCTTCCGGAGAGCCCAGGTAAGCCCCTTCAAAGAAAGGCAAAGCAGAAGACGACGCCGTGATTTCCACTCTCTCACAGCTGATAAATAGTCGCTCGGATGCCCTGGAGAAAATGGTGAGTGACAACGCTCTTAAAATTGAAGGGCTTAAAAAGACGGTGGACTTTGTATGTGCCGAGTTGAATGATATTAAGGGGAAAGTCGGCCATGTCGAAGCTAGACTAAATACTGAAGAAAAGAAAATGGAGCTCTGCGAAATAAGAATTGCAGAATTGGAGAGGTATTCTCGCCGCTGGAACCTGCGTTTGCATGGAGTACCTGAAAAGGAAAATGAAAATGCCAGAACGAATCTATCTGCATTTGTGCGACCATCTTTCCAGAGGAAAGCAAAACTCTTCCAGATAAGATCGACTCTGTCCACCGCATTGGGAAGAGGCTTCTGAATACTTTAAGGCCGCGGGCGATCATTATTCAGTTCTCCTCACGTGTGATGAGAGATGGTGTGTGGAGAGAGGCGAAATCCTCATAGTTTCTGCGGGCGAACGGTCTTCGATTAACTGACGATCTCACTGCCTTTGACCGAGAAAGGATGCAATTGCTGTGGCCGGCTGTTGAAAAGGCTCGCAAGGACGGGAAAAGGGCACATTTTGTCAGACACCACACATTCATCGAGGGCTCTAAAATTAACCCTATGTAAGCCTGTTCAAATTGTTCATCTCATTCCAAGTGAGCCTTTTTGAGCCTACCTTTTGGTTTTGGAGCAGGACTATTGAAGGCTGTAAGCGTACCTGACTTGGCCTTGTCAGCTGCTTATGTGTTGTCAAACCTCAGTAAGCTTGGTTATTTGCTATTCTTTGTTAAGAGTAATTTTTGTATGTCTATCTCTATTCTTTCTCTCAATGCCAAGGGTCTAAGAGACATTACTAAACGGAAGGCTTTGTTTCTGTATGCCAAATTGTTCAAGACTGCTTTTAGTTTTTTTCAAGTCCCACTCCTTGCCAGCGATACTGCTTTTTGGAAAAATCAGTGGAACAATGATGTTTGGATGGCTCACGGTTCGGAGCGTTCAGCTGGAGTTCTGACTTTGAAAAACCTTTTTGCTGGGGACGTTTTGCACTACTTTAGTGACCCGAATGGACAATTTCTGCTTATGATAATTTGTTTAAACAATACTGTGGTAATACTAATTAATATCTATGGGTATAATAGTTCTCGTGAGAATGATCTACTGATTGATGCAACAGAAGAGAAAATTCTGCTGTGGCTTAATACATACCCAAGTGCTTTAGTTTTCATTGGTGGGGACTTTAATATTGTACCTGATAATAATCTCGATAGACTGCCACCTAAACAGTCTGCCTCTGCCAATCCTAAATTACAGATACTAATGGATAAATTTGATATTATTGATATTTGGAGAGAAACATTTCCGAATACTAAATCCTATACTTGGAGGGACAAAAATTGCTCAAGACAGTCCCGAATAGACTACTGGCTTGTTTCACAATCTGTTAGGGATTTTAATGTTTCTGTTAGCATTCTCCCTTCACCCATGACTGATCATAAAGCAACTCTTATCCAATCCCCTCTATCTTCAGTTATCTCTTCTTCAAGACCTAGAGCCTCTTATTGGAAGCTTAACTCTTCTTTGCTTAAGCATGATCAATTAAGGGAAAACATTTTATTGAATTTTACTGGATCAAAGCACAAAAGGAAAATAAATACAGTCTCAATTGGGAACTTCTTGAACATGAAATTAGCAAGTGTGCTAGGAATTTTGGCAGCCTTCTAGCTAAACGTAAAAGACTTGAGGAAGAGACTGTCATTTCCAAAATAATGACTCTCTCTGGGAGAATGCAGGATGGTTTGTCAGAAGCTGAACTGGTAGAATTTATTCATCTCCAAACTCAATTAGACTCCATGTATAGGAATAAGGCAGAGGGTGCTTTTATTCGCTCTAGAAGAAGGTGGAGAGCAAGGAGAACAAAGTACAGCATATTTCTTTAGAATGGAAAAGAATAGAGAAATCTAACTCTTTAAATTTAAATGGTACGGTTATTTCTGATCCTAAGGAAATCGACACATTCTGTGCAAACTTCTACACAAATCTTTACAACTCTAAATATTGCAAAGACTCAGCTTTGTCTTTTTTACAGTCTTTGAAAGATGTTAGGACATTATCTAATGCAGACAAGAGCACCTGCGATTGTGATTTATCCATTGATGAAATAATTGAGTCTATTGAAACTCTTAAAAACAATAAGTCTCCGGGCACAGATGGACTGACAGCCGAATTGTACAAAAGTTTTGCTTTAGAGTTAGCACCTTTCCTGCTTGAAACTTTTTTGGAGAGTATTGCTTCTGAAACACTTCCGTCTTCTTTATCACAGGGATTACTTACTTTAATACCTAAACCTAAGAAAGACATTCTTTTGATTGATAACTGGCGTCCAATCTGTTTGTTAAACTGTGATTATAAGATATTAGCTTTTTTACTGGCCAAAAGACTTAAACGGGTTCTGGGTACAATAATAGACGAAACTCACTCAGGCTTCATCCCAAAGAGGCATATTGATAACAATATACGCCTTGTTTTAGATTTATTGGACTATGATGAACCGATTAAAGATGAAAGTTTTATACTTTTTGTTAGATTTTTATAAAGCCTTTGATTCCCTCGAACATGAATTTATTCTGCAATCCCTGTATAAATTTGGTTTTGGTGAATTCTTTTGCAAAACTGTCTGAACGTTATACAAAAATGGAAAGTGCTCAATTAATCTGAAATCTGGCACTTCTCCAAGGTTTAATGTGTTTAGAGGGGTTCGCCAGGGTTGCCCGGTATCACCTTATTTGTTCTTGATGGCCGCTCAACTCCTTACTACCTCCCTGTTGAATAGTCAATTACAAGGGATTAATATAGCAGATAAAAACATTATTATAACTCAATTAGCTGATGATACCACACTCTTTTTAAAAAAACGACTTGCAGATTCCTATTCCTCTTGATCTTATTAATGTGCTCTCAAAAGCTTCTGGTCTTTCTGTAAATTTAGATAAATGTGAACTTCTTCCCTTAAAGTCTTGTTCTGCTCTATTCTTCTTCGATACCAAGATGGCGGCGCGAGTACATCGCGAGGCTCGCGGTCTCTCTAGATTCTGCAATTTTGCTGTATTTTTCTTGCTCCTTTCGGGTCTGTTCGTGCAGAACAGTTGTGCCTTTACATCGTACACCCGTTGTGAGCTTTTGGATATTGGTTTGCGAACTTCCGACAGTTTTATGGACAACCTTCGACTGCTTCCTGAGATCGCCAGAACACCCGAGGCTATGCACTCTGCCCGGCCGGGCGGAAGTGCTCGCAGGCGGCGTCGAGATCGTAAACAAAGGCGGGGGAAGCGCGGAGGACTAAGAGCGAAGCTAAAGCTAACACCACATCGGCTCTCTTTACCCAGCATTTTCCTTGCCAATGTACGGTCGCTGTTGAACAAAATGGACGAGATTCGACTCAACATCACATGCAACAAGAGACTTTTGAACTGTAATGTCCTAATCTTCACGGAAACATGGTTAAACAGCGGAATACCGGACAACGCTATTGAGCTAGCGGGACGCCATACATTCCGGGCGGATAGAACATTAGATGGCTCCGGTAAGACCAGAGGTGGTGGATTGTGCATTTACATTAACAAAGCTTGGTGCACAAACTCTGCTATTGTTGGGAGACATTGTTCAGCTAACCTTGAGTTTCTCATGGTTAAATGTAGACCGTTTTATCTACCGCGGGAGTTCACTTCCAGCATTATAACTGCAGCCTATATTCCCCCGGATGCTGATGCTAAGCTTGCTATGAAAGAACTTCACACAGCCATCAGTAAACAACAGACCGTCCACCCGGAAGCTGCGTTTATTGTTGCGGGTGATTTTAATCATTCAAACTTAAAGTCAGTGCTACCGAAATTTCACCAGCATGTTTCCTGTCACACCAGAGGAAACAAAACTTTAGACCATGTTTACACAAACATGGCTGAAGCTTACGTCGCGACACCCCTCCCCCACCTGGGACAGTCAGACCACCTTTCTTTGTTCCTCACGCCCAAATACGCACCTCTCATCAATCGCGTGAAGCCATCAGTGAAGACCATCAAGGTGTGGCCTGCGGTAGGGATGGGCATTTTTGTCAATTTCTTATTTCGATCATTGATAGGTCTCAAAAACGAGTACTCGATTAACCGGGGGGCGGGGCTTGTTGGGGGGCGGGGCTTGTTGGGGGGAGGTGTCGGGGCGTGTCCGTCATGGAGACAATGATATTAATTTAATATTTTATTTTAAATATTTCGGATTACATTAGCACTTTCTGATAGAACAAAATGTTATTTTACAGTATATTTGCTAAAATTACACTTAAGTCAGAGTAAAACTGACTTAAATTACTGAAAAACACATGATTGAAAAGGATATGTTCATCATCATAAAAATGAATACACATGATACTTTTAGGCTACTTTATTCAACAGTAAATAAAACATTCTCTTCAGTGTCAGGCTACTTTTCAGCACATTTCAACTGTGCTTATGAAACAAAAACAAAAATGAACAGCTTAGTTTTCATTTAACAAGTGTAGCTAACAAACGACTTCAATGTGTAGCCTAAAAAAAACAGACGGAATCATTTATTAAAATAAACACCCAAAAAAAAAACATCCTGTATAGGCCTATTTGCCACGACTGATGAAACTTAACTATAGGCTTACAGCCTAGTGAGCCTACATATTTTTGTTCAAAAAGATAAGTTGGTCTACATGCTCAGGTGAGAGGCGTGTGCGGAGTCTATTCACAATTAGCCCGGCGGTGGAAAAAACGCGCTCCGCTGGAACAGATGTCGCAGGAACAGCTAGGTACCACTGGGCAATGATGCTCAGCTTTGTAAACCGATTCTCGTTTACCTTCCACCACAGTAGAGGGTCCTGGTTTACAGAGATGCATGGCTCACTGAAGTAGCGTTCAATTTCAGTGTCACGCGAACAAAAATCACTCGCGCCAGTGCCGTAATCCTCACCGAAAAGAGTGTCGAGCGCCGTAGTTGCTGCGGCTCGATCAGGCTGAGGGTCATTGTGAATGGGTAAGACGGAATTTGTAACGCTGTCGTAAAGCTGTTTCAGACTCTCCTTTACTCTCTCTCGAAGCTCTGTCTCAAGAAACTGCAGATGTTTGTGTCTTGGATCCAATGTTGCTGCAATCAGAGGTAGAGCCACTTTCTCAGCATCCTCAGCAACAGTGACTATGCGCCGTTTCAGAGATTCTGCCACCGCTGTCTTGAATTCCGAAACTCTCGGAGACTCACTGGTCTGTGTGTTTAGATGTTTAGTGATGAGGCTACGTGTGATCGGATAGACCATCGAAACGCAAACATGCGTCTCACTGCACATTGTTGTTGTGGCGCACTTCAGAGACTGGAGAACAGGTATCAGTTCTTCTATAATCTGCCAGTGCTCATCTTTCAAGTCCAGTGTCTTTGCATCTGCAAGTTTTGTAGTATTGCGATCTGACAGAACAGCGCACACAGTCCATCTCTGTTCCAAAAGACGTTCGAACATATCGCACACAGAATTCCACCGCGTACGACAGTACTGGATAAGTTTGTGTTCGGGTACGTTCTGCTGTTGTTGTTTCTGGCGAAGTGCTGCTGTAGCCACGGTGCTGTGGTGAAAATGTGCCACCAATCGGCTACTGGCAGCTATCACGCTTTTCACAGTAGCAACACTGAAGCCTTCGTTGATGGCTAGCTGCAGGGTGTGTGCGAAGCAGGGGACTGATTCCCAAAGTCCTCGATTCGCCAGAACCATGTTACTAGCGTTATCATGAACGCATGCAATTACCTTCTCCGAGCTTGACAGCCACTGTTCTGTAGCATCTTTTAGGTAGTTGGCTATGTTCACAGCGGTATGTCGTTCGTCGAAACTGCGTGTCTCTAACACTGCACTATGCATTTCCCATTCCGCAATGTAATGGCAAGTTAGTGTTATATAGGATTCAGTGGTCAACGAGGTCCATGCGTCCGTAGTGATAGCCATCCTCGCTGTCTTTGACAGTCTGTCTTTCAGTGAAGAAGCAGTCTTTTCATATAGAGCTTCTATTCTTCTCGTGACTGTCTTGCGCGATGGGACGTTATACTGGGGCTCAACATAATTCATCAAATCTTTAAACCCTTCTCCTTCCACGAAACGAATGGGCAGCAAATCTTTCGCTATCATTTCGGTGATTAGTTGTGTCATCTTTTCACCTCTGGCTGCGGTGCATTTCTGTCTTACGGTAAAAGATGCGATGCTCGTCTGAGTTGCGTCTTTGGTGGTATCGGAAGATATTTTATGTACAAATACTAAGTGATAACGCATTGTACTTGTGGTCGATTTGTGCGACAACTTGGCGCTGCATATTTTGCACTGAACTGTTTTTTTCGTCTATTTTGTCGAAGTGAAGCCAGACATCACTACGTGACTTTGAAGCCATTTTCTCTGTTTTCAGTTTGGACTTTAGACCGCGCTCTGGCAACGCTAACCAATCAGAGCTCAAGGTCCCACCCAAAATGCGGCTATAACCAATCAGAAATAAAATCTTTTTTTAAACTCAGATCATCGTTTTTTATGATCGATCGTCGCTGTCACGTTCGAGTACTCGAGTGATCGAGTACTGTGCCCATCCCTAGCCTGCGGGGGCAGATCTCTCACTCCAGGAAAGGTTTTCACACACTGACTGGAGTATGTTTGCTTCTCAAGCCACCAGTGACTCTCACACAGACATTGACTGCTACACCTCCTCTGTACTGGATTATATTAATACCACCATTGACAGTGTTACAACCCAGAAGCAGATCACCACATACCCAAATCAGAAGCCATGGATGAACAGGGAAGTGCGACTCCTATTGAAGACATGCAACACTGCCTTCAGATCAGGAGACGCACAAGCCTATAGCACTTCCAGAGCAAATCTGAAAAGGGGCATCAAAGAGGCCAAGCACTGCTACAAGCTTAAGATAGAGGGACACTTTTCCAACGCTGACCCTCGACGCATGTGGCAGGGCATTCAGGCCATCAGTGACTACAAACCATCACACTCCACCCCCGCAGCCACTGATGCCAACTTCCTGAACGAGCTAAATGACTTTTATGCTCGCTTTGAAAGAGACAACAGAGAAACTGCCACCAAGCTCAAATCCTCAGCGGACCACCCGCCAATCACACTCTCCTCCACAGATGTCTGCAATGCACTGAGCAGGATCAGCGTGCACAAGGCTGCTGGACCAGACAACATCCCTGGACGCGTACTCAGGGCATGTGCGGAGCAGCTCGCTGGGGTTTTTACAGACATTTTCAACCTGTCTCTTGCCCAAGCAGCTGTACCAATATGCTTTAAATGCACTTCCATTGTGCCAGTGCCAAAACACTCCAGCCCGAAGTGCCTTAACGACTACCGCCCTGTAGCACTCACACCCATCGTAATAAAGTGCTTTGAGCGGCTGGTCCTGGCACACCTAAAAGACTCCCTACCATCCACATTGGACTCATATCAGTTTGCCTACCATAGCAATAGGAGCACAGAGGATGCAGTTTCCATGGCACTGCACTCTGTGCTCACACATCTGGACAAAAATAACACCTATGCACGCATGCTGTTTGTTGACTTCAGGGTTTCTGCAGGTATCTTCAAATTAAATTTAATGCCTTTTTAATGCCTTTTTAATGCCATTTTGAATTGTTTTAATGCCATACACGACCCATGACTCACCACGGATATATATAATATATATTTCCTGGAACACATAGGCGTAATTTGCCTTGGGAAATGGGAAATTGCCTTAACCATTGAAAGTATAATGAAACTGATTTTTTCCCCCATTAATATATATGATTGACCTGAAGAATGAAAGTTGTATTATATACTTATATACTTAATATCATGCTCATAGCAATGATAAATAGCTCTATATCTCAGACGGGCTGCAGTGTTGATTTAGCGTGAAACAATTGTATTTTTTCAACAACAACAAAAAAAATATCACAATATTTTGAATAAGGGATGGACCCATACCACTTTTTGCAGAACGAGATACCGATACCGTAACTGATCCCTGAATTTTCACTGCATTTGTAATTTTTAAATGTATTAGTAATAATCATATTAGTTGGCTTAATTTGTTCATCAAATATATATTTCTTTCAATTATTTGAATGCTTAATTAAGCCTGCTAAAATGCATTGAATGGGCTTCTGTTACTGTACATTCTATTGCTCTATCATATTTTATCTTTCATTGAATAGCACAGCACATATTTAGACTAGCAGCTCCAGAAGGCTCAGTGCTGAGGATTGGGTCAGTGGTACAAATGTTTAGACACCAGTGAAATATAAATTATTTAATCCAATTTTGATACTACAACAAAAACTGCCAGCCTAATTAGTGTGAATTTAAAACATTAAAAGGTAAGCAGTCAGCAACAAAATAAGAATGAATAATCAACTTACAAATAAATACAATAGAACAAAGAAAGGCTACGAATGAAATGCAGTGTTTTTAGAGTTTTTAGGGTAGATCTACAGGTACAGAAATTTGAATAAAGTAATCAAATGTGGAAAAATATTGCATAATGCATATTCATTACTGGATAAATTAAATATAGATGGATCTTTTGAAAGTTGAAAATGGTAGACTATTTAGTCAAGAGCAGTGAGTAATTTATTTGCCCATTCATTGTTTGATTAACATTAAAACAGCAGTTTATTGAAGTGCTGCCCCTTTAAGACCGAACGCACGGACCCCATTTGAACATGGCTACGTTCACTTGATATACCTGACTTTGTTTACTAGGATACTCGCAAATATGGGCGTTTTTACATAATTTAGTGTGAATTCCTCCGTACAAGCGCAAGACGTAAAAGACAATTCAATTCAGTATTCGCGCGCTGAGATGCTGATTTGCGGGGTGCGCGCTTTGGATGTTTGCATTCATGGAACTTATTGACTGCAAACATCCAGTAATAATGTAGGGAGTTATACATAAATCAGGTAACAGGTCATGTTTTACTTTACTTGATTTAGTTGTCATCCAAATAACACGTGCTGAGTGAACGATTTAGCAATAACACGTGCTGAGTGGACGATTTAGCAATCACATTCAACAGAACTGCGCGCTCTCTCTCGTCAGTTAACGTTAATAATAAGCTACATGCCTTGTTTTATTTTCTTTGCCATTGACATCCGACTAAACTACAAACCTTTCACTGATGTCTGTTTAAAGAGATGTGCTCGACCAGCTCGCGCGTCTGTGCCGCTGCGCGCTCAATCCACTGCGCGGTTTTCTCTGATGATCAGCTCGCGCACCACAATGTTACTATACGCTAAAAAATATGTTTATCACACACTAACGTACATATTTTGCGACATATGAAGGCTATATTCAAATAAATTGATATAAAATTCTCTTCAAAACTATGAACATTTTTAATGCCTGTAGGAATCAAATTTAATGTTTTTTAATGCCATTTAAGGCCTTAATTTTCACAAAATCCATTTAATGACTTTTAATGCTTTTTAATGCCCCGCGGAAACCCTGGACTTCAGCTCAGCATTCAACAAGGTCATCCCAACTAAGCTAATAGCCAAACTCGGAGACCTGGGCATCAACACCTCCATGTGCAACTGGATTTTGGACTTTTTGACTAACAGACCCCAGAATGTTCGATCTGGCTCCACCTGCTCCACGTCCATCACACTCAACACTGGTGTACCACAGGGCTGTGTGCTAAGCCCGTTTCTCTACTCCCTCTTCACCTCCGACTGCAAACCGGTGTACGAATCTAATTCCATCATCAAGTTTGCGGACGACACTACGGTGATTGGTCTCATCAGCAACAACGATGAGACTGCCTATAGGGAGGAGATCAAGCACCTGGCCACATGGTGCACTGAAAATAACCAGCTCCTCAACACCACCAAAACGAAGGAGCTCATCGTGGACTTCAGGAAAGAGTCAAGAGGCACACACGACACCATCCACATCAATGGAATGGCTGTTGAGCGTGTCTCCAGTTTCAAGTTCTTGGGAATCCACATCTCGGCGGACATGTCCTGGACAACCAACACCTCCTGCCTGGTCAAGAAGGCTCACCAGCGCCTTTTCTTCCTAAGGACACTGAGGAAGAATCAGCTTTCCTCGACTATCCTGGTGAACTTCTATCGCTGTGCAATTGAAAGCATCCTGACCAACTGTGCTACAGTGTGGTATGGGAGCTGTTCTGTTGCAGAGCGCAAGGCACTGCAGCGGGTGGTGAAAACCGCCCAGCGCATCACTGGGACTCCACTACCTGCCATCGAGCACATCCAGAGGAAACGCTGTCTGCACCGAGCTCGCAGCATCCTTAAGGACTCCTCTCACCCAGCCCACAGACTGTTTTCTCTCCTGCCCTCCGGCAGGCGTTTCAGGTGTCTCCGGGCCAGGACCAGCAGACTAAAGAAAAGCTTTTTCCCCAGAGCTGTGTCTTTACTGAACTCTAACCCTCACTGATCCCACTCCCCTCATATACTGATAAACTCTCC
This sequence comes from Chrosomus eos, assembly GCA_036326025.1. Taxonomy (NCBI): domain Eukaryota; kingdom Metazoa; phylum Chordata; class Actinopteri; order Cypriniformes; family Leuciscidae; genus Chrosomus; species Chrosomus eos. The sequence continues at coordinate 5,715,695 of CM070838.1, read as the reverse complement.
TCTCCCTCATCACACCTGCCTCCATTTTGTTATTTGCACTGCTGACTATTATTATAGTAACAACTGTTTACATATGCATCTTGCACTACTTACCTGACTGGAATATCAATTTGCACTGCCGACTGTTTATTTACAGTACCAATTGTTTACATATACATTTGCAATACCATACTTTCCACTGCACTTTCACTCGGATAGCTTCTGTCCAACTTAATTTGCACCACTTTAAATCCATCTGTATATATATTCATAGTACATATTCACCTGTAAACTACGTATAGTAATAACCATCTGTAAATTATGTTCATTGTACATATCTGTAAAAATTCTGTTTATAATATCCATCTGTATATTATATTCAGTACATATCTAGCTGTAAATTCTGTTCACAATAATAGTTTTCTGTATATTAGGACTAATCTATCTGTAAATTCTGTTTATAATAGTATTCAATTCTATATTTATTCAGTACATATCCATGTACTGCACTTATGGAACCACTGTATATCCTGCACTTGCTGCTATTGCACTTCTGGTTAGACCCAAACTGCATTTCGTTGCCTTGTACCTGTACTTGTGTAATGACAATAAAGTTGAATCTAATCTAATCTAATCTAATTCCTGCACAATATTCCTGTAAAGTCTCAAGTGAATTATTTGGGTATTACAATTTGTAAAGATGTCATTGCGAGAAGGAAATTAAACTCTGATCCAGTAATTACTAAAGCTAAGAAAAAGTTTAATTCCTGGCTCCAAAGAGACTTGTCTTTACGAGGAAGGGTTCTCCTCGCCAAAGCAGAGGGTATTTCTAGATTGACCTACCCTGCTCTTTCTTTGCATGTGGACAAGACAATTTGTGTAGAGGTCGATAGAATGCTTTTTGATTTTTTGGAAACACAAGAGACATTACATAAAAAAATCTGTTGTCATAAATACCTTTGAAAATGGCGGTTTTAACTTTCTAGATTTTGCGTCTTTAAACAATGTTTTTAAAATCAATTGGTTGAGGCAGTTCTTGAATGATTCTGATTCCATATGTAAAGCTATTCCCAATTATATTTTTTCTAAAGTTGGTGGTCTCCCCTTTCTGTTAGTATGTAATTATAATATCTCTAAATTGCACATCAAATTATCTAATTTCCATAAGCAGATGCTTTTGGCCTGGCACTTAAAGGTTCTCTAAGCGATCCTGGGTGACATCACTTCTTGTTGACGTTCGAACTATTGTCAAACAAAACGGAGGCTAGCTAGACCATAGAAATCATATAGAGACTAGAAGCCCTATTGGCCGCTGGAAACCGAGAAATCCGGCCGCCATCTTGAACCGGTCGTATCCTAGTTTCGGTTGCGTGGCAGCAGATAAGATGCCAGAGCATTGTGGACATTTTCCTGTTCTAATCGCCGGACCATCGAAAATAGGGCTTTTCACAAGTAAGTCTTAAGATTACCGTACTATTGGTTGTATTTTGTGAATAGAATATTACCAGATAATCGAGAAGGAGCAAGGATATTTGCTATTACTGTACTGAAATCGTTGTGAAATGCTGTTTACTGCATCAGCCGGTGTTCACCCGCATGGAAGAGGTGGGGTAACTGTTAAAGTAATAATTACAAGCTTCTAGGTTATCAGATAAGCATTCAACTGCCCTGTTGTATAGGTTATTTGTGTTTGCGCAATGCGCATATGATATCAGGAAGCAATGTAAGTAATACACGCATGATAGCGATGCGCAAATTGAGTTACCCCTCCAACTTCTAGTTTTATTGACATGCCAATTCGTATTTCCATTTTTGGCGTGCTATCAACACGCATAATCAGCTTTATGAAGCTGTGTTTATGAACGCCGTTGACTTAACGTTACATTACTGTATATATAAATATATGACCTACCCCAACCCCGTCCCTAAACCTACCCGTCACTGGTTAATACCATTTATGAGTCTTTCCCTACCATCCTACTAAGAAAAATATCGCTCCCCCAGATGTATATCAAAATTTGGCTTTATTTCGCTCTGATTTTTAACAGCGTGTACATACACGCGGAATCACTCGGACATAACGGCGTAGATATACACGCATACACGCGGATAGCTCAAAATGCGTATAAATAACACGCCACTTGACTTGAAAGTGGCGTGTATGTTTACGCAAAAGTCATGATGTCATGTTGCAATTGACCCTTCGCAAAGACCCCGCCCTCCTTAGTTACTGTCGCTATGTTCCGACAAGCTACGCCGCTCTCACGCTCTTACCATGTTCTCACACAGTGAAAAATACATCGCGGAGCAGAGAGGAGACTGACAACACGCGGACAGACAGGACAGACCAGGTTACTTTTCGGTTACTTTTGATATTAAACATATTAAACAAAGTCTCAGCTTTCAAATGTGATCATTTTTTGAAAGAAATTTAAACAATAAATACCGTTTTGGGGCTCTTTAATGTGCCGTGACAGATCGCTGTAGAGCATCCGTTAAAGCTGCTCGTGATCCGATCATCTCTTCCTTCTAGTTCATTTATAGCATCAAATAAACATGAACGAACATAAGAAGTAATGTTCTTTTAACCGCGGAAACGCGTCAGTATATTCATTTTACCAAGTTAAAATCCTCCTAACTCTACTGGCTGCTTTTTCGGACAAAATGGCGGATGGCGAAGTATGATTGGTTAGAACACCTGTCAATCAAGCTTCACGCGAAGGGTCAATTACAGAAGTCCTGTGGTAAAATTACATTAACTTACTCCATCTACCCTTGTAAAGTTGATCCGAATAGGGCTTTAGTCTCGACATTTTCCCCTCCCACATCCACAATAAAAAAGGTATAGGCTTAATGTTGTCCGAATTTAATTTTTAGAAATTACTGATGCAAACACGTTGAAAAGCTTCTTCTCAACTTTTATTACAGGTGGCTGCGTTCTGTGTGTGTGTGAGTGTGTGAGTAGAGAGAGAGAGAGAGAGAGAGAGAGAGAGAGAGAGAGAGAGAGAGAGAGAGAGAGAGAGAGAGAGAGAGAGAGAGAGAGAGAGAGAGAGAGAGAGAGACTGTTTCGTGTTTGTTTGTGTGTCTGTTCGTGTATATGTGGTTGTCACAAATCATAAATTGTTTCTTCAACTTATTAAAATATCTAACTTTACTGCAACTATCTGTTTACTGCTTCTTTATTTTACATTTATTATATTTACATTGTGTGTTTTATAAAATACATTATATCCTTCATCACACATATTGTGTCTGATCACTTTATATCTTATAGCAGAATATTATATTACTGTTAAGCCTACTATGGATTAGTGTTGTCACGATACCAAAATTATTGTTTCGATACCGATACCAAGTCAAGTATTGCGATTTCGATACTTTTTCGATACTTTTCCTGAAAAGGGAGAAACACTCTCAAATATCATTGCTGTGCTTTATTTTAAAACCGGGACAACATTCTAATCATACACCACACTAATAAATGAACATTGAACAGCAGATATGTTAAACATTTGAACAAAATATAAAAAATAAATTAGAGAAATGACATTCAAGGTAAAAAAAAATAATAAATTTAGCACCATTATCTCAGTTATCATAAGCAACATAAGAGTTAACAGGAACTGATAAGATTTTATCAATATCCATGCCACTGAAGATTCTGCTAATCGATCCGATTCTTTAACGATTCTCTTATCGATTCCTGATAGCAGTGTGTGGAAAAAAGTAGTCTCATGCTAAGTAACAAGTGGTTTTATTTGTTTTAAAGCTTACACTTGAGTAAGCAAACTGTATTTTATGTAATTTATGTAATAAATGAAACCTTATTGTAAAGTGTTACCAATTAGTTATAAACCGATTCAGATGTCTCGTGAGTTCAGTGTTGGACAGATCAGTTGTTTAAACCATTCATTCAAACGAATCGGTTCAAATGAGTCATTAGTTCGCGAATTGGACGTGTCATTATCGGACGTGTGCGCGTTGTGTGATTATCCCCGCAGTTTAGGACATCCCACAAGATTTGTGTCATCACAGAAAACATCATCACTGGATAGGTTTGTTTTCGTTTATTTAAAGTGTGGTTTAAATCAGCTGAATGTGCGGAACGCTTTTCAGAGAAGATAATTGACCCTTCGCGTGGAGCTTGATTGACAGGTGTTCTAACCAATCATACTTCGCCATCCGCCATTTTGTCCGAAAAAGCAGCCAGTAGAGTTAGGAGGATTTGAACTTGGTAAAATGAATATACTGACGCCTTTCCGCGGTTAAAACAAAATTACTTCTTATGTTCGTTCATGTTTATTTGATGCTATAGTATAAATGAACTAGAAGGAAGAGATGATCGGATCACGAGCAGCTTTAACTGATGCTCTACAGCAATCTGTCACGACACATTAAAGAGCCCCAAAACGGTATTTATTGTTTAAATTTCTTTCAAAAAATGACCACATTTGAAAGCTGAGACTTTGTTTAATATGTTTAATATCAAAAGTAACGTTAACCCGAAAAGTAACCTGGTCTGTCCTGTCTGTCCGCGTGTTGTCAGTCTCCTCTCTGCTCCGCGATGTATTTTTCACTGCGTGAGAACATGGTGAGAGCGTGAGAGCGGTGTAGCTTGTCGGAACATAGCGACAGTAACTAAGGAGGGCGGGTCTTTGCGAAGGGTCAATTAAGGCAACATATTTTAGCACAATTCACACCAGGGTAATTCAGGAAAACAAATCTCCGAATGCTCCACATGAAAATTTAGTTTTCAGACCATACCATCGTGTCGATTTATTTTGATTAATATGTGGGAGAGAGCAAGACAGCGCTTAGTTTTGAGACGGAAGCCTTGTTTACTTTCGCCTGGCTCCACAGATAGAGTGCGTGCGCGCGCGACCATGCAGGTCTCTCTCTCTCTCTCTCTCCTCTCTCTCTCTCTCTCTCTCTCTCTCTCTCTCTCCTCTCTCTCTCTCTCTCTCTCTCTCTCTCAGTTAAACATGCACCCTGTCACACGCGCATCTAAGTTACATTACTAACCGATCAAATAAGACTTTGGCGGGACAAAAATTCGCTGTAGTGTTTGTCACATGAGAGCTGCAGCTTCTTTTGCTGCGTGCGTGAGGAGAAAAAAGTATCGATACTAATAAATTTAGGTATCGTGACGTTTTTAATTTCCGAGTATCGCGATACTTTTGAAGTATCGATACACCGTGCAACACTACTATGGATATTAAAATACGCCAAACCATGTGTCCTGTAACATAGCTACATGAATGTGCAGCAAAAAAACCCGCATGAAAATCAGTTCAGTATTCAGTGAGATATGATTAATTTAATGCGCTGACAGCTCATTTCACCTGCCATTCAGATTACACTGAGCGGAGCGGTGACCGGTTTAAGATGGCGGCTCCAATTCTCGTCCGTGCCAATAGGCAGTAGCGGTCGATAGGGCTCTACCTATATGATGTCTATGAGCTAGACCCTCCCTCCTCATCCGCGCACTAATCCCTCAAACCCCACCCCCAAACACTTCTTGTCGGTTATTGGCTGGAACAGTTTGTTATGTTTCATAGAGCGGGTCACTACAGTTTGTTTTTGTAGCCGTTTGTGGAGCCTGGGGTGTCCGCAGAGACCGCGTTTTTTTACAGTGTGATCAGGGACAGGCAGCTAGCAGATAGTGAGGAGATGTTTGCTGTATGTGACAAAAAATGTTTTGGCCTTAAAAACGCGTGACATCGCTTAGAGCACCTTTAATTTACAAACACAATTTTAGACCCCACAGGTATTTTATTTGGAATAACCATGATATCCGATATAAAAATAAAACGCTTTTCTTTTCAGATTGGTTTAATAATAATATTCTTTTGGTTTCTCAACTTGTAAATTCAAATGGTCATTTGTTTTCTTATTCTGAATTCTTAACTAAATATTGTATTCCTGTCACCCCACGAGACTTTGCCATAGTGATGGATGCCATCCCAAGTGGAGCTGTTGCACTTGTAAAAAACTCAGCGGATTCTTTACTCTCTTCTACCTCTTGGATACATCCTTACAAGACAGCAATAGGGAAGATCTGTTTTTTATCTAATCCCTCTCTAAGGAATAGAAAGATTAGACAACTTTTCCAGAATGATATTATTACTGTCCCTTCTGTAATATCATATTGGAGTAATTATTTTAATGATATTCCCTGGAAGAAAGTGTAGTCTCTATCCAACAAATATTGAATCACTAACAAGGTTAAAGAGATATCTTTCAAGTTGTTACATCGATTTTACCCAGTCAATCTTTATATATATAAAAAATGTTTCCTGAGTTGGATCCCCTATGCTCCTTCTGTGGTGTGGAAGACGAGTCTGTACCTCACCTTTTTTGGGATTGTGTTTATGTAGCTCCTTTTATTATTTTATGTAGTCTGTTTGTACGTGGTTCTTTATTAGTCAATTTTTCTTTGGTATTTAAAGATGTTTTATTTGGATTTTATAATTCTGACAAGAATCTAAAGGACAAGTATTTTCTTATAACTCTATTTATTTTTCTAGCCAAGTTTTTTTATACACAAGTGTAAATTTTTGTCTGTCAAACCTCTTTTTATTATTTTTTGCAAAGATCTGAAATGTTATTTGGGTACTATCTCTTCTTCTAACAATGCCAAAGCTTTAAAGTCTGTTACATTGTGCACAAAAAATAATATTTATGCTTTTGTATAAAAGGGTACTCAAAGCATTTCTCACTCTCTTGAATTTATTTTAAATTATATGTTACCTCTAGGCTCAATTTTTATTTATTTATTTATTTATTATTTATTTTGTTTTAAAGTTTTGTCTGTTTATTTTACTTGCTTTTACTATCTTTTTTGCTTACTGTTTATAAGTATGTTATTGTTGTTTAATTCTGTTTTGAGATATAACTATGTATTTGCGGTTATATTTGTTCAATAAAAAAATTAAAAATTAAATAATTTTTTTTTTTTTTAAAAGTTAGCGAGTGAAGGGCATGACAATTTTGGACTGTAACGCAGCCCAAGGCATTGTTTTTTATCTTTACTTCCGGGGTTCTTTAGGGGTTCTTGCCATGGTTCTTGCCGCCCACCGGCAAAATGGCGGCTGCGTGAAATCAGCGTATTGAGGTAAACACAGTCAAAGAGTATAGAAATATATATAAATATAAATAATGTTAATGTTAATTTACAATATAAATATTGTAAGTGTATAATGTTAAATATATGTAAATATACGTTCTTTGACACAGTTCACATTAAATCACGTAACTGTACTACAGTTTACGCAACGTTTTACGGGGTCTTTTCAGAAAAGTTTTCATCGTGTGTCTTTATTTTCCCATACAAAACGGTAAGATGTTAGCGAACTACTCTGTTGCTATGAAGTAATTATATCGGATTCATATGGACAAATACAAGGGTTGATAATGTCATCAGACAGTGGCTGTCTTTATATGTACATTTATATTACTGTTGTAATCTCGGTATCATTCTTGTATTCTCTATATTCTTGTTTAATGAGTATTGATAGTCTTTTGATCAGCACTATTATCAGAGCAGCTGAACAGCCTCTTTATTTCATGTCAATAGATCCTGTTTTCACCTCATTCATTATGCTGATGTCTTCAGATCTGTAAATGTCCACATTAAGCTCATTTTGTCAACAGACTTAAGCAAACGACACGATCAAGCTATCTGCAATATATAGGTAAGTTTTATAACGGTGTTTATTTCAATAATCTGTGAGGAACCATGTTTCATATAAAACACAATAAACAAACAAGTTGTTTTGTTTTTAATGTTACCATAAATAATTAAAGTGGGTGGATTTTTTTTTAACTCAGTAAGTGATTTCTTCTTGTTTTTGTCAGATCAGCCCCTCCTCCTTCAGTGAAGCTCCTCCTCCTTCAGTGAAGCTCCTCCTCTTTCAGTGAAGCTCCCTGAAGCTCCTCCCACTGCAATTCACCAATAAATGCTGTAATATTCCCATCAGCTACAAGTGAAGACGAGCATCAAACCATCAGAAAGAGCTGAAATCTGCAAACACAGAGTTTATTGAAGGACAGTGAGAACATGAGCGATCCAGAACACTGCAGAATGAAACGCACTGAAGAACAAAGAGGTTGGTGTTTATTCCTGATTCTTCATTAGTGAGGCTGAAGAACATTAAGGTTATAAAGCAGTTCATCAGATTTAGATCTGTTATAGTAAGAACAATCTTAAGAGTTGTGAAATATAATTAAAGCAGCAAATAATATGAACCGGGTGAATTTTTTGTTTTGTTTTTTGTTATCTGAAAGTCAAAATTAGTTTTATCTGAGCTGTTTTATTTTACTTCTGGTTTTACTGCAACCTTGTTACCGAAATTATGGACATATAATCTGCTGATTGGTCAATTTAAATGTCTCACATTTTGTTTGTCACAAGATCAAGAAAGGGATAAAAGAAGATTGTAAAGCTCTGTTTACACCTGGTATTAAAGGAACACTCCACGTTTTTTTGATTGGGGTTATTCACCGTCTCCCCTACATTTAGATAGGTGGGCAAACGCATTTTTGTCTTAGTGCATGCATTGTCTTAGTCTGGCAGTGTCGCCGCTAGCTTAGCTTAGCATAATGAACGGAATCCTTTGTTGTTGGATAGCATGTCGTGAGCAAAAGTGATAAAAAAAAAAAAACGAATTACTTCTTGTGGCCTGCTTATTCACAACGAGTCAAATAGCAATGCAGATTAAGACTTGGTGATTTCCTAGGCAGAGATTGATTTGGGACTATATGGGGGGAAGCACAGGCGAAGCACTGCTACTTGGGTGCAGAAATATCACGCAACATCTGAAATAAAGCTTGCCACAAAGAACCGGCAGAAGTAATGATTATGCATGAAACAATTGAATTGTTTATTAATAAACTAGTGTTTTCTTTGTCAGTGTCAGCTGCAAAGATAAAGTTGATGATGCAGACTCGCCATCTTCGCAGTAGTGAACGGGCCTATTGAGAGAAATGTACACTTCATATGAATTAGCCTACATAAGCAGAGAGTAGCCAATTTCTTTGAGTTTTTAATTGTTTTGTTTAAAAGTAGACATTTCAAGCTTTCTATGCAAAGTTTCTCATGGGAAAGAAAAGGTTTTTGTGAGGGAGATGTAAAGGCGGCATGAGGCAGTGGTTCAGGCTTTAGGATTGTCAAATTACTAAAGAAATGTCTCGTCTATTACCACCCACCACTACATACGACGGAAATAAGCGTATAATAGCAACACACTGGTGTAAACGGCCACTAAAACGTTTTGAGCTTGTCCACTTTTGACCACTTCCAGATGTAGTCGAAAACGCATTAATCCGGATTGCTTTCGTAGAGTAAACACTCATGTGGTCGAATGTGTTCAAACAGCCACAAAAAAACGTCTAATCTCCGCCTGCGGACCTAACGTGTAAACATTATGAGAAGTGCCCTAGCCAGACGGGATTTTAACTTTGACGGCTAAAGACCCAAGTTTGGTTTGAAGATGGAAAAACTTTGTGTTTGACGATGTGGATTTGCAGCTATCAGAGCAGAAACAAAAGCTGTATTCTGTTAATCTCCAGTCCGTTCACATGCAAACTGTGTGAGCTTATTTCGTCCATTAGATTAAAGAATTGAGAAAGCCCATACATTTGCCGGTCCACAGACCCTCCCCTCGAAGAAATCAGGACAGAAGTGGTTGAATGTAGACAAAAGACACAGATTAAAACACAAGGTGTAAATGGGAATGTGTCTCCCTCGTCTACTTCTGATCCAATCAACCTAAATGCATCTTAAAGGAACACTCCACCCTTAAACGCAAAGTTTCAATGCAAAACCTTTTGCAAGCTGACGCAAAGTTTCTCGGGGAACATAAAACATATTGCGACATAAAACATATTTTATAGTATGCCGTAATTGGTATTGAGAAATGGTCCTTAGTGACTGATAAATGGACTTCAGGGAAAGTTACAATATTATTATTATGTAGGGATGGGTATCGTTAAGGTTTTAACGGTATTACTACTCTTACCGATACTGCTTATCGATCCGGTACTTTAATGGTATTCTTATCGGTTCTTTTTGGTATAAAATATCTATAGCAAAAGAAAAAGCAATGCTTTAACAAAACCAATAAAATATCTACGTATTGTTATGCAGCAGTGGCAGGCTTTTTTGTTTTATATACAGGACACGATAAGCAAAAACAAGTAGGCTACAAACACATGGTCAAAAAAAGCATACAATTAAACAAAGATACAAATTACACAGTGGTTTAATTTCAGGAAGGTCTACTAAAATTACTTTTCATGTAAGTGTTTCTGTCTGAAAAGAAATCTAATTTAGTAATCAAATGTAAAAAAACACTGCATAGTTTATCATAGATCGATTAATGCTTATTAAAGTTTAAGTTATTCATTCAAGAGCTGTGAGTGATTTTCTCTGCCTTGTGTTGTTTGATTCACATTTCGCATTAATGGCTCAATCGTCACAGGTTTAATAGACGCTGCCCCTTTAAGACAGAGTGTAGGTTGAATAGGTGACTGATGCACCATCATTTTCTCCCAACTTTTTACGTCAATCTAAGACATAAACTGTGTTTCAGTGAATCTCAGAGCTGGTCATTTTTATATTGTATGTATATTTGATAGTTTAGGTGCGCACACGAAGCCCAAAGTTAAGTATATGTTTCTTGTCTCGTTGCAGACGCGCGTTGCCTTGTGACCAGCGTCTCTTGCGCAGATTTTTGTGCTTTTAATAGCTCTTTTAATGATTAAACGCGTCCGCAATTTAGCAACAGTAGAGACTGCATTTTACAACAATCACCGATTGTGCTGATTCTGTCTTAAAGTTTGGGTTTTATGAAGAAATGACAGCGCACCGCTGTGAAGGGAAGGGAGTTGCGCTAGACAGAATGCGTCTCGTTTGTAAAGGTTTCTTTCATTACAAAAATCTTCTTTTTATAATCTCTGAAACCCGAAATCTAAAATAAAATTAGAATAATATCCCAGATCTAAAGTGTAACCACGTTTGAATGTTTAGTTCTGTCCTCATTGTCACTCATTAAGCAGGGCTGTCGTGTGTGCGCGCTGTGGATCTGCGTGAGAGATCGCTCTCTCTCTTCTGGACTGCGAATAGCAAAATTGCATCACAGACAAATGGTTTAAAATTAATATATATAGAACTGGCTGGCGAGATAAACATGTTTACGATTACGTCTTTATAGCAATAATAAATAGTATGTGTGTATATTCTTAATTTCTCCAGTACCGACAGCAGAACTGATAAAGTCCGAGCTTATCGATACACCGGTCTTTCAAAATTCAGCCCCGGGGCCCGTTTAATACCGGGTTTCGGTACCCATCCCTAATGCTATATCAGATGCAGGTAATACACTAGTTTAGTCAATCTCTCTCATAATACTCCACTCTATATAATACCGTATACCAAAATATAAGACAAGGTTTTTGCCCTAAAAATAGGCTGAAAAATGGGGGGTCGTCTTATATTCGCGATATAGACAAAATCACAGGGGAAAGGGGAGAAAGCAGGGAGAAACAGTAGTGTGGGGCAGGTGCCGCGGTGCGCTTCATAAGAAGAGAAATATCCTCGTTTTGGATGCATTCCGCGGACACTTGACGGAGCCCGTCAAAACTCAGTTGCGGAAAATGAACGGCGATCTAGTGATCATTAGAGATGTTCCGATACCCTTTTTCCCTTCCCAATACCGATTCCGATACCTGGACTCAGGGTATCGGCCGATACCGAGTACTGATCCAATACCTGTGTGTGTACAGTATCTATACAGCTGCAATTCATACTAGGGGTGCGCCAAAATATCGATATGGCGATATCTCACGATATTTACTCCCGCGATCGATTCTCGATGCGCTCTTGCCAAGTATCGATCTTAAAAGCCGTTATAAAACGCTCTATTCATTATCCGAGTTGACTGGATTTGACTAGCTTTCATGAGGCACACGCAAGGTCTCTCGCTCTCTCCCTATCTGTCGTGCGCGTGCTATGTATGTTATGCGCGCAGTATGTTCTGTCTCGCATGCGCGCTCTAGATTCCGGGAGATTAGAACTAATTTGCGAACATCAGGGAGACGCTATCAATATGCGGGAGACTCCCGGAACTTCCAGGAGACTTGGGATGTCTGGCTTTGCAAAAGTCCACTAGACGGGAAACACGACCACATGCACAGACACGCGGCATCACCCGGAGCTCTGTAAGAAAGCCGTTGTTTGTGCTGGCTCGACGTAAACATTTTTATTACTACTGATTGCAGCAATGTTACACTAAAATAGTGTCTGTGACTGTTTTGTTGCAACTGAGAAGACACAAGTTGTTTTTGTAATTGTGTTTCATCCCAAAAAAATAATGGAGATCCATTTTCCTAATTACAAAAAAATATTTGTATTTCTTAAACCATGATATATTGTGAGTTATTACTGATAATATATCGATTATCGCAGTATCGCCATATCGTGATATTATCGGTATCGTGAACAATGTATCGCATCTCGTATCGTATCGTGAAGTACCCAGCGATTCCCAGCCCTAATTCATACTAGCACTGTATGAATTGATAGAATTGTTTTATGGTGTGCTTCAGACTTATCCCTTAATTAAACATAAACAAATACATACAGTGAACTAGAGTATTTTTATTATCTGACATACATTTCACAGCAATATATTATTTATCTTTCTTAAGTGAAAAAGAACTTAAAATGCAACCACACATCTAATACTGTAAACTGAAAAAGGTATTTGTTTTACAATATAACTGTATAAAAAAGTGCAACAAATAAATCTAGGAATCTAAAAAATGATATATGAATAATATAAGAAAATAATCTCTTTATAATTTAAGGTCCATAAACAAATTTTGTTAAATAAACGGCATTTCAGTTTTGACAGCGGCTGGTCATCCAGAACAATAAACACAATACATGTTGTAGGTTATATTTATCGCTCGTTGGCTGTCTTTTGAAAACTTTTCTCTTTGTATGAATGAAGCTTTCAGAGATTGTTGATTCTGGCGTGGCTCATTCTTCTCTGCCCTTGCCTTTGTGTAAATATCGTGTTCTGCGGGGTGACGCGTCTTCAAATGCTGAAGTTACTCGTGTTGAAGTTGCTAATACGTGTTCCACCCCTCGATATTGCAGTATATGGCATATGAAACATGTCGCTGTTTTACTGGCTGGTTGGTCCAGTCTGAAATACTCATACTGCTAAACAGCGGGCATACTGCTATCGCGCCCACGCGTTTTCTTCTTCGCGGCTCTAAACAGTGGTTGCTTGTGGCGGCAACAACACAACTTCAATTCAATTCAAATTTATTTGTATAGCGCTTTTCACAATACACATTGTCTCAAAGCAGCTTTACAGAAAGTGCATTTCGGAAATGTACATACAAAAATACAGTTAGTTAATCATGTATTCATTTAGGGCACAACATATCGCCGGAGTCGAGTCGTCTCATCACAGGTGTTGGGTCATCTGAAGTCTCCGTGAGAGGCTGGATACAAACTGGAGCTGACGAACGCTATTTACCTCGGGACTGGCGTCCCGAGATAACAGCAGAAAGGCAGATGGGAAATAATTAGCCTAGCTGATGTTCATAATATTAATGCATTCGAACTGATTCAGCAGTAGTATAAAAGGTAAGCATTAAGTGAATGCTTGGTTAAAGAGATGCGTCTTTAATCTAGTTTTAAACTGGGACAGCGAGTCTGAGTCTCGAACAATATCAGGAAGGCTATTCCAGAGTTTAGGAGCTAAATGTGAGAACGCCCTCCCTCCTTTAGTGGACTTAGATATCCTAGGAACGACCAGAAGCCTCGAATTTAGTGATCTTAAAGAGCGCAATGGATAGTATGGTGATAGAAGGTCTGTTAAATACACAGGAGCTAAATCATTTATGGCTCGTTTCCACTGAGCAGTACGGTACGGTACAGTACGGTTCGGGTCGGGTCGGGTCAGTAAACCATGATCCGGCTAGCGTTTCCACTGCCAACAGTACCCTACTTGATAGGCGTGGCGTTTGCCAGAAAGAAGCGATCAACGTCATTTTCGCGCGAAGAAGAAAGCGACAAAGTAAACACCAATGGATGGCATACAGCAGATCTTGTCCTTGCTTCTCGGCATTTTTGTCACAAGAAGACAAGCGCCGACATTAGACATTTCTCAATACCAAGTACGCAAAGTTCTCAGCAGAAGCACTCCCGAGGACGCGAGTCCGGTAATTCTCTAAATTGAACAGCGCGTTCTGAAAGCGTCACTCGGCTCGCTCTGCCTGTATATTTCAGGCAACAATAAAACGAAATATGTAATAAAACACCCCTCTGCCTCTTTTCGTTTTCATTTAAATACATTTTAAACATTATAGCAGGGTACCCGCGGGTCTTAAAAGCCTTGAAAAAGTCTTGAATTTGATCATCTCAAATTAAGGCCTTAAAAGCCTTGAATTTAGTATACAAAGTCTTGGATTTCGTTACAAAGGTCTTATATATTTTTTGCCTTTGCTAGGATTAAGTTCATACCGTAACAAAATTAACTGTTACTAATGTTGGCTAATTCAAAATGTATACACGCAGCATTGAGTCAAAGAACGTACACTCTTTGGTTGAGTCCACCTCGCGCTCCACGTCATAGCAAAAAAAGCGATCGCGTGCGCACCCGTTACTATGGTTACTAGGCAAGTGAGGTACAGAACAAGATAGTACCTAGCCTAGTTTAACCCGCTGTGGCCACAAATGACAGAATTTAAACCCCAAATAAGAGCTTTTCTGTTAAAAGAACATTTTCTACCCGGTCTTTTCAATAGTATCTGGCAACCATGCGCGCGCTCTCTCTACACTGCTGAAGAAGTGTGGATGATCTGAAAACACAGACAAGCTGGAGTTCAGCGATCTTTATTTAAGATTTTCTACTTAAATTAAAGTGTCATTCAGTTGGTCTGTGTTCTGTCACGAGCCGCTTGCGCTGTTTGTGTGACTAAATCTGCGATCAAAATGCAGGCTGATATCCACCAGTGTTCATACGAGCAAGAATCAGAATGCAATGTTTCCCGAATATCCACACGATTTCAAATGTGACATTGATTTTATACAACAGTAGAAAAGAAAAAAGGGTAACATTAAATCATGTACTACATTTAAAACAGCATTATCAGGCTTGCTCTATAACGAAATATGTGGCTTTGAACGAATCGTGAGATTCAATGAATGAATGACTCAAAGACTCACTCATAAAGATAGTGAGTTACCGCCACCTACTGGCGATTTGAATGTTTTTTAACATTGCAAATTTACTGAACATTGTTTTATTTAAAGCATTATTTATTTATTTTTTTAAGTTATTACAAAGGTAAAAAATGAAATGGAAAAATTTATTTAAGTGGGCAAATCTTACCCTTAATGGAAGGTGTGAGTGCAGTCTAAGTGGAAAAGAGGGGGTCCAGGGGGTCCAGCACTCTAAAACACTGGAGAACCACTGAACTTAGGAAAAGGGATAATTATGTAGAACTGCACAAATGCTACTGCTTAAGAGTGCTATGTCAATAATTTCTCATAAGCTTAATTGAATTGGCCTAGAGAGAATAATTATGACATTTTCTGATGTGCAAATATGCAAAGACTTTTCGTCAACTACAACTATAAAAAACAGGATGACTCAAATGTGATTAAGACCAATAAGCATTTTCGTCTGAAGACTAAGACTAAATCAAAAAATGGCTGCCAAAATTAACACTGGCCTACATACACGTGCGCGCTACAATGCTGTTGCGTATGTATTAAATATTAAGTAAATTTAATATAATTTAAGTCAAATGTTTTATTTAATTCAAGTTATGTATTAAATATTAAGTAAATTTAATATAATTTAAGTCAAATGTTTTATTTAATTCAAGTTATGTATTAAATATTAAGTAAATTTAATACATAATTTAATATAATTTAAGTAAAATGTTTTATTTAATTCAAGTAGCCTCCTTGTACATAATTATTTTCTAGGGTTTAAAATGTATACAGATTTGACATTTTCCCCTCACACTTCTGTCGGAATGGGTACGAAGTTGGCATTGAATTTCATTTGAAATGGTATTAAAAAGGTCTTAAAAAGCCTTGAATTTAAGTTGGAGGATCCTGGGGGTACCCTGTATAGGCACACAAGTGTGGTTCAGGCATTGTAGACCTGATATTGTTCACTGCATGTAACGTTAGCTATTTATTTATAGCAAAACAAAATATAAAACACAACCCTGCATCTTTTCGTTTAAATTTTACAAATATTAAACATATTCCAGGCAATATGGATTTGTACAAATGCTGCAATAAACAACATTAACGTTACAGTGTTGTAATAAAATAAATAATGACAAAACTCAACCCTATCTCTTTTTGTTTAATTTCAGTTTTATTAATAATAGCCATTAAGTATTATTAATATACAAAAGTATAAGTAAAAGGTGACGTTACAAAAAGCTAACGTTATACAATAAGAAATAAAGCAAACAATTCAGTCAAAATATACAAATTCAGTGCTAACGTTAACGTTACAACGGAAAAGTTAAATAGCCTAAATATATGAAACTTCACTTAGCCCTCAGCCAAAACGATTGTCCAGGGAACGAATTATCGATTCACGAGACCAGAGATCACCCGTTAGATATACACAAGAAGACGAATTACCACTACGGAGTCAGCGGGCAAACGTCAGAACGATAGCCGAGGAAAGGCTGTTCTGGCCGCGGAACATGAGCGCCGAGCGCCCGGTGATCGCCGGGAATGGATCAAATTATCATAAATCATTATAAATAAACCACATATTTGAGCTTTAAACAACTACATTCTCGCCTGAAAAACTCTTAAAACTATATTTCGTGAACGAATAACCGTAGTATTTCATTCCAACTGTATATTAAAAAATGGCGCTTCTAATGTTGTCATTTGCCTTGTAGCACGCGCAAGTGACGATTCTCTGTCAACCAATCAACGTTTTGCAGTGAGTCTAGCTCCACCCTTTAGTACCGTACCACTGTGCTAGGTACCACAACGGAAGGGTACTAGTGATGGGATTTATGGCTCTTTGAGGGGATCCGGATCTTCGCGATCCGTTCCTTTCAAAGAGCCGTTCAAAAGAACGGCTCTTTTGGCTCTTCTTAAATATTTAGTCAGTTTTAAGAAGCCAGCTTGGGGGCATCTCAGTTTATCCTGGAAATAATCACTGGGAGGAATGATGAGGTGAGATTTGTAGTCAAATAATTAAAACTCAGATATCACACACCAATATCTGAGTTTGAATTATTCAGAAATATTGATTATTACCTCATTTGTCATGTGTGGACTATATTCCATAGGGTTGCACATTCACAACATCCCTCTGCTTAGAAAGTGACATCACTATTTTGGATTTACCTTTAGTACAAAGTGTGTGTATGTGTAAAGCTATGTTGACTTATGTTATTCATACAATACCTACTCACAAATAAACATCAAAAACAAAGCCGACTGCAATGAATTTCTGTGCAAAACAGCTTTTATTACAAACACTAACACTTCCACACAAGAACATTGTTATCAAACAAGAACATTTTGATAAAAAATATTTAAAGTTGTAAATATATATTGTAGATACAATAACATGAATGACAGAGGCACGTAGGTTTTTTTTTTCCACTGGAGTACTCACGTAAAGAATGCGCGCGCGTGCACGACTATCATGCTGTTATGGTGTGTTCACACAGAACGCGAATTTAATTATTTGCGCGAGTAGATTACATATACAAAGTCAATGCAAAGACGCGAATAGACGCATCATCCGCCCCTTCGCCTATAACTAAGGAGCTAATTTGTGTGCATCTGTGTGAAACACGCATAGGAAAAAAAGAACGACAGAAAGAACGGCTCCCCTCCAGCCGCGACTCGGCTCCCATCGTTCATGTTTATGAGCCGTTCAAAAGAATCGGTTCGTTCGCGAACGTCACAACTCTAAAGGGTACCCAAAAAGTGGAACGGTACGGTTCGGCTTTTTGGTACCATTCACAACTTTTGACAGTGGAAACGCAAATAATTCCGTACCGTACCGAACTGTACCGTACCGTACCGCTCAGTGGAAACGGGGCATTAGAGCTTTATAGGTCAATAGTAATACTTTGTAATTGATACAGAACTTAATAGGTAACCAGTGTAGAGATGATAAAATTGGTGTTATATGATCATATTTTCTTGATCTAGTAAGAACTCTAGCGGCTGCATTTTGCACTAACTGTAGCTTGTTTATTGAGGATGCAGGACAACCAGCTAATAAAGCATTACAGTAATCTAGTCTCGAGGTCATGAATGCATGAACTAACTTTTCTGCATCTGAAACAGATAGCATGTTACGTAGCTTAGCAATGTTTCTAAGGTGGAAAAAGGCTGTTCTTGTAACATATGAAATATGATTTTCGAAAGTCAAGTTGCGGTCTAGTATAAAACCCAGGTCTTTTACTGTAGTGGATAAAGTAACAGGACATCCTTCTAAATTAAAGTTGTATTGTAAGGGATTTTGTGGGTAGTTTTTTGGACCAATAAGTAATACCTCCGTTTAAACTGAATTTAATAGCAGGAAATTACACGTCATCCAGCATTTTATATATTTTAGACACTCTGTCAAGTTAGATAAGTTAGTGTTTTCATCTGGTCGTGATGAGATATATAATTGAGTGTCATCAGCATAACAGTGGAAATTAATTCCATGTTTTCTTATAATATTACCAAGTGGCATCATATATATTGAGAATAGCAGAGGGCCTAGGACAGATCCTTGCGGCACTCCATAGTCTACTGATGTTATCTTCGATTTAATCCCCATTTAAACAGACAAAATGATAACGGTCTGATAAGTACGATCTAAACCAGCTTAATGCCTGTCCCTGAACACCAGTGTAGTTTTGTAGTCAATCCAAGAGTATTTTATGATCTATAGTGTCGAACGCAGCGCTAGGATCAAGTAGAACTAGTATTGAGATACAGCCATGGTCAGAAGCTAAGAGTAAATCATTTGTAATTTTAACTAGCGCAGTTTCTGTGCTATTAGTGGGGCGGCTATTTACTGAGTAACAGTGAGAAACACATTCAACTGACTCTACAAGTGAGATAAAGGCAGTCAAGAGTAAAACATCCCACCAATTCCCTAGATTTTAAAGAGAATAATATTCAACTGGGGCCACGACAAGATGAAACCTACTGACTGAATAAGGAGGAGTCACTGACAAACTACCAAGTAAAAATGATGCGTATTAGTATATGCATACAATTTAATATAAAATATTTAAATATACATTTAAAAAGTACATAATTTCTGATAGATATCATAACCTCTTTTCCTTTTGTTTAAAAATGAACTAGATTGATTAATGATCAAATGTGCAACTTTTTTAATTGTTAATTTCTGTCGTCTATCCATTATGACATTATGAAATCCATATTGGGTGACCATTTTCAGTTTTTTTAAAACATATCTTATATTTTAAAGTTTAAAGACCTTCTGTGGTAAAATGTGCTCATATTTACATGTATTTATGGTGAAATGTGTTATTGCATTTTATGTTTCTGGCAGCTTTTAATTAATTTTCTCATTACGAAATCCATATTTGGCGGCCATTTTGATACTTATATACCACTTGATAAATGACCAAATTTTGAGCGCCTACGGTCCTAAATCTGATCAGACCCCCTTTGTGAGCCTTCCTACCAAATTTGATGCTTTTATCTCAAAGTGATCAATTTATGCGCTTAACCGCCCCACTATATGATGCGGTCTGAATCCCGACTGAAAATTTTCATAGATATAATTTTCTTGCAAGAAAGAGCACAATTGAGCGAACACAAATTTTCTAGTATTTTAGATATATAATGGAAGATTTGAAATGGGTCTGTAATTTGCAAAGTTATTTGGATCTAATTGCGGTTTCTTAATGAGAGGTTTTCGCAGAGGTGGGAGTAAGTCACACATGTGCAAGTCACAAGCAAGTCTCAAGTCTTAACCTTCGAGTCTCAAGCAAGTCCAAGTAAATTTTTTATAAAAGCAAGCGAGTCAAGTCAAGTCACTGCCTTATGTCAAGCAAGTCAAGTCAAGTCGTAGCTTGGGTCACAAGTCACTGGCAAGTCATACAAACGTTTGATGATTTCACTGAATTTATATATTAAAATAAGTTCAAACTACAGAAGTTGTGGACTATGGTTTTATTTGCAACATATATTTTTTTTAAATATACATTTCCACATACAGCTGAGTGGTTAATACAATAAAAATCTAAAAAATAAATACAATTTCAAACTACATAGCCTAAAATGTAAAAGTTAATGAAATTAGGCCAACATTAAAGCATGAAAAAATAAATATGCCTCAAACATTGCAGAAGACCATTAAAAGGTATAACAATTCACAATTCAGGTATAATGTTTCCTATGTCACCAAATGGCATTCTTCAAACTGGCATCCCCTTTATAGCTGGGAAGGAATACGTGAAAAATCATGAAGATTGGGCACTTCTGGAAAAGTTTTTGATTTTTTGGCAGGGTATTAGGTATGGGCCTAAGGTTTTCAAAAATCCATGGATGCACGTTGGGGTCATCCCCCTAGTGGCAGTTATCCATAAAATCCAAATTGGCCCCCGCCGAAAAGAGAAAAGGTTATATCTCAGCTTCCTTTAGTCTTAAATTGTTGTATAATGTATTTTTTTCTACTTTGTTTGATACAAGGAATCCAATTATGATATATTCTTCTTATTTTAAGTCCATTTACATGTTAAATCTGTTATCATAGTCATATTTAGCTCAAATAAACTGTCAATTTCTCTGAAAAAGTCACACTGAAATATTACTCAGGGCCCTGCCATATTTTTACCTCCAATGTATGCTTTTCTTTGTTGATAGGACAGGTCACTATCACTATAGTGTCAAAAATCACATGTTGTGACCAAAGGGACCATTGTTGAGGCTTTAAATGAACACAACTTCAGAACTATGCCACAGTGAAAAGTTATATTGATAAGGATTAATATTACATTTTAGTCAAATAACACAAAAAACAACATCATGTATTTGTTTAAAAAAAATGTTTCACTCTTCATCATTATTATTAGTACAGCCTCCCTCACACTTGCACAATGTGGTACAGCGAAGTCCAGTTCGGTTCACTTACAACGACAACCACTTACACTTACAAACACACAGCCATAGATTAACTTCTAAAAGTAAATAATAGAACAATTCAGCGCAACTGAATTGTAAACAAAAACAGCGCCGGACAGGGGGCTTAAAATCCGGACTGTCCGGCCAAAATCTGGACGTATGGCCACCCTAACCACAATTACATGCATACTAGGTCTACATAATTATTGTATTTTTGTGAAAAGGTTATTCATTTTTGTCACTCACTCATTCATTAATTTCTCTCTTCAACTCATTAACAGAGTGCACTTTATTTTGTGTCAAATTAATCCAAATATTTAATGAATGGTGTTAAAATGTTTTTTTTTCCAATGAATTATAACTAGAATTTTCAAATAAAATAATTTTCTGTTGAAAACCAGATTTTTTCCACAAATGTCTCTTTCCCCTAAAAAATAAGTCTGGAAAATGGGGGGTCGTCTTATATTCAGGATCGTCTTATATTCGGGTATATACGGTACAATAAGCTTCAATGAAGTGACTCAACGTTCCTTTGTTACTATTTCTAAAGTGACGTTTTAGCATTAGTAACAGGGGCTTGGGCGAAACTGTTAAACTGTCTACTTGAGATTTGAATCCGTGGCAGAAGGAAGTAGTTCTGCACAAAAGAGGGTTTTTAAAGACACACTGTTGTTGTTTGTTATTCATTTACTCACTTGTGCCTTCGAACTGTTGTATAAACGCAATATCACACTCGTAGCTGTACAATATGGCTGTATATCAGTGCTAATATTGCACTGCTATGAGTGTGATATTGTTCATCTATCTAGTACTTCAATGCACCCCTTTTCATAATGGATCAAAATCATCATAATATTGTATAATAGTTGTTTGAACACAACTCAATACTTTCTGTTATTACATGAGGGCTTTATATATTTTTTCACTACATATTTTTTCTCTTTGATTGATTTACTGACCACTTTTCTAACTTTAATTTCAGACCAGATGGATGAAAATGAAGTGGAGAAACATCAAAGAAGATCTCAGAAATCTGTAACCTGCACTCAGTGTGGAAAGAGTTTCACACACAAACAGAATCTCGATGTTCACATGAGGATCCACACTAGAGAGAAACCGTTCTCATGTGATCAGTGTGGGAAGAGTTTTACACAACGAGGGCACCTTCAGGAACACATGAAAATCCACACTGGAGAGAAACCGTTCTCATGTGATCAGTGTGGGAAGAGTTTTACACAACGAGGAACCCTTCAGAAACACATGATCATCCACACTGGAGAGAAACTGCACGAATGTGATCAGTGTGGGAAGAGTTTTACACAACGAGGAACCCTTCAGAAACACATGAAAATCCACACTGGAGAGAAACTGCACGAATGTGATCAATGTGGCAAAACATTTTTGAGGGCTACAGACCTGAAGAGTCACCTCACAGTTCATTCACAGGAGAAACCTCATTCATGTTCTTTGTGTGGAAAGAGTTTTTCACGTCTGGAGGATTTAAAAGCACATCAGAAAAGACATACTGGTGTAAAAAATCATATGTGCTTTGAGTGTGGGAAGACTTTTATCACAGCTGAAGTTTTGAAACGCCACCAGAGGATTCACACTGGAGAGAAACCTTACATGTGTTCACACTGCGACAAGAGATTCAGTCATTCAGGAAACCTGAACACACACGAGAGGATCCACACTGGAGAGAAACCTTACATGTGTTCACACTGCGACAAGAGATTCAGTGAGTCAGGAACCCTGAAAAGACACGAGAGGACTCACACTGGAGAGAAACCTTACATGTGTTCACACTGCGACAAGAGATTCAGTCGGTCAGGAACCCTGAAAACACACGAGAGGACTCACACTGGAGAGAAACCGTATCAACCGTAGAAACCCGATGCGGGACAACAGGTCATCAAGCTGGGCGCGGGACAGGCGGAAGTACCGCTGACAGTACTTGTTTAATGGCATCTTTTTAATGAATCACTGATGACCTATCACTGATAATCATCTATCACCCCCCCCCCCCTAATTTTAAACATTAATTATGGCCATCCAACATGATAGTGTAATTGAAAGCCGAAAAATTAACATTTATTAGGCTTCAAAAAAATATATAACAACTTTTAATTTACGTGAACTTCAAACAATCATCACATAAACCCATAATAAATGTCATTTTGCCCTTTCTGTAGGATGTAACGTTATACACGTTATCCTCACCTAGCGTCACTTCACATAACTGCTGCTGCTGTAGCGGCATGTGTCCCTAACAGAAGGCGTAAAAAAGTTTGTCATTTTTGGCAGCATTGCCATATACATATCGGCGTCTTTTTTCTTTTATTTGAGCCGCTTGGGTAACTTCGTTTCATTTTCACGTTTAGACTCGTCTTGCTTCGTTGTGTACTTCCCAATCCTCCTGTCATTGTGTGTTTATCTTTCGCCGTTTCGCGCCTTGGCGCGCACCGTTACGGACTAGTCCATTTCATTGTGAATTTAAGGGGTGTTATGTGTAGGGATAGATAACCATGAACTGGACATTTTAACTACTACTACAACATTTATTATTAATTCAGCGTATTTCTTAAGAATATTAATAACATTTACTATGCTTTTGAAGCGTTCACGATGATAAGAGGCTTTTTCATGTTTTTTCTTTTCTATATATATACAGTCGTGCCCAGAATTAATCATACCCCTGGTAAATATGATAAAAAATGGCTATAAAAAATAAATCTGCATCGTTTATCCTTTTGATCTTTTATTAAAAAAATTGGCAAAATTCTAACCTTTCATTGAAGTAAAAGATTTGAAAGTGGGGGGGGGGGGGAAATCACATTATAAAATAAATGTTTTTCTCCAAAACACGTTGGCCACAATTATTCATACCCTTTTATTAAATACCTTTTTGCAATCTCCTTTTGCCAAGATAGCTGCTCTGAGTCTTCTCCTATAATGCCTGATGAGTTTGGAGAACACCTGACCTGAGATCAGAGACCATTCCTGCATACAGAATCTCTCCAGATCCTTCAGATTCCCAGATCCATATTGGTGCTTCTTCTCTTCAGTTCACCCCACTAATTTTCTATATGGTTCAGGTCAGGGTACTGGGACGGTCATGGCAGAAGCTTCATTTTGTGCTCCCTAACACATTTTTGTAGCCTGGGAAAACCCAGACAACTTCCGGCAAATTTAGATTTGCTCTGAAAGTTAGTCTGGCAAAGAGCTCATTCAAGTCCATTTCCAGTCCGCCGAAATCGCAGCACCAATCAGAAGCGTTGGGGCGGGCTTTACACGAGGACGACAGCGCTGGGATTTTGAAACCTACATTACAAAGATGGATGCCACCGTCAAACATCACTCGTTCTAATCAGCTATCGCGTCTGTTTTAAGCGATTAAAAAAATTCCTTTTCGTTATAACCCGAGCAAAGAACAACACTCAAACTTGACATAGACTGTCTTAGCGAGAGCCCTCTGCATCGCTCTGATTGGTTTTAGGTCTATCCAATTGCGCCAAGAGGCATTTGAGGGACGTCCGTTGGTGACGCCCATTTGGAAATGATTTGTATATGAAGCTTTGCCAGACCCTAACTCAGTTTCAACTGAGAAAGGTCTGGTTTTAACCAGGCTAACATTTTTGTGTTGATTTTGATATTTGTTTTGGATCATTGCCCTGATGGAAGATTCAACCACGGCCCATTATAAGATTTCTAGCAG
Organism: Chrosomus eos; assembly: GCA_036326025.1. Lineage (NCBI taxonomy): Eukaryota > Metazoa > Chordata > Actinopteri > Cypriniformes > Leuciscidae > Chrosomus > Chrosomus eos. Next base: position 5,690,823 of record CM070838.1, on the reverse strand, counting down.
AAGGCGTCAGGTTTTGATTTTTTATCTGTTGATATTTGATAGAATCCACACTGAACAAGAAGTCCAGGACCTCCAGCAGAAAAATAGGCCCACAACATTAAAGATCCAACGGTATATTAAATTGTACACATGGGGTACTTTTTATTCTTGTGTGCACCAAACCCATCTAGTGTGTTTGCTGCCAAAAAGCTCTTTTTTTAGTTTCATCTGACCACAGAACCCTGTGCTGTTTGAAGATCCAGTCGTGTCTGACACCTGAATATGCTGGAGTTTGTATTTGGATGAGCGAGGAGCATTTTTCTTAAAACCTTCTCAAACAACATGTGGTGATGTAGAGGTTGTTTGATTTTTTTAATAGGCTTTCTGACCCCAAGACTCAACTAATCTCTGCAATTCTCCATCTGTGATCGTTGGAGAGTCTTTGGCCACTCAAACTTTCATCCTCACCGTCCATTAAGAAAATATAGACACACGTCCTCTTCCTGGCAGAATCGTAACATCTTTAGTTGATTATAACTTCTTAATTATTGCCCTGATGGTCAAAATGGGATTTTTCAATTATTTAGCTATTTTCTTACATCCACTTTCTATTTTGTGATGCTCAACAATCTTTTGATGCACATCAGAAGTATATTCTTTGGTTTTACTTATTTTGATGAATAAGGGAATTTGGCCTTTGTGCTTCCTCATATTTAAACTCTCGTGAAACGAAGTCAAAGCTAGACAATTTCATGTTCCTAGTCACCCTGGTGTGCTAAAAAAGGTAAATATTAATGGGAATATACTTCATAAATATTTTATTCATAAAAAAATTCTAGGGGTATGAATAATTGTGGCCAACGTGTTTTGGAGAAAAATATTTATTTTATAATGTGAATTTCCTCCCCATTTTCAATTCTTTTACTTCAATGAAAGGTTAGATTTTTGCCATTTTTTTTTATGAACGATCAAAAGGATAAACAATGCAATTTATTTTTTACAGCCATTTTTGATCATATTTACCAGGGGTATGATTAATTCTGGGCACGAATGCATATTTTTAGGTTGGTTGGGGGCCCCCCTACTACGACCGCTGTTAGGGGGCCCCAAGCAGCCGCCTACCTATGCCTCTATGTTAAGACCGCCACTGCTTCGTAGAGCATTTGTAAGGAAAATACAGACGGGCGAGACAGCACACTTCAAGTGTAACATCAAACAAAGTGCGTGTCTCTCACAGCGTATCCTGTGCAATGAAGCCTGTGAATGTCCTTGTAATTCACTTCAACCTTTCCGAACTTTATGAAAGATTATTTTACGGAAGGTTCGAGTGGTCTATGTAGGCTATGTGAGGAATTGGAAGCAAGCAGAATACGGGTGTTTCTAAAGCAAACTCAGCGTTATCGCACATCCGATTAAAAACTAAGCTCAGAATCGATTCTGAAATTCTCAGAATCGATCCAGAATCGTTGGAGAGAGAATAGCGATGCATCAATGGATCGATTTTTTTTTTTTTTCCCAGCCCTAATTTTTATAACCGGAGTTTTTTCTCCAGCGTTTACAAAAAATCCCATCCATACATGCTCGGTCTCAGTCTACATGAAAACGCAAAAACACGCTATCAAGCCCGGTCAAGAGCATGCCACGCCTGCAGGCGGCGATATAACCCTTAACCGTAAAGCCACGTTGGCCAATCAGAAGCCTAACAAAAAGTTATTACCGGTTCCAGTAGGTGCAAATCTGGCGTCAAACACAGCGGATAATGGCGCACACTCTGACGTCGCAAGGCAAAACCCCCGGTTTCACTGTCTACATGACAACACTGTAACCGGTGTTTCTAAAATTCCTCACCCTGGCAGGGGTTTTCAAAAATGTTCGGTTTCAGTGCGTTTTCGTGTGGACGAACGGCCGAACCGTGTAAAAAAAGTCACGGTAATAAAAATACCCGTGTCCGTGTGGACAGGGCCTAACTTTAGTGTGTTGCAACGCCAACGTCATGGGTTCAGTTCCCATAGAAAGCAGCAACTGATAAGAATGTAAAATGTGTACCTTGAAATCCAGTGTAAGTCGCTTTGGCTAAAAGCGTCTGCCAAATGCATAAAAATGTTAAATGTGTGTGTGGCAAGCAGGACGAGGCCGAGGGCCGTGAGAGTGCGGCATGTGGCCGGTGGCGTGATTAGTTACCGGTCTCGTACCTCTCACGGAGGAGCGGAAGCATAAAAGGAGGAGCGACAACAGTGGAGATTGAGAGAGGACAGGCCTGGACTTGTGTTGTGTTTGTTTTGTTATATGTGACAGCAGTCGTCCATGAGGGGCTTCTGTCTTTTACTTTCATTTTGTATTTGTTTAATTTTGATATTAAAGTTTGTTAAATGTTCGCCGGTTCCCACCTCCTTCTTCCCATAACATCTAACCATGTTACAGTGTGTAATGTTGCTGTTTGAGCATAAACAACATCTGCTAAGTTACAACACTCAAAGTTCAAAGCAAAGGGAGATATTTTATTTTAAAGTAACACCAAGTAACTTTTTCTCTTTGGTCGCCCTAATGGTTGTAAACGAAATTGTCCATTGCCGCTGTCATAAATAATTTAGCCTACCGTCGCACGCACGCTCGCTGTTTATCCAGCACCGGCTTTAGAATGAACGATGTTCACAGACAAGGTAGAGTATGTTACATGATTTCATGAAAGTATGATGTATTGCGACATCAGAAACTAAGAAAAACGAAATAATGACTATTGTAGCACTTGACTTAAAGCAGTCGAATTTTGTAGTTCTTTTTGTGGTCGGGTTCCTACCCGAACGCAGAAGTTACATAGTGCCAGTAAAAGTGATACAGACCCCGTCAGGCTATGGCAGAAGTGCCTTTCATCCTGTTACGACTTGATGAACCACTGATAAGATTTTGGAAACATTATTTTAAGGTAAACAATGTTACATAGTGTTGCTTTAAATAAATTGCTTTTTAAGGACTACAACAAACAGCTGGAAGGGACTACATGACATTTCTCCCGGGTTAGTGACATCACTAACCCTAAAATTTACATAAACCACACCCCCAGAACAATATTTATAGATAATCAAAACACATAATATGCTGATCAATGACTAGAAGATAACTACACCTAAGCTACATAAATCTGGTAAGAACTTGAGCTGCTGCGTTTTGAACTAGCTGTAGTTTGTTTATTAAGCATGCAGGGCAACCACCCAGTAGAGCAGTGGTTCCCAAACCTGTCCTGGCGTACCCCCAATGCTGCAAGTTTTTTTTTTCTCCCTAATCAAACACACCTGATTCAACTCATTAGCTCATAATCACATGGGTTAATGAGCTGATGAGTTGAATCAGGTGTGCTTGATTAGGGAGACAAAGAAAACGTGCAGTCTTGGGGGTATGCCAGGACAGGTTTGGGAACCACTGCATTAGAGGATTACAATAATCTAGCTTTGATGTCATGAACGCATCACACAATCACAGCGCACTCCCTCTCCTGAGTACTAATTACACACCTGCACATCATCAGTACTGCAATCATGTCCGGCATTTAAGCCTCACTCTCACTCTCGGGCCGTTTCTCAATACCAAGTACGCAACTTCGGACTAGCGTCCTTTGTAGTTCGGACACGCGAGTCCGGTTACTCTGCAAATGGAACAGTGCGTTCTTGCTCGCGTCACTCAGATCGCTCTGGCTACTCCGGTTATCTCTTTATGTATATTTGAGGCGACCATAAAACGAATATGTTATAAAACACCACTCAAAAATATTAAACATATTAATGGCCACACAAATCTGGTTCAGGCTACACATACATTGATTATCTTCACTGCATTTATAACACGAAATATAAATCGCAACCCTTCTTTTTTGTTTTTTATTTAAAAAAAAATGAATCATTAAAACGGACATTTAAAAAACAGACAGGGTTGTTTCATTTTATTTTATTATACATGTTCATACAGTGAAGACAATGTAAAATAAATATTACAAATATTCGAATTATTTTAAAATATATTAAATAAAATGACACAACCCTGTTTCTTTTTATTAAATGTCAGTTTTAATGATCAATCCAGTATAAAAGTAGCCTAAAAGGTATAAGAAGCGATATAATGAGAAATAAAGCAAACGATTCAGTCAAACATAAGTCAGCTCTCTAATAGTGCTACAAAGTTAAATTTAAATAGCCTAAATATATAAAGTTATGAAACTTCACTTTGCCCTCAGCCAAAACAAATTGCCATGGAACAAACTATAGATTACAAACGTTATATTAATCTATATAGATGAATTGTTTAACCATTAGACTAGAGACATCAGAGCCAGCGGCAAACATCAAAGCACAAGCCGAGGAAAAGCTGTTCCAGTCGGGTTGATCAGCGCCGAACGCCCGATTGCCTGGATCTCACAACTCCGAAAACGTCAGATAGATTTTTCAAATAAGCGCTCTCTTTATAAATAAACCACAGATTTGAGCTTTAAACAACTACATTCTCGACTGAAACACTCTTAAAATTGCATTTTGTGACACAATAACAATAGTATTTTGATATTACGCGGGTTTTCTCCTCTGCTATTGACGCTTGCTGGTTGGTGCGAGATGCATTCTGGGATACCTGTCTGTCTCGAGTCCGCACAAGTCACCTCACGATGCATCCTCGGTAAACGGGGCGGATCAAGAACACATACGGGGATTTGAAATGTTCTTGGCTAGATGTGAACTTTGAATTGGAACAGTACTTGGGCAGCGACTGATGACGTTTCACAAGTCCACAAGAACACAAGTACAGACAAGAACGCATATTGAGAAACGGCCCCGGTCTTTGTCTGGTATCGTTTGCCTCAAGATGCTAATGCTGTGCTTACCTCCTGGACTTCTTACATCTGCTTACAGTCTCCTAGTGTTTTCTCCGAGTCTTCTACGTTGATTCTCGTCTCCTGAGTCTCTGCTATTCCAGTGTATCTTCATCCGATCTCCATCAGCGATTATGCAAACTGTATCATCCAAGTTTAATGGTCTGGATCTCTACTCTCCAACATTCCTTCACCTGCACTGCCGATCTTTCACCTGGTTGTTCAAATAAACATTCCAATATGGTACCTGTATCCTTGTTGTCTGTCCCTTCTGTCTTGTAACACCTTTAGCAATGAATGAATTACATTTTTCGTCAGGGACACTACAATGCACTGTCTGATGCGATACTGTAGTAGATGGTTGCATAGTTTTATACCATGGTCTGAGTGAATACTCGATTCTGATTTGCTGCAGGGTGTCCATTAAAAAATGATAGAGGACACCTAGTAAAGGAGTTCTGGTGAAACTGACTGTTTACCATTCAAAATTAATAAATAAATGCGCTGGCCACATCAGCTGCAACATGACATCATGACTTTTGCGTAAACATACATGCCACTTTCAAGTCAAGTGGGGGTTATCTATACGCATTTTGAGCTATCCGCGTGCATGCGTGTATATCTACGCCGTTAAATGTCATAGTAATTCCGCGTGTATGTACACCCCGTTAAATGTCCGAGCAAAATGAAGAAAAATTTAGATCTACATCTGGCGAGCGATATTTTTTTTCCTAGTATGGTAGGGGAAGACTCATAAATGGTATTAACCCCAGTGACGGGTAGGTTTAGGGACGGGGTTGGGGAAGGTCATATTTTATATATACAGTAATGTAACATTAAGTCAACGGCGTTCATAAACACGCTGAAAAGCGATTATGCGTGTTGATAGCACGCCAAAAATGGAAATACGAATTGGCGTGTCATACATACGCTATTTCATGAGATCAGTCTGTCAGCTGTGAGTAACAATAGCAACAGGCAGTCAATAAACTGATGGGTTCTACGAGCTGAGCGTCTCTCTTACGAGAGAACTAAAGCTAGTGTTGCGTAAGCTAGCTTCCGCTACGGGGAAAATCCGTTTTCTCGAGAATACTGAAGCCAAAAAATTATCCTTTAATTTTTCATTTATTTAAAACGCATTGCTGCACAAAGCAGACCTAGGCGAGGCGACTCGCGCGCCTATTGGTTGCTCTGCGGCAAATGCTGCAACCTATCAGTGGGCTGATCATGACGTAAGCACCAATGAGGGCGCGGGCGCCCTCACGCGTTACGTCCTGCCAAAATGGGCGTGGCTTATCCCTATATAAGCCAAGTCCAGAAAGGGTGTTCTTTGATTTTTCATCTCTTAAGCGACATGTCCACTTCACACCGCTGATTCTCCAGAGAAGCCACGCCGTCAAACAGCACTATCAGCGGGATGAGCCCTCAGCACTGCAGTTTGGAATCCGCCATCGCCTCTTCGCCGCCATTCCTGCTGCGTCATCCGGCGCCTATATCCTTTTCACTGCTTTATTCTCCTAAAAGAGCACGAGGCGTTGTTGCAAATGCCTCGTCTTTCCAAGTGCAGCTCTTGCCGAGCCCCTGACAGCTACGGGGACCGCCACATCTTATGCGTTTCCTGCCTGGGAAGGAACCACGCGGACCACGCACTTTCCGTTGGCGGCTGCCCGGAATGTGATTGCATGGCTGTGTCGACCCTGCGGGCTCGACTCGCCACTTTCAACGTGGATCCTGCACCTCCGCTTCTCTTGTCTGGACCTTGCCGCAAAAAGCGCCGTTCACAGAGAATGCCTGAGGTTACCACTGTGAGCGAATGCATGCCGGCGCACTCCCCGTGTGCATCGCTCTCTGATTCCCCAGCCTCGATCACAGCCGGCCAGCCTATTGCTCCCGCCGTGCATCTGGAGTCTGGATGAAGATATCTGCTCTCTTGCCGCCTCAGGGAGTGAAGGGTGGTCGGGCCCCGAACCAGGCCCCGCCCCTTCCGTGCTAGAATCTAGCGACGCACGGACAAGTCTGGGCGCTGAACTTCTCCGCCTCATTATCAGGGCCGTGGAGGACCTCGGCCTCGATTGGTCGCCACTCGAAGAGCCCGCGCCTAGCCGGCTGGATGGCTGCTTTCTGTCGGGGCGCCGTTCGACGCCTCTCACCAGGCCCGCCCCTTTCCTGCCAAAACTCCACAAGGAGCTAGCTAAGAGCTGGAGGGCGTCATTTTCTGCCAGGCTGCGCTCTAATGTCTCTTCGACGCTCTCTGTTGTTGACGGCACGAAGGACAAAGGAAGGACCTCCGGTCAAGGAAGCGGTGGCCACTCATCTATGCCGCCATCTGCTGGATGGCAGTCGAAGCCAGCGTTGCCCTCTAAGCCCTGCAGGACCACTTCGGCTCTTATCGGTTGCGCAAACGCCGCCGCCGGTCAAGCTGCTTCAGCACTGCACTCCATGGTTGTACTGCAAATTTACCAGGTCAACCTTCTCCGTACAATGGATGAGGTGGGTCCGAACCCTGAAAACTTCAGGGACCTGAGGAGTGCTACGTACTTAGCTCTGCGAGCCACCAAGTCCGCTGCGCAGGCCATTGGTCGGAACATGGTGACTGTTGCGTTCACTACAGCACGGGTGTTTTAGTAGAGACAGAACTCAGGCTAATAGGTGGGAGGTTCATGTTCCTGATTGAAGGTAGGACCTGCAAAACGCAAATCAGCGAGATCTTAAAACAGGTGTGTTAGTATAAGCATGAGATATACGCAGAAGCAAGAGTTAGTTTTGCATGTTGTCTCGTTGGGAGAGATGCGCCACCGGTAAGCTGTTGTTTAATAATGAAATGCTTATTGAAATGCGGGGAAAGTTTGTCTGTCTATTTGTGCAACCATTATGCTATCGAGGTGCACAGTTTGTGTGTAGATAAATGTTGCTGTGGGAACACTGATAAAACCTTGTTTACAACTAAATGTTTAATGTTGTCGTATTCATAGTATTCGTGGTAATACTTAAGTAAATGTTTGTATTTGGAGCGGTTTAGTTTCGTTTGAATTACTTTCTGGTTTGCGCTGCCAAATGGGAAATGTAGTTTGTCGTCTCATGTTGATAATTAGTTACTATGCTAAAGCGTCACTACATAAAACTACACTTACTAGATTCACTTTGGGCCAACGCTCTGAGAATATCTCTTTGATTTTAGAGCGATTGGTCTAATTATAATTGAATATTGGTGTATGAAGTTGTTGCATTTTTGTGTTTAATGTTTATGTTTGTATAGTCATTTAGATTGAACACTAAATTATATTATAATATTTATAATAGAGAATGTTGATTAATATTATTCCGTAATGTTTATTGAAATTTATATTTTTATATATATTATAGTATTCAGAACTTATAGTATGTTATGTAATTGGTTATTAATATTGTCATTTACATTGTCTTTTTATGTATATAGGTTTATAACCTATTGTTTGTGGACTGATTAACTAAATAAATCCAAGTAAATACAAACCACAATGAGTTATGAAAACGTGTCCTCTCCTGACGCCCCGTTCGGTGGGGAAATTCTTAAAACAACCGAATAGTGACCGAGAGACACGTGCCTGACACTGTCCGATAATGAAGGAGTCTGACAGAGCCACGTAATGATGGTTCTTATCCATAACATTGAATGTGGTAATTTGTGAGTTGGTAAGTTGATAATACTTTAAACTTAATCAAGCAAAGATACCTAGGCCTATATATTAAAAATATATTTACGAGACAAAAGACGACCCGACTCGAGAGATGAACTAATCAATTGTATATGGTAGGCTACTCAGCAAACACATTTATGTTGTGGCAATGTCTGTGGCACGTTGCATTTCTGCTATGGCAACGTCGCTGTCTACATGCTCGCAACACTGTAACAACGTAGAATTGTAAGACGCGACAGGGCTGTAGCAAATTCAGCAACTGAGAGACAATGTTCTGACAATTACATTTTTTAATATGCTAGAATAGATATCCTTGTGAAATTTGAGTTCATGATTTTAATGTTGTTGTTTTTTGTGGCAGAAAGAAAAGACTAATGACAGACTGTTGATCTTTGAATAAAAATGATCAGCATTTGATGTGTTTGGGAAATGTGGCTATTAATATGAAACGTAATTATATTCTTCTGAAATGAACGAAATTTAAAAAAAAAAGATTCGTTCAATTTTATGAACGAGATTCAAAGATCCGAGTCAGTAAAATGATCCGAACTTCCCAATAGTCTCGCGGTGTTTACGTCATCACTAGTAGCGCGCGCTCTAGTCAGTCAGCTCGAGTGGTGAGCAGTTCACGCTATTTCGTGGGTAACAGTTTATCAAAGCAACATTTATGGTCATTTTTAAAATGTTTTCATCGGGTTCGGCGCTATTTGGTTGTCTGCTAACTAAAACGCTTATTTTTAAAGAAGAAGGTTTTATTTGCCTGTTTCTACTCACATAAAAAATGGTAAGGTCTTAGCGAAGTACTTTGTTATGAATGTAGTTAGGAGATCGAACTATATTTAGATTCTTATGGAAAAATGACAACGGGTGATAACAATTTCATAGTGTCTGGTTTTATATTTCTGCAATTTGACTATGTCATTGAGAAATAATAGAGCACTTTTATAGGCTTTCAGCATTCTGACTCAAACAATCTGTTTCTAACGTTATGTAAATAATAAAGTGAGATGATCTGCTGCTGATCCTGAATGGCTTGATTAATGAGTATTGATAGTATTGATATGGATCAGAGCAGCTGAAAAGCCTCTTTATTTCATGTCAATAGATCCTGTTTTCACCTCATTCATTATGCTGATGTCTTCAGATCCGTAAATTGCCAAATTAAGCTCATTTTATTGTCAACAGGCTTAAGGAAACGACACGATCGGCTACTGTGACATCTACTAGATTTAGGGTAAGTATCATAAGTTATAACAGCATTTATTAGAGGTCTACCTATAGAGGATTTAAACGAATATATTAATTACACCTTGATCCTTCATGTTAGTAATACTAAATTGAATTTGTATAGCACTTTTCACGAACTCAAAGTCGCTTTACAGGGCAAATAAATATAAAGATACACACACACACACACACACACACACACACACACACACACACACACACACACACACACACACACCACACACACACACACACACACACACAAAGTTCATGTCCATTCATTAATGTTAAGTAATAAATCTTTAAAATGTAATAGTAAATGTTGAAATTAACAAATGATTAAATCCAAACAGTCATGTTTAAAGATTGCCATCTTTATTGTCTACACAAAGGCCATAACAATGAAATTAGACACATATGTATATTGTATGTATACACTCACACTTTATTAGTTTCTATTTTCTAACACCTGATGATAGGGGTGTAACAAAACACTTGTCATGATTCGATACAAAACGCAATATAGAGAACTCGCAATACTTATTTTAAGCCAAAATAAAGAGTGTTTTTAATTACTTTTTATTTTTTATTAAAATAATATTATTGTTATTATATATTATTATCAGAATACACAAATATTCCCCCTTACATTATATATACACTCACCTAAAGGATTATTAGGAACACCATACTAATACTGTGTTTGACCCCCTTTCGCCTTCAGAACTGCCTTAATTCTACGTGGCATTGATTCAACAAGGTGCTGAAAGCATTCTTTAGAAATGTTGGCCCATATTGATAGGATAGCATCTTGCAGTTGATGGAGATTTGTGGGATGCACATCCAGGGCACGAAGCTCCCGTTCCACCACATCCCAAAGATGCTCTATTGCTCTTTCTCAAACTTTTTTCAGTCAGGGCAACTTTCAAAAGTGCATAAAATCTCAAGGCACCCCAGTGTAAAATATAATTTAAAAACACTGCATAACCCAAATGTAAATGCAAATGTCCTGTTTATTTAGACAGAACAGTAATGAACAGAGCATAATACGAACTGTAAATAACAATAATAATAACAACTTTATAGCACCTTTAAAAACACAGGTTTGCAAAGTAATTCACAAAATAATTAATCAGAGACACAAATGCCATAAAACCGTAAGAGGTGGACCGCCCAATACAAGAACCCAACAACAAAATCAGACCAGGAGAACTAAAAGGAAGTGCAGGATGCACTTGACTTAAAATAAAATAAAAAGGGGCAGACATGAAAAAAAATATATATACAATACGATAAGAAAAAGATGCATGTTAAAAATGCATCAGATATAAGCAGGAATGTTTTTCCATAGTGCTTGTTTTCATCCGTGCCATGCGCAATGCACACACACCCACATACACCCACACAAACAAACAATAATCCACAACGAGAGAGGGAGAAAGATCTACATGGGCGCACGCAGTGCGCATACGCGCTCACACAAGCCGGGGGGGGGTGACCACAATCAATGAGAAACGTGAGCCTGGTGCGACGCACACAGCCATTTGGGTGCTCGAGCCCCCAGCCCTATTTCAAAATTAATCAAAAGTGCCCTTCTCAAACATATAGCAATGATAATATAGTGGTAAAAAAATGTATTTGCTTATAATTAACATGACAATGTCTACAAAACTAAAGTGGCCTAAATTCACGTTTATTGTTTCTGTCAGTCTGAGGTGTTGTTGCTATAGACCAATTTCCTGCCGACGTCACAGTTACGTCACGGCGCTAGCTGGAGGCAAAACGAAGGGAAAACTGCAGGCGGCTAATACAAACCAGCACAGATTCGGCTACATAATAAGGAGCTTAAAATGTTATTATTTTTATTTAATGTCATCTTGTTGTGTTGTTGGGTGCTAGAATCAATGAAAAATTAATATGCTGTATCTGGAATTTTTATTTCTAGAAAATATTCACATCATTAAAATTGCACGTAATGTCACTGTTTACATTGTCGTCTTCTTGGCGCTGGCTCGGCAGAACTGCGGATCGTACTCACAAGTCTTGAACATGACCATTTGTCACATAGTTATAGGCATCTAAAGATTTATATGCCCTCAGTTTCTCTTTACACTCGGTTTCTCTATGTAGGTGTAGAAGTCAGGCCACTCAACCGAGGAAACGTTAATCCTGTCAGATCGTCCATTGGGTGAGCGTGTAACGGCTACGGTTCGGCCAATCTGATTTCGTCCGTTAAAATGAACTTTTGCAAATAACAATCGCGGTCCTGGACACTGAGTGACCTTGCACATTAAGATAAAATTGGATTTTCTCCAGTCATTGTTAAAAAACAAGCTAACAAAACTTGCATACTAACGATAGGGAAGCGGCCAGAGGGATCGTTCTGCCACCACCTAAGCTCCGCCCACAGAAAAACGTCACCATGTTTACCAACTGAAAATTGGTCTATAAAGCCTGTTTTATGCTTCTGCGTCGAATCGGCTATCGGCAACACACCCAGAGGGCGTTCTGACGCGTAATTTTACACGTGAAATGCAGCCAAACCTTGCGAGAAAGAGCGCGCATGCGAGTCAGAAGAGAAACTGTGCTCCAAACTAGGGCTGCACGTTTTCAAGTTTTTCATTAACCGTTAACCGATGCCCTTAGCGGTTAATACTCGGTTAACCATAATGTGCGCGCCGCAACCCCGAGATACAGACACACAAGAAAGGGGTAGTTCATTTTTAACACCTTTAATAACTGCACAAAACATCTTTAACTTTTAGGTGGCAAAATATTGTTTTAGGCTAACTAATTTTGTGAATTACACTGCACAAACCAAAAGTACTAGGCTACTGCCGAATGAAGAAGGGTTAGTTCTCCCCAGAACATAAAATATTCATTTTATTTTATTTTTCGTGTTCACATTTATATGGAACAAACAATGGGACGTGACAGTTCTTGAAGCGGCACAAAAACTTCCAGAGACCTCAAACAGAAAGCACAAAGCCTTTCTTTAAAGTGAATTTCGTTTTTTATTAATTGTATCTTAATTTTAATCAATGTTTCATCGACCATTACCTGGATTAAATAAATAGAAGTAAATATAGCAGACATTAGATAATCACGACACGGAGCCGCCAGTGCGTGAACTGAGCGCTTCTCATAAACGAACCGAAACCGAAACTCCGCGTATAAGGTAGACTACTTAACATACCTGAGAAATATATCTATATTGAAATGTCGACTTTTAAACACAACAATTCAAAACGAAAGAAAACAGACTTCTCTTATGTAATCCGTATGAAAAGTGCATTTCTCTCTGACGCGTTCACTGTGAAGATCGAGAGTCAGCATTGTCAACTTCATCTTTCCAGCCGAGTGAGCCGACACTGACAGAAAACACTTGTTTATTAATAAACAATTAAAATGTCTCCTTGCTATATTTGACATATTCATAATCATTACTTTTGCCTGGTCTTTTTGACAGCTTTTAGGTTATTGGCAGCACCACCCAGGCTACATTGAACGCGTCAGCATCGAAAACATGATTTTTTTGAATAATTTGATATTCCAATTAAATAGGCTACTCATCCGAACCAACTATTAAAAAAATGTTTACTTGTGAGCGGTCTTTATACATGTTCGTTTTTTCCGTGAGCGGGAATGTAAAACCAGGAGTGGACTATGAGCGAAGTGATTACAGAATGCTTAGAGTGGAGAGAGGAACGTGCTTTTGCTCCACTCCAGGCTTTATCACATCCCCCTCAGCAGGGTGAATAGGCTACCACATCGTCTTTCCTTAAAACCTATTCAAACTAAAATTAAGACATTACACTATTTGAGAAATGAAAGCCTATTTACGGCCTTAAAATTATGAAAAGTGAACTTCTTGTGGACATTACAAATGTCTGTGAGCGCTCTGGCGGTCTCTGGTGATGCAACATTTCACGCCATTGACGCCACTTAACCGAGCAAAATGTTTCACTCGGTTACGCAATTTTTAACGGTTAATCGGTTAATCGGTTAACCATGGACACCCCTACTCCAAACTGTGTAGCGCACGCACGGCGGTCGGCGGAGAGGGAGAGAGCGAGAGACCTTGCGTGTGTGTGTGTGTGTGTGTGCTTAATGAAGTTAGCCACCGAAATCAGGCACCGAAATTTTCATTCTTATTCGGTCTGGTTACTACCGTTTACGTCGGAACCAGTTCCCTATTGGCACCGAGTTTCGGTACCCAACCTTACCTCTGACACAGTCAAGGGGCACCCCAGTGTGCCACGGCACCCACTTTGAGAAAGGCTGCTCTATTGGGTTGAGATCTGGTGACGGTGGGGGCCATTTTAGTACCGTGAACTCATTGTCATGTTCAAGAAACAAATTTGATTGGTACATGGTGGCCATAAAGGGATGGACATGGTCAGAAACAATGCTCAGGTAGGCCGTGGCATTTAAACGATGCCCAATTGGCACTAAGGAGCCTAAAGTGTGCCAAGAAAACATCCCCCACACCCTTATACCACCACCACCAGCCTGCACAGTGGTAACAAGGCATGATGGATCCATGTTCTCATTCTGTTTACGCCAAATTCTGACTCTACCATCTGAATGTCTCAACAGAAATCGAGACTCATCAGACTTCAACTGTCCGATTTTGGTGAGCTCTTGCAAATTGTAGCCTCTTTTTCCTATTTGTAGTGGAGATGAGTGGTACCCTGTGGGGTCTTCTGCTGTTGTAGCCCATTCGCCTCAAGGTTGTGCGTGTTGTGGCTTCACAAATGCTTTGCTGCATACCTCGGTTGTAACAAGTGGTTATTTCAGTCAAAGTTGCTCTTCTATCAGCTTGAATCAGTCGGCCCATTCTCCTCTGACCTCTAGCATCATCAAGGCATTTTCGCCCACAGGACTGCCGCATACTGGATGTTTTTCCCTTTTCACACCATTCTTCGTAAACCCTAGAAATGGTTATGCGTGAAAATCCCAGTAACTGAGCAGATTGTGAAATACTCAGACCGGCCCGTCTGGCACCAACAACCATGCCATGCTCAAAATTGCTTAAATCACCTTTTTTTCCCATTCTGACATTCAGTTTAAAGTTCAGGAGATTGTCTTGACCAGGACCACGCCCCTAAATGCATTGAAGCAACTTCCATGTGATTGGTTGATTAGATCATTGAATTAATGAGAAATTGAACAGGTGTTCCTAATAATCCTTTAGATGAGTGTAGTAGTTTAATGTAGTAATGTCATTGAAATAAAACTTAAAACTTAAATAAAACTTCCGTAAACTTAAATTTCCCTCGCGCAGTACACACGCTTTCAATGCAGGCATTCGTTGGATCTGACGAGCCACATGCGCTTTGATCATACTACTAAAACTAAATGTCATATGGTGATTTAAATTATTTTACTTTCACTTTTTGAAGTCCCTGCAGCGCGAACACTCTTCAGATGATCAATGCAATCAAACACAGAACTAATCGCAAGCTTGTCAGAATGACTGTTCCCACACTGTAAAAGTTTAGTTTGTCCAAAAACTTTAATTCTACATTTACTCCCTCTCTTTTTTGAACCTCTGTGTTTACTTTGCCTTTGTCGCCATATGCTTTTGGCTTGCTTAGTTGGGGACATTTAATTTTATATTTAACCATACTATTACAACATTATTTTCCTGTTTTCTCTGTAAAGCTGTTTTGAAACAATCTGTATTGTAAAAAGCGCTATATAAATAAAGGTGACTTGAATTGACTACTGCAGTATACACGTCATTGTAAATCTGTTCATCATATAAAGCCATCATGTCTCTTCAGTAGACTTGGATTTAGATCCAAAACTGTTGATGCTAACAACAACGTTTCTGCTGCTTCTGCTAGCACAACTAACCAAGTGACGTTACACCGTGATAGCAGTGATACTGAGACGGCCTGTGATTTCTACAACCAGCCGGCGACGCTAAAGCCTCCGTCACCATCAGAATGTCAGGATGATGATCACACTAGTAAGACAGATGATGATGACCACCTGTTTTGGGACACAAACAACGACCCCGCATTGTGGGGAGATATAAAAGGGGATTCGGTGAGAAGTATTCTTATTAACAGAGGGGCTGCCGCTTTCCATAACCGAAGCTCAAAATATACTTCTTCCGTAAGGGATAGCGGTCTGGGTGGCAAGACTCGCTCCCTTACAAATGATTTATTAAACACTCACTTACCAAACGGCCAGATTGTGTCATGAGAGTGGCTTTTATACTCTCCATCAACGGGACATGTGTTCTGCTATTCTTGCAAACTGTATGAGCAAACAGTACAGATTGCAAAAACTAAAGGCACGGTTCACAAATCTGAGAGCACGGATTAGGAACTCGTGAATACGATTTATTAATCCGTGGGCACGAATTGTTACCGGTCCCGAGGGAACAGTTTAAGAATTCGTGAGTACAGTTTATATACTGAGGGGACGGATTTGCAAAACCGTCGCCACGGATTGTTTTTTTTTGTTGTTGTTGTTGTTGTTTTTTCTCCACATGTGACTTCCCGGGCGCCGTAATACTTTCAAGTTGTTTCCACTGTTGATAGGAAAGTGCAGGGCCGGCGCTATGGGCGGGCCTTAGTGGGCCGGGCCCGCCTACAGAGCTCCTGTGCCCCCCCTCCATCCAATTTGCATTTAATAAATTATTTTTAAAATAATAATAATTTACTTACAGTATTTATATATTTATTGATGTGTATTTAAGTGTAATGTTTGACTCATAATCTTATTAAAAAAAAATAACACCCGGAAGTTTGGCTGATTGTTTACAAAAAAGGGGTTTCCCGCTGAGCCGCTCTGACCGCAGCATCTCGCTAAAGTTATAGCGACGCGACGCGCTCGGTTTTGCCTATTCAGAAACGAATGGGAAGAGAAACTCATGAGGAGAATCCCCTCCCAAAAACGTCGACTTCAGCTGTATTAAGAACGTGAGTAGGCCAGTTGTTTTTATTACTCTTAAGTTGCACCAGCCGTGGTGTAAATTATGCATTTGACACTGATATGCTATATGCGTGTTAGTGTGTCGTAGTTGATTATGCATGGTTGATTTAATACAGTACTTAACTTGAGATTTGTGACTATTAGGCTGTTATTAGGAAGTTGGCTTAGCATGCTGTGTTCATGGAAAAATGCAGACCAAGGCTATAACTGTAACATGATATTTTCAGTAGCCGAAATAAGATTGGGCAATAGGCTAATTGTAGTTAGGATATTGAAATCGCTGTGAAACTGTTGTAGCTGGTCTTGCCACCCCTCCTGGTTGTCGGTTGTATGTTCAAACAGCGCGCACGGCAGAGAGGTAGAGAGCGCGAGACCTTGCGTGCGTGTGCTAGTGTGTCTCATGAAGCGCATGTAAGCACCTATTTCCCCCCCCCCCCCCCCCAATAATTTCTCCACTTATAGTTCGTAAATCTGATTTCAATTTTGGTGGGTTGTGGCTGGTTATTGTATGATGATTGAAATTGCGAAATGACCTTAAAGGGTTGGTTGATTATGATTTCACTTTTCTAACTTTATAGTTAGTGTGTAATGTTGCTGTTTGAGCATAAACAACATCTGCAAAGTTACGACGCTCAAAATTCAAAGGAAATGGAGATATTTTCTATTAAAGAAATGGCTTTTTAAGGACTACAGCAAAGAGCTGGGAGGAACTACATGATATTCCTCCTAGGTTAATGAGATTACTAACCCTAAAATTTACATAAACCCCGCCCCCAGAACGATATTTATAGATAATAAAGACAGAATATGCTAATCAATGACTAGAAGATAATGACACATAAACTACATAAATTCATCAAATAACCATTCAGAAATGTTGTCTCTTCTTCTTGAGTCTCCGGTTTTTACATAAAAATCTAAAAGTTTTTGAAATTTTTAGTGTGTGTCGTGTGATGTAATTGAAGCTTCTAAGAACAAGCTGTTGAAGCTCCGCCCTCTGTGTCGGGAGCAGCGGCTCATTTGCATTTAAAGAGACAGACACACAAAAGCTGTGTTTTTGCACACCCTCAAAAAGTGACAACTTTAACATGCTATATAAAATTATCTGTGGGGTATTTTGAGCTAAAACTTTACATACACACTCTGGGGACATTAGAGATGTATTTTACATCTTGTGAAAATGGCATTATACTACCCCTTTAAACAATTACTAAACAAACTAAATTTTAAAATGTTCCAATAGGCCTACATTTCTTTAAAGTACGGATTGCTTCTATTAGCGCTGCATGAGTTTGCAGTGTCATCTTTGGGACAGTTAGCCAAGGTCCAAATTGCCAAATGCGACTCAAAATCAGCACTAAAACGTTGTTACTTGCCGGTTACCTGGTAACTTTTTTTATGATTTGACAATGCATGGTTTTGAGAATGTGATATAGCTTAGTGCGATCGAATCACAGCGGTTCTGACACACTGCATGTTTTGGAGTAAAGCACAGTAGTTTAGTTTCTATTCACAGTAAATGCTGCTTTGCAAGTGCTGTGCGTTTGAGTCGCTTATAATTTGCATCAACACAATGGTAAATGCCATATTGATTTTATACAACAGTTTAATAAACAATTAAGTGAGACAATTTTAGAAACAAAAGGGGCTTTCCTACTGCATAGTTCTGGGAACTAGCCACCAGCGTGTTTCCCCCGAGAACTAATGATTCCCTTAGAAACGTTTTCCTGGTTGCATTCGCAGCGCCAGTAGGAACTCTGAGTGACGTGAGACACGCTTGTTGTGACTTTTATTTTGACGGGGCTGAGAACGCCTGAGCTCACAACGCTCGCATTCTTAGACCTATCGTAGACTAATGAAGTCCCACTTTCCTGTCTAATACGTCATTAGATAGAACTGTTATACCAAGAAAGTAAACCATATATGAAAAAGTATTAGTGTGTGTTTGATGTCCAGTGTTGGATTTTCTCCTCGGCGTAAAGATTATGAGGCCCATCTATCACTGTTTTACATGTTCGTAGAGTTAGTTTCTGGAGTAAATATAAAGGCTATAATCTGTGTGTTTACACAGCCTTTTTAAAAATGGCGGGTGCTGGTGTTTCGCTTGCGTTCAGCCAATCAGCGAACAATCTATATCGCTGGTTTAGACCGACTCTGAAGTAGGAGTAATTAAGTTCCTCCGAAAGAAGTTCCTAGGACTAAAATCGTTCCTAGTTCCTGCGGTGCGAACACGCCAACATCCGGGAACTCCCGCCAATAGTTCTAGGAACTATGAGAAGGTTCCTCCGGTGCGAAAGCCCCTATTGTTGCCTTTTTTGCTGACGAACAAACTCAGTAAGTGATTTCTTCTTGATTTTGTTAGATCTGCTCCTCCTCCTTCAGTGAAGCTCATCCTCCTCCAGTGAAGCTCCTCCTCCAATGAAGCTCCTCCTCCAGTGAAGCTCCTCCTCCTTCAGTGAAGCTCCTCCTCCTTCAGTGAAGCTCCTCCCACTGCAATTCATCAATAAATGTTGTATATTCCCATCAGCTACAAGTGAAGACAAGCATCAAACCATCAGGAAGAGCTGAAATCTGCAAACACAGAGTTTATTGAAGGACAGTGAGAACATGAGCGATCCAGAACACTGCAGAATGAAACACACTGAAGAACAAAGAGGTTGGTGTTTATTCCTGATTCTTCATTAATGAGGATGAGGAACAATAAGGATAGAAAGTAGAGGTCTTCTCGGGTCCTAAAAACTGTACCCGACCCGAATCAACCCCAATCACTACTTACCCGAACCCGACGTGCATGAATTATTTTTTTTTTAAAGAAAAACCCGACCCGAGACAGACCCGATAAAATTATACCCGAGTCCGACCCGACCTGACGACATTTCCTTTAGAACCCGACTGGACCCGAACGTAAACAGCATTTAGCTACATTGTGCACAGCCTGCAGCCCTGCGCTTCTAAAAAATGCACTTAACATAGACGCGCAAGTGTTCGCGCGCTGAGTGCTAAAATGTCAATCACACCACTGTAACCCATTACGTCCTATAAAAATTTGACATAATGTTATTTACCGGACCATACGATGATTAGAACCACCACATGGTAAAATTTACCGAGGGCTGTGGCTTGTGTTATTTAGCCTACAAGCCCGTTGTGACAAAGTTGTTTAGATAAAATTCGATTAAAAACAGGGCATTAGAACTGCCGCAGGTCAAATGTGCATGTCTTTATTTTCACAACTTATATTTATTTGAGCAACGTGTCTGCTTAAATAAATAAAGAAGATGTTTTAGCTTACTCACAAATGTTAAAACATTGTTTAGCAATTTTTATCGTTTATTGTTTGCTGGTTGCTATTTATTCAAGTCTGCCCGTTTCCTGAAGAAAATTCCGATCTATGATGTAGCCTAATGAATAAAACATTTTTTGTAATTACCCCAAGTTTATTGGGGTTGTTCTCTTATTCAAATTATAAATTATATAGCTAACTAGCTGTCAGGGTGTGTGCAGGATGCCGAAGACGAGGACACAGGAATATCAGTATAGTTGATATTTATTTTACAAACTTAAACTTCCAAAAACAAACAAAAACAAAAGAACAAAACTCCAGGACTTCAGAATACACAACCATACGAGGACGACGACCAACAAACACTGAGGGAAAACACAGGGCTTAAATGAACTGAACCAAACAAGATAATTAACTGAAAACAGGTGAAGAAACTGAACACAAACGAGGAGCGGGAAAACTAACAGGACTAAACCAAAATCACAAAGACAGGGGAAAACGATCTCAAAAAATAACTAAACACATAGAATCGTGACAGTACCTCCCCCCTCCCCGAAGGCGCGTCCTCGCGCCGTATAACATCCAAAGGGGTGGGGGGGTGGGAGGGTGGGTGCCCTGGAGGCTGACGAGGGCATGGTGCAGGTCCAGGAAGCCTCCAGGGCGGAGCAGGCTGTGGGCGTGGCCACGGCGGTGCAGGCTGTGGGCGTGGCCACGACGGTGCAGGCTGTGGGCGTGGCCACGACGGTGCAGGCTGTGGGCGTGGCCACGACGGTGCAGGCTGTGGGCGTGGCCAGGGCGGTGCAGGCTGTGGGCGTGGCCACACAGTGGGACCCGGCCACGGCGGAGCTGTGGGACCCTCAGGCGTCCAGGGCGGAGCTGTCGGACCCTCGGGCGTCCTTGGCAGTGAGGACCCTTTGGGTGGCCATGGCGGTGAGGACCCTTCGGGTGGCCATGGCGGTGAGGACCCTTCGGGTGGCCATGGCGGTGCAGGCTCTTCAGGTGGCCACGGCGGTGAAGACCCTTCAGGTGGCCACGGCGGTGAAGACCCTTCAGGTGGCCACGGCGGTGAAGACCCTTCAGGTGGCCACGGCGGTGAAGACCCTTCAGGTGGCCACGGCAGTGAGGACCCTTCGGGCGGCCATGGTGGTGTTATTCTTTCAGGCCTCCATGGGTCCTTGGCCGGCCACGGCGAAGGCGTATAGCCCCCCCCCCAAAATTTTCTTGGGGAGAAGGACAGGCTCAGGAACGGGAACAGACTTGATGTCAACGGGCTCTGGCGCTGGGTCAACGGGCTCTGGCGCTGGGTCAACGGGCTCTGGCTCTGGCGCTGGGTCAACAGGCTCTGGCTCTGGCGCTGGGTCAACGGGCTCTGGCTCTGGGTCAACGGGCTCTGGCGCTGGGTCAACGGGCTCTGGCGCTGGCGCTGGGTCAACGGGCTCTGGCGCTGGCGCTGGGTCAACGGGCTCTGGCGCTGGCGCTGGGTCAACGGGCTCTGGCTCTTCATGGGACTCGGAACTGGACGGGGCCAGCACATCAGGGGACTCGGAACTGGACGGGGCCAGCACATCAGGGGACTCGGAACTGGACGGGGCCAGCACATCATGGGACTCGGAACTGGACGGGGCCAGCACATCAGGGGACTCGGAACTGGACGGGGCCAGCACATCAGGGGACTCGGAACTGGACGGGGCCAGCACATCATGGGACTCGGAACTGGACGGGGCCAGCAGTGAAGGCTCAGGCCCAGCGGGTGTGACGTGAACCCCAGCCTCGGCAGCCCTCTTCCTGGCTGATCGCACTGACATCAGCGGGGGATCAGTCATACTAGATATCATCCGGGGACGTCTAGGGACCGATCTGGTGGCAGGGCTGATGCGGAGTGCAGGCTCTGGCGGGCAGGCGATGGGCTCAGGCTCTGGCGGGCATGCGATGGGCTCAGGCTCTGGCGGGCAGGCGATGGGCTCAGGCTCTGGCGGGCAGGCGATGGGCTCAGGCTCTGGCGGGCAGCGGATGGGCTCAGGCTCTGGCGGGCAGGCGATGGGCTCAGGCTCTGGCGGGCAGGCGATGGGCTCAGGCTCTGGCGGGCAGGCGATGGGCTCAGGCTCTGGCGGGCAGGCGATGGGCTCTGGGCATACCGGATTTGGAACTGAATGGAGTGGGAGATCCTCTACAAGGTAGTTGGATCCACATGCCCACAGCGTGTGATCCACAAACTCCAAGAATGACAGATTTAGGTCCTTGACCAGAATTATCTGGGCGAGAGGGTCTTTTAATCCGCCCCAGAAACTTTGCGTCAATTCCTCCTCATTCCATCTCACATCGTCATACAGGTCCATATAAAGCCCTGCATATTCTTCCAGGGAGCGTTCACCTTGAAAGAGGATTGGGGTGTGAATTGGGTTCACCTCCTTGTGATTCCTCCTTCGGCCCATTTTTAGATTTTTAGGGTTGGTCGTTCTGTCAGGGTGTGTGCAGGATGCCGAAGACGAGGACACAGGAATATCAGTATAGTTGATATTTATTTTACAAACTTAAACTTCCAAAAACAAACAGAAACAAAAGAACAAAACTCCAGGACTTCAGAATACACAACCATACGAGGACGACGACCAACAAACACTGAGGGAAAACACAGGGCTTAAATGAACTGAACCAAACAAGATAATTAACTGAAAACAGGTGAAGAAACTGAACACAAACGAGGAGCGGGAAAACTAACAGGACTAAACCAAAATCACAAAGACAGGGGAAAACGATCTCAAAACATAACTAAACACATAGAATCGTGACACTAGCAACTTAATAGTTTATTAGGTGAAACTGTGCACTTTCATTTGTCATTGAATCTTTATATTCAGTGCGGTGGATTATTATTTCTCATTATTGTCTATTTAGGGTATTTTAGTAATTTAAATAATATTTTTCAAAATTTTCAAGGTAATTATCTAAATAATTCAATATTATTTCATTAGCCTAAATTTAGCTTTTCTTCAGGGATATTCACCAATCAAGCAGTGTTTTTTTTTACCCTCAAACACAAAGTGATGATGACAAATGCAGGAACTGGGATGTATTTAGAGGTTAGAAGCAAAATTATCAATGATATCCCTTTCCCAACCTTTGGTTTATTGTTCTTAAAAGTGATGTATATAAATGATGTATATAATTGTATATATGTGTATATAAGTGATGTAGCATAAATTATGTTTGAATTAATGCTGTTTATGTGGTGGCATGGATGACTACTATAATCGCTATGTTTTTACAATCGCATATTATACATTTATTATTAGCCTATTATCATTTGCTGCGGATCTTTAATTATTCATTGGAGGTCACAGAAAGTGAAAATGCAGACATACATCAATCATTAGTTTATTATTTCATCTTAGAATGAACAGGGGTAATTTACTTTAATGAATCAATAAATAACTTTAAACATTTGATGATAAAATATTAAATCAATAAATAACTTTAAACATTTGATGATAAAATATTAAATCAATAAATAGCCTAACTTTAAACATTTGACGATAAAATATTATGAAGCCAAATTTCTATCAACAAAATCTTTGTGATCATCATATAGGCCTAATGCAAACAAATAGCCTACATCACAATACATGCAAAACAGACACGCATCTTCCCAAAAAAATTATTTTTTCTTTTTTTAACATCATAGACCTATGGTCGCACTATGTACATTTCATCGCAGAGTAATAAGTTGGCCAGAACATTTTAAAATAACAATCCAAAGCCTAACTATTAGGCTAACTGTTACTGTTATGTTTAAAAATTGAACTTTTTTAAACCAAAGCATCAATTATAATATTGCCTCGATTTACAGGCAGATTACCGCAGAACAGAACACAGATGACCCTATTTAGCATGCTGGTTTATCCTATATAGGTTTCGAAATAAAGTCAGTTAAATGTTACAGTGTTGTACAGGTCTCATCTCAGCCTACTTGTCGTTGCTGTTCAGGAAGAGCAAAGCATTGACACTTGCTGTACCAAGAGAGGTACGTCGGTTCTCCAGAGCGCGCCCAGACACACTGAAAGCACACTCACAACTAACCCTGGATGCTGGAACGCACAGAATCTTCCGTGCAAGAGTTGCCATCTTTGGGAAAAGGTGTTTTTCCATACACCTAAAATGTCTCTGTCACTATCGTGCATTTACCATTTTTTTATTCAAGTAGGCATTCAACTCATCCACTGCCATGTCTCGGTCATCCACATCCTCCCACTGGCTGAACTTTGCAGACGGACCAGCAACTGCAGCACATTCTGTGGCTGCGATAGTAATATTTGGAACTGCAGGGTCCGTGTCTGTTGGGCTGGGAAGGCTGTCCAACTCGCTCCGAGCACTTTGGTATATTTCGTCTCTCTCCTCGTTTGTGAACATGCGTAGCTGCTTAAACTTAGGCCACAAAGGCACTGCAAGCTTTGCTTGTTGGTCGAGTATTATTCGTTCACTCAGAAGGTCTTTGGCTCTGCGTTTCAGAATCTCGAGTGCTTTAGGGTCAGTCGGTGTAACCAATATGAAATAAAATAATAAAATATGTCGTCAGTGACTTACACTGATTAATACATTCTCTTACGGGCTGTAACGAATCTTCCTCCTCCTCATCAATTCCCTTCTTGAAAGTGTGTTTCAGCACAGTGTTGAGAACGTGCGCATTACAGCTTCTGTGTTTCCAGCTGCTATTAGCGCCCTGATCGCTAACAAACACAAGTTTGTCTATTTCAGTCTGTGATAGCCCGAAGTCATGCAGCTGTTTCAACAGTTCCGTTTTTATATTTGCCGCCGTTTTTGGGTCAAATGGGAAAGCACTGGTGCATGTTACCCGGCTCTGAAACATCCAGTCTTCATCTATGAAGTGGAGAGTGATGCATGTGTAGCTGACCTTTCTAAAATCATCAGTCCATGGATGCTGCACAAGCAAATGCCGTAGCAATAGCCTGCTTGACTTTAGGTAAAAGCTCTTGTTTTAAGACAAGGCACCTCTCCAAAGTGGCACGAGAAACAGTGACTCCCGAGGGAAGAATATTTTTGACATCACAGTGGCCGTGCTTAGCTCCAATCTCGATCAAGCTCTGTGCTAACTGACAAAATGAGCTTGTTTCAAACATCCTGTATGGTCTGAGATCTTTGGCACAGACTCGAATGCAGTTTTCAAGTATTGTCTTTCTATACTGGGCAGGTACCCCACTGCTCTTCCTCACAAACGAATGCATGGAGCTTTGCTTTGTTGTTTTGTGCCGACATGATCTCTGGTGCTTCAGCAAATGGGACGTTCCAGTTTTAGCTGAATCAAATCTTAATATTGTATTGCAGTCAACGCATTTAACGGCACCAGTCTTTTTTCCTTCATTATCAACAATCAAAACAAAAGTTGCCCACACTGATGACGACCCTGGATGTTTTTCTTCAACGTATTCGTTTTCCCTCACCTTTCTCGCAATGTCTGGTATCGCCTCCATGATTGTCTGACAGTGTCGCGTATTTTTTAAAATTGATTGACAGGCCTGGCTTAACGACAATTCTAATACTCGCATGTAATCAAACATCCATCCACATGATGGCGCACTAGTTCTTCTTGGCAAACGGAGGGGTTGGTTTATGTGGAGCGAGCAACTGAGTAAACAAATGCGGAGGCAACCGTGCTTATGCTTATAGCCCATTGCACGTAAAAGCGCGGATTCGCTCTCTCACTTAAAAAAGAAGTCAGAGAACGGTGTCATAGTTATTTTACTGCAATTTTGTTAAATGCCCAACATAGTTTAAAATAATTCGGGTCTTCTCGGGTCCATTTGGAAAAGGCATATTTATTTTAAATTACCCGAGACCCGAGGCCACTAATACCGAACCCGACCCGTATCCGAGACCCTCGTCGGGGTTTTGGACCCGAACCCGCTCGGGTCTCGGGTCGGGTCTCGGGTTTTCGGATCCAAGTGGACCCGTGAAGACCTCTAATAGAAAGTAGTTCATCAGAATTAGTGTTTGTAGTATGAAAAAACAGGGATGGGCAATATGGACTTAAAAATATATCACGATGTTTTCTGGCATTTATTGCGATAACGATATCAATGACGGTATAAATATAATACCATATTCACCACTGATTTTGGCTACAAGTGATAGCTGCATGCAAAGTAAAATGTACCCTTCATCAAATAGGCTCCTATAAAATACCAGTTATCGTACACAAAGTAATTTAAAAAACAGTAAAAATCCAAACAGCATCCCTTGCAGAAATGGAAAAGTTGCATTCGTTTCTTCTGTAAAAGTGCAGATAATGTTTAAATAGTGCAACTATACTGAAAAATAATTTACAATTTAATAATTTCAAATCATTTACAAGTTTGAAATGTAAAAAATCTAACAACGAATAGTTATACTAATACTGATACTAATAACAATATAAACTGCAAAAAGGATTGATGAGCTGCTGGGTTCATGAATATTATCACGTCTGCGTTTGTGCATTAGTTTCTGCTTGCTCATAAAAGCTGAATAATTCCAAATGAACTCCATTATTTTTACAGGAAAATACAACAAATTATATAATTTACATGTAGACGTCATGCACACTTTTTTTGCAATTCTGCGTGGTATGTAAGAGACTCTCTCTCTCTCATCGAGTGTGAGAAACACTGAGCGCTCTCAGCAAAGTGACAGCAAGTCATGCGCCTCACACTAGTGTTTACTGCGCGTCAATCACAGTGTATTCATTGAGATGAACTGATATAGTGGGCTTTACGGATCACGAAACTCTCAAGCGCTCAGTCAGTGTTCGGCGAGATGGGCGGGTGAAAATCTATCTGTGTGTACCAAAAAAACGCATCCGGTAGTGGCCAATGAAGTTTGAGCAGCTATCAGACAAGGTTAACAGATGTTTGATTCATGATCCTAGAGACCTGTCATAAATTCGAAAAAAGAAATCGGCCACCAGGGGGGCGCCTTCACGTTTTTCACGTCCGTAAAGGATTGTATACCACACGATTTTTGGCACAGGCCCATAATATTCATACCGCATGGTAGAACTCCTCATTCTGAGCAACCTTTAGGATTGCCGCTGTCAATCGAATCGTTTGTTAAATATTAGAGCATTTCAAAAACCAACTTTGGATGTACTGCCAAATTCTCTGAAATGCCTTTGGAGACTGCTTATAGTAGAGAAATGAACATTCAGTTCATGGGCAACAGCTCTGATGGACATTCCTGCAGTCAGCATACCAATCGCACGCTTCTTCAAAACTTGCGACATCTGTGGCATTGTGCTGTGTGATAAAACTGCACATTTTAGAGTGGCCTTTTATTGTGGCCAGCCTAAGGCACACCTGTGCAATAATCATGCGGTCATCCTGATATGCCACACCTGTGAGGTGGATGGATTACCTCGGCAAAGGAGAAGTGCTCACTAACACTAATTTGTGAACAATATTTGAGAGAAATAGGCCTTTTAGAAAAAACATAGAAAAAGTGTTCAAGTGTTCATGAAAAATGTAACTTTTTTGCTTTCATTTCAGTCGTGATGCTGAAGAATGAGGAGAGTGAAGAGGAGAAATATCATGTCAAAACAGAAGAAAAAACTTCTTGCCCACAGACTGAGAGTATTTCTTTACTGAAAAGAGGAGAAAATAAATGTTTTACCTGCCATCAGTGTGGAAAAAGTTTCACATTCAAAAAGAGTCTCAAAATTCACATGAGGATCCACACTGGAGAGAAACCATTCACATGTGATCAGTGTGGGAAGAGTTTTACACAACAAGTGCACCTTAAGGAACACATGATCATCCACACTGGAGAGAAACCATACGAATGTGATCAATGTGGCAGAATGTTTTCAAGGGCTACAGGCCTATCGAGCCACATGTTAGTTCATTCACAGAAGAAACCACATTCATGTTCTTTTTGTGAAAAGAGTTTTAAATACAAACAAAGTCTCGAGGTTCACATGAGGATCCACACTGGAGAGAAACCGTTCACATGTGATCAGTGTGGGAAGAGTTTCACACACCAAAAGAGTCTCAAAATTCACATGAGGATCCACACAGGGAGAAACCATTCACATGTGATCAGTGTGGGAAACGTTTCACACACCAAAAGAATTTCAAGGTTCACATGAGAATCCACACTGGAGAGAAACCGTTCTCGTGTGATCAGTGTGGGAAGAGTTTTGTTGAAAAAGGAACCCTTAAGACACACATGAACATCCACACTGGAGAGAAACTGCATGAATGTTATCAATGTGGTAAAACATTTTTGTGGGCTTCAGGCCTGAAGAGACACCTGAAATGTCATTCAAAAGAGAAACTACATTCATGTTCTTTGTGTGAAAAGAGTTTTTATGATCTACAAAATTTAAAGGTTCATCAGAAAATACATACTGGTGAAAAAGCTTATGTGTGCTTTGAGTGTGGGAAGAGTTTTATCACAACTGCAGATCTGAAACGGCACCAGAGGATTCACACTGGAGAGAAACCCTACAAGTGTTCACACTGCGACAAGAGATTCAATCAGTCAGGACATCTGAAACAACACAAGAGGATCCACACTGGAGAGAAACCGTATCACTGCACTGCATGTGGGAAGGGCTTCAGTCAAGCATTTTCTCTACACAGTCATACAAAAAACAATCACAGTAAGTAGATCATCTTCAGATCCAGCACTTTCAAGTGTAAAGCCACATACTCACCAAATGTGACACAATTGTACCGTCGAGCAATAAAATCACTTCAATATGAGGGTACGTTTACACGACAAAGATGTACTAAAAATGGAAATGTTTCTCCTTTGTTGTTTTGTGCGTATAGATGAGATTGTTGTCAAAATTATCCCAGTTCACTCAGATCCATGAAAACAACTACAAATGCTGTATTCTGCTGCCAAACCAGTAGTTGGCTATGTCACTTTGTAGAGAAACACTATGCACCTAGATGTAATACACATGCGCATGACCGGGTGTGCCGCACAAGTCATAAACCCTGTGCTCTCCATGTAATCTAACGGGACGTGAGCCAAACTAAACACTTAAAATATTTTTTTCCAGAGATGGTTTCTGTCAGTTTAGGAATGCTGATATTTTTATCAATCAAATGTAAGTTCAATTGTTCGTTTTTTTTAAGTTTGGTAGGAGTTTTTTTACAGTCCATGGTTTTCACAAATTGTCGTTCTCTTTCATAGGTTCTCTCAACGCTGCGGAAAGCGCAGTGGGATATTCTCTGAATGTGCCGATTGTCTGAAGCCTTATAGAATCACGCCAATTCATTGGCTGATGGCGTCCGCGCAATATGGCTCCGCCCCGACGCTCTTACGTCGCATCATACGTATTCGCGCGCGCGCCATCTGCTCCTCAGATTTCTCTGCCTTCAGAACGAAGCGGTCACGTTTGCCCTTCGCTCGTGATTTTTCTGAGCTACAATTACATCTAGGATTATTCTCGGCGCTTCTGCGACTGTTTAAGCGGAACTCTGTTTCTCCTTACGGTGAAGCTGCCATGGATTACAGACGCTGTACTCCGCCATGTGCTCGTTACATCGCTAACGACGACCCACACAGTAAGTGCGTTAAATGTTTGGGTTTTTCACATGCGCGTGAGGCAGTTATAGGATCGTCTAAATGCAAATTCTGTGAAAATTTGTTGCTCAAAACCCTCAAATTGCGGCTCGCGGTCTTTGAGAGGGAATCATTCGTCTCCCCCTGTCGCGCTCCCGAGGCCTCTCGAGGATCCGCGACCTGGGGTTCGGATGTAGAGCTTGAGGATGCGGAGTTCGAGCAGACGAGCCCCGCTCTTTCTCTCCCTCCCTCCCCTCGGCACGCGCGAGACATGCCAGTCGAATTTTCACACGATTATTTGCGCCCCAGCCCGGGAGCACGCGACGCGGTTTCTTTCGGGCTGGAGGATATACTTTTTACCGAGGCTTCCGACTCCGAGGATTTCGGGCCTACTCTCGCCGACGAGGTTATTCCGCCGAGCGGCCAGGAAGCGCGGCCTACTGCGGCTTACGCGGAGCTCGTTGACGTGCTTTCGCGCGCTACGGAGAAGCTCACTATTGATTGGCCCGACGAGCCACGTGAGTCTCAGTCGTCGAAACTCGACGAAAGGCTTCTCAGTGGCCCTAATTCTAGGCCTCAACGGAGGAAGCTGCCATTTTTCAGTGATCTGCATCATGAGATCTCCAGATCCTGGAAGCAGCCTTTCTCTTCGCGCCTCACTAATGCGGCTGCTGCTGATTTCACCAACCTGGTAGGTTCTGTGGAACAGGGCTATTCCGCCATTCCGGCGATTGAGGAAACTTTAGCCGACCATCTTGCTCCGTCGTCTGCGCCGTCCTGGAAGTCGCGCCCCCTTCTCCCTTCTAAAGCATGTAGGACTACTTCCTCTCTCATTGGGAAATCCTACATGGCGGCTGGGCAGGCAGGCATGACCCTGCACACTATGGCCATTCTTCAGGCCTACCAGGCGGACGTCCTGAAGGAAATGGACGAGGGTGACGGTGTGACCCCTGAAGCGGTCAAGGAGCTTCGTAAGGCTACGGATTTAGCCTTAAGAGCCACCAAGCATACCGCACGTGCTATAGGTCGCTCTATGGCTGGTTCTGTTGCGGTGGAGCGCCACTTGTGGCTTAATCTCACGGAGATCCGTGATAAAGAGAAGGTTTTCCTCTTGGACGCCCCCATTTCTCAAACAGGTTTGTTTGGTGAGGCGGTCAACACAGTGGTTGAGAAATTCCGCTCCTCCAAATCCCAATCGGCCGCGTTCAGACAGTTCATGCCCAGGAGGGCTAGGGAACCTTCTGCTCCCCCCCCGGTGCGACCCAGAGAACGTCCCTCTCATAGACCGGAGTTCTCTTCCAGAAGAAGCGAACCAGGGCATCCCCCACCTGCCACGGTTTGGGGAGCCCGCGGTCGCCCGTTTCCCCGTCAACGGCCTCACAAGCGCCTCCAGTTGAAGCGGTCCGACAAACCGACTGCTCCGGCGGCGCAGAGCCGTTCCTGACCCTCCGGTCAGAAAAAGGAGAGCTCCTCTGGTTCCTCAGGGTTGGGTCAGACCGCGCAAGCGTTTCTGCCCACCTCCCAGCTCTCCTTTCCTTGCCCTGTCACCTTCGCCACTCAGAGTGTCTCGAAGTGCAGGCCATATTTCACCTTCTCTACTCAGTCTGGTGCGGGAGGAAGGAGACGCTTTCGGCTTTCTCCCCTCACCCCCCACGCTCTCTATAACTACCGGCCGCATCCTCGGAGACACTTTCCGTTTTCCTCCGAAGCAGGCGGACCTGGTCACCATGACCCCAATCTCGATGCCTCCCATCACGTGCCAGGACGCCGATGGCCCTCCTGCACAGTCAACCTCTTTACCCCAGGAGCGTCAACACGGCACCCTTACTCAGGTATGTCGTCTGCATTACAACATCCCTCCTCCTCTGTCACATTTCCTTCCAGAGTGGGAACGCCTACCAGGGGTATCGTCCTGGGTTCTTCGCACAATTCGGTTCGGCTACACTCTTCAGTTTTGCCGCAATCCCCCCTGTTTCAACGGGGTGTTTCCTACTGTAGTAGACAGCGCCGCTCAGGCTTCTGTACTGCAGCAGGAAATCTCTTCCCTCCTTCTCAAAGGAGCAATAGAGGAGATTACTCCAGGGGAAAACGAGCGGGGCTTTTACAGCCGTTACTTCCTGGTCCCGAAGAAGGGCGGCGGTTTGCGTCCCATACTGGACCTCCGCCGGCTGAACTTCGCCCTTTACAAAGGGAAATTCAAGATGTTGACGCTGAAAGCTATCATATCTCAGATTCGGCCAGGGGATTGGTTCGTGACGATAGACCTAAAGGATGCTTATTTTCACATCCAGGTTGTACAGCGACACAGGCAATTCCTCAGGTTCGCCGTTGGAGAAAGGGCGTTCCAGTACAGGGTCCTTCCCTTCGGCCTATCTCTAGCTCCAAGGACATTCACAAAGTGCATGGATGCAGCTCTGGCCCCATTGCGGCTCCAGGGCATCCGTGTTCTAAATTACCTGGACGATTGGCTCATTTTAGCCCAATCCAGGGAGCTAGTGGCCCACCACAGAGACGTCGTTCTGAGTCATATCCAGTCTCTCGGTTTGAGGTTGAACTCGGAGAAGAGTGTTCTTGCTCCGGCTCAAAGCACCGTTTTCTTGGGGGTGAACATGGATTCCGTTCTCATGCAGGCCCGTTTGGCCCCTGCACGGATTTCCAGCTTGACGACATGCTTGGCTCGTTTTTCACTAGGCCATCATGTTTCTGTGGGCACCTGCCGCAGGATGCTGGGCCTTATGGCTGCGGCCTCCTCCGTGCTACCGCTGGGCCTACTCCACATGAGACCCTTCATGTGGTGGGTGAAACTCTCAGGGGTTCGACCCTCCGGGTCAACCCTTCGCCTACTGAAGGTATCGCGCAGTTGCTTTCGAGCCCTGTCAGTTTGGCGGGACCCTCTTTTTCTTCGGAAAGGGGTCAGCATGGGTGCGGTATCTCGTCGCCAGATGATTACGACGGATGCCTCTCTCACCGGCTGGGGAGCGGTTTTCGAGGGCAGACCAGCGTGTGGGGTCTGGACCGGAGAGGCTCTCTCCTGGCACATAAACTGCCTGGAGTTAAGGGCCGTTTTTCTGGCTCTGCTTCATTTCCTCCCTCTTCTGGAGGGTCACCATGTCATTGTCAGAACGGACAATATGGCAGTGGTGTCTCATGTGAACCGGCAGGGAGGTTCTCGGTCGCGCACCCTAGACAGGCATGCGCGTCACCTTCTCCTGTGGTCTCAGAGCAGATTCCTATCTCTAAGAGCGGTTCATGTCCCAGGGGTTCTGAACCTCGCAGCAGATTTTCTGTCGAGACAGAAACTCCGATCGGGAGAATGGATGTTGAACCGCCAGACGATGGCTCTAATCTGGAAGGTTTTTGGAGAGGCGGAGGTGGACCTCTTTGCATCTCAAGAGTCATCCCAATGCCCTCTTTGGTTCTCCCTGAGTCCCCCGGCCCCATTGGGGATAGATGCGTTCGCTTACCCTTGGCCAACGCAGAAACTCTATGCCTTCCCGCCCATCAAACTGATCCCGGCGGTCTTGGCCAGAGTGAGAGAGAGCGGAGTCCGCCTCCTCCTGGTAGCTCCGTTCTGGCCATCTCAGCCATGGTTTTCGGAGCTAGTTCCTCTACTGGAGTCTCCCCCCTGGAGGATCCCGGTCAGGGAAGATCTGCTGTCCCAGCTACAGGGCAGGATATGGCATCCTCGCCCAGACATGTGGAAGCTGTATGTTTGGCCGATCAGAGGCCGTTAGCATTAAGCTCTGGTCTCCCAACTGACGTTCAGGAGACTATTGCGAGTGCTAGAGCTCCTTCTACAAGGAGATTATATTCTTCCAAATGGAAGGTTTTTGAGACTTGGTGTTTAGCACATGATAGGAGCCCAGTTAACTGCCCTGCTGGTTTAGTACTGGAATTCCTGCAGGAGAAGTTTGCGGCTGGAGCAGCCGCTACCACTCTCAGAGTTTATGTCGCGGCTATTGCAGCGCATAGGGAATCGGATGAGATTCCCCTAGGCAAATTAAGGTTAGTTTCTGCCTTTATGCGTGGGGTGAAGCGCCTGAAACCGGCTCGCTCCCCTAGAGTCCCCTCATGGGATCTTTCTGTTGTCCTAGAGGGTTTGACGAAAGCCCCCTTTGAGCCCTTGGAGTCAGCTCCGGATAGGATTCTGACTCTTAAGGTTTCTCTTTTGTTAGCTTTGTCCTCATTAAAGCGGGTGGGAGACTTACAAGCTCTTTCTGTTAGCGAGTCCTGCTTGGACTTTGCCCCTGGCCTGGTCAAAGTTTCCTTGAGGCCGAGACCAGGGTATGTCCCCAAGGTTCTTTCCTCAAGTTTCCGCTCTCAGGTAGTTAACCTTAATGCTTTCCACCCTCCTCCATTTTCATCTGAGGAAGATAGGGAGCTTAACTTGCTCTGCCCAGTTCGTTCTCTTAAGATATATGTAGACCGCTCAGGCGGTTGGAGGAAATCTAACCAGCTTCTGGTTTGCTTCGGTGCTAGCCGCCGTGGGCTTGCTGCATCGAAGCAGAGGATTTCTCACTGGGTCACAGAGGCTATCTCGTTGGCTTATGGGGTGCGTGGCTTGCCTTCACCTCTTAACATTAGAGCACATTCCACCAGAAGTGTAGCATCTTCTCAAGCTCTTTTCAGAGGAGCACTTTTGGAGGATATTTGTGTTGCGGCAGGCTGGTCCTCTCCGCATACTTTTGTAAGGTTCTATAGCTTGGATCTTGACATGACCCCGGGTTCCCAGGTTCTTTCTGTTTGAACTCGTTTCGGTCGTTGTCTCTTTTATCTACCAGTCATAAAAGCGCTCTAGCTTGGCGAGTTTGGTAGTCCGTTCCCACTGCGCTTTCCGCAGCGTTGAGAGAACCTATGAAAGAGAACGTCTCTGGTTACTTACGTAACCTATGTTCTCTGAATAGGGAACGAGACGCTGCGTTAGCGGCCAAGCTCCTCGCGCTGCTGACAGTTTCTTTTCGGCAGAGAAATCTGAGGAGCAGATGGCGCGCGCGCGAATACGTATGATGCGACGTAAGAGCGTCGGGGCGGAGCCATATTGCGCGGACGCCATCAGCCAATGAATTGGCGTGATTCTATAAGGCTTCAGACAATCGGCACATTCAGAGAATATCCCACTGCGCTTTCCGCAGCGTCTCGTTCCCTATTCAGAGAACATAGGTTACGTAAGTAACCAGAGACGTTTTTGTAGTTTACAATAAGATAATACGCCTAACTGTATTGTTTTCAAAAACTTGCACTTTGAAACCTGTTTTCTTAAGTTTACGTTTTAAGGTACCCAAAACACTGTTGTGGTGTAAAGTAACAGCCAAAACGCTTAAAAAGTTTCCAGTTTTTAGTTGAAAACAGTGTCTTGTAAACAGCCCCAAAATCTGCCCTAACCAGCCGTACAGGACGAAGAAACATCATTCAAATTTGTCACAGTGAATGAAGTTCATTTTCAAGACCAGAAATTTTTAACTGTGAGATTCAGATCACCTCAAAGATGGACAATATATAAAAGTTTTATTCTTATATATCTATTTGCTTCATGATATACACTCACCTAAAGGATTATTAGGAACACCATACTAATACTGTGTTTGAACCCCTTTCGCCTTCAGAACTGCCTTAATTCTACGTGGCATTGAATCAACAAGGTGCTGAAATCATTCTTCAGAAATGTTGGCCCATATTGATAGGATAGCATCTTGCAGTTGATGGAGATTTGTGGGATGCACATCCAGGGCACGAAGCTCCTGTTCCACCACATCCCAAAGATGCTCTATTGGGTTGAGATCTGGTGACTGTGGGGGCCATTTTAGTACAGTGAACTCATTGTCATGTTCAAGATACCAATTTGAAATGATTCAAGCTTTGTGACATGGTGCATTATCCTGCTGGAAGTAGCCATCAGAGGATGGGCACATGGTGGCCATAAAGGGATGGACATGGTCAGAAACAATGCTCAGGTAGGCCGTGGCATTTAAACGATGCCCAATTGGCACTAAGGGGCCTAAAGTGTGCCAAGAAAACATCCCCCACACCATTACACCACCACCACCACCTGCCTGCACAGTGGTAACAAGGCATGATGGATCCATGTTCTCATTCTGTTTACGCCAAATTCTGACTCTACCATCTGAATGTCTCAACAGAAATCGAGAATCATAGGACCAGGCAACATTTTTCCAGTCTTCAACTGTCCAATTTTGGTGAGCTCTTGCAAATTGTAGCCTCTGTTTCCTATTTGTAGTGGAGATGAGTGGTACCCGGTGGGGTCTTCTGCTGTTGTAGTCCATCCGCCTCAAGGTTGTGCGTGTTGTGGCTTCACAAATGCTTTGCTGCATACCTGGGTTGTAACGAGTGGTTATTTCAGTCAAAGTTGCTCTTCTATCAGCTTGAATCAGTCGGCCCATTCTCCTCTGACCTCTAGCATCATCAAGGCATTTTCGCCCACAGGACTGCCGCATACTGGAATTTTTTTCCCTTTTCACACCATTCTTTGTAAACCCTAGAAATGGTTGTGCGTGAAAATCCCAGTAACTGAGCAGATTGTGAAATACTCAGACCGGCCCGTCTGGCACCAACAACAATGCCATGCTCAAAATTGCTTAAATCACCTTTCTTTCTCATTCTGACATTCAGTTTGGAGTTCAGGAGATTGTCTTGACCAGGACCACACCCCTAAATGCATTGAAGCAACTGCCATGTGATTGGTTGATTAGATAATTGCATTAATGAGAAATTGAACAGGTGTTCCTAATAATCCTTTAGGTGAGTGTAAATTATATCATTATGCTTTATGAATTTCATTTCATGTTCAGTTTTCTTATACTGCATGTAACACTTGTAGTTTGTTTACACTTTTATAAAAAAAAAGTAGGGCTAGGGAACTAATTATTCTTCCACTTGTTAGTGTATTTAGAAAACACATATGTGAGATATACTGTCATACAGCTTTGCAACTGGCTTTCTTCACTTTTATTCTCTTGAGATGCTTTGCTATCTTGTTAGACAATAAAGCGAGAAATTAATCTAATTCATTTTTAATTTTTATTTGCTTAAAGTAGCCAATAAATCTTTTTATCAAAAA
Organism: Chrosomus eos; assembly: GCA_036326025.1. Lineage (NCBI taxonomy): Eukaryota > Metazoa > Chordata > Actinopteri > Cypriniformes > Leuciscidae > Chrosomus > Chrosomus eos. The sequence goes on along the minus strand of CM070838.1, from coordinate 5,654,215 downwards.
CAATCACTGTCTCTTTTTATTGTCTGCTGATTCTTCTTACATAAATAATCTCATAATTGTGGTTACTTCTAAAAGCCATGAAATATTATCATTGTGGGTCGGTGTATATTCGCATAATTTGTATATTCGCATAATTTTTCATTTTTTACTTCCAAGCGGAATAACGAAGAAACGAACAAAATCTCGGGTCGTTTTTTTTTTCATATTTGTATCTTTGTTTATAACACTGTCCTAATCCGCCAAATGGAAAAACAATTATACCAAAATGAATAAACATCTTCAATATTCGATCTCTACATGGGCGGTAATGAAACGCCCCTTTCCGCTGATTGGTCAACCAGAGATCAAGCCTTGCTGTCATCAGTTCAGCTCCGTGCAGTAAAATAATGGTGTTTTCACACCAAACACGGGGCGTCGCGAATGACGCGAATTGGGCGACGCGTTTGCTGCGAACGTCTTCCGCGCAAGTTGAAAAATTTGAACTTGAGCAAATGTTCTATAGACATGTAGTTGGACGCTTAAACATTTTGAATCAATTCATGTCCAAAGCGAAATTAACGCATGTAAAAAGCAAAAAGCGCCAGTGCTAGGCGGTTCTGTTTGCAAGATGGCTGATGTTGATCGAGCATTTATCGCGAGAGTCAGCGCTCTGTATTTGCTCTGGAGAGCAGAACAGCGGTGTAGGGTCATCGTCGCTGTACTGGGGTCCCACGTTCCCAGTTTGGCGAGTTTCACCATTTGCTCCAGGAGCAAAAGCGCCTGGATGACGGCCGCTTTCAGCTGTACTTCCGCCTGTCCCGTGGCCAGTTTGATGATCTGTTGTCCCACATCGGAGCGAGGATCACCCTCACCCTCACCCAGCTAATCTGTCATACATTTTTGTTGTGATGATAATTGGAGCCAGCCTACTAAAGTGATTAACCCGTCCTGTGCAAAATTATTATTTATTTATTTTTTTCCTCTCTCACAAAACACTGTCCAGGCAGACACGAACTATGTTTTTGCACTAAAGTATGTTGGTTGTCTTTACATTAGAATAATAATGTTTCATATAATCTAAATTAGATTAGATATGGAATAAATAGCATTCAATACAAAATTTAAAAAAATTAAATCTCATATATTGAAATCAAGTTTTTATGTGATAAAATATTTACTTCACCACATGATAGCAGCAAGCAGGCTCCTGATTGGTTAACGCGGCACAAACAGATGCCAAAGTTCAGATTTTCAATTTGCGTCATTCGCACGTTGGTATCCACTTGTCCGTGCGACACTTCTGTCGCACCGCACTCCACTGTATTCCTATGGGTGACGTCACGTGACCTTAACGTGCCCGCAAAGCATCCCGGAAAGGCGGCGCTTCATTTGGAAAAATGCTGGGTGTCAAAAAGCTGCCCGATGCCCATCTTTATGCAAATGAATCCGTCAAACGCGACACGTCTATGCAATAGAAGTAGTCTCTCGAGGGTCCTTTGTTCTAGACTGGCCGCTGGGTCAAAATCACGCCCATAGATAGCGGTTCATTTGAGGAACGCCCATCAACGTACAAATGTGGGGAGGCGTCACGACACCACGCTTCAGTCGTGTCGTAAAAGTGGATCCGTACCGTGAGGAGAATTCGCATCTTCGCCGCAGGACCTCTAGATGCGCATAAACGTGTCTTTACATTGATTTAACATTGAAATTACTCGCGCCAGATGCTCCATTCGTGTTTGGTGTGAATGCACCATAGCGCTTTTTGACATTCTCAGTTTGTGTAAATCTACTTGGGATAGAGTATTTATTTTTTTCCAGATTAATTTTACACCTGTCTAGTGCAAGTATGTTGTTTCGTTTGATTAATACAGCTTATACTTTTTTCTTGATATACCCCGAAAAAATGGAAGTGAACTGTGACAACATGCCCCACTGGTGGAGATTATAACATGACCATATGACATCTTAAAATGTTATCCGATCTAATAAAAAAAAAAATATACAAGACAAACTTTTCTTAGTACAATTATTAACTTTTTCATTTAAAATAATGCCATTTTTTAATAATTAAAAATAATATATTTTTGAGTTTGACAACAAACACACCGGAAAACACAGTTCATAGCAAGACATAATAATAATTAATAATTTCTGAACATTGACTCACAGTCTTTCACCTTTTTTATCATGATTTCTCAACAGAATTAATAAAAGTATAGCATAGTTCTAATAGGGGCTCATTGTAACGCAGTGTGACAACATGCCCCACCTGAGCAACTGGGGTTTGAACCCTGCGAGTATCTTCTGCTAGTTAGGTCAGCATCAAAGAACTATTTCAACTGTTAAATAACATAATGGAGATTTAAAAAAATATCAGATTTGTCTAATTTAAAATAAACACCAAAAATAGAGATGAAAAATTAACATACCTTAAGTAAGAAATTTACTTTTGCAATGGTTAAATAAATGTTCAGTCATATCTTCCAAAGATTTCTGCATTTTGGTGCCTTTTTTCTCTATATAGCGTTGATAGTTTTGTCATGCTAGTATGTGTGGAAGTATTTGCCCCGATCACCCCTAGCCACATTCACGTGCCATGAAATTTATCGTGTCCGTTTATCATTTACTAATTTATCGTATTAAATATTAAATTACGTGGCATCTGCTCTCACAACTACCCCTAGCCTAGGTGTTTTTTTGGCATACCGCCTGTTTTATTTATCTGACCAAATCTCAAAATGATATGTCTTCATTTCTTTCTCAGTTCCGCGCAACAGAATAAGGCTAGTCGTCAGTCGTCAGATTCTTAACTCGTCCACTGCAAGACATTCAATCTATTTCTCATCAAACAACCAGACTAATGGCTCGAAACAACCAGAGCAGAGCCTAGACAGAGCTTTCTTCTACACATAAATTTGCGTGCTGTGAAATTTGTTTATTATCGTTTTAATTTGCGTCGCATCTGCTGTCACAACTTCCCATAGCCTATCTATTTGGCGCCTGTTTTATTTCGCTGACCAACTCTTGAAATATGTGTGCCAAAACTGCACAACACACTGGACAGAGCGGAGAATGTAGCTGTTATTAACTATTGAGGCGTCCATAGTGAAGTGCAATAGCCTTTATTTCATTAACACTCTGTATTAATATCAATCAAACAATGTTTTATTTTTTTCTGCCAGCTAAACTTCTAAAGCAAAGTACATTTACATTACATTTATTCATTTAGCTGACGCTTTTATCCAAAGCGACTTACAATTGCTATATGTCAGAGGTCGCACGCCTCTGGAGCAATTAGGGGTTAAGTGTCTTGCTCTGGGACACATTGGTGTTTCACAGTGGATTCGAACCCGGGTCTCTCACACCAAAGGCATGTGTCTTATCCACTGCGCCATCACCCCACAAAGTAACAGATCATTGTGCTACTCGGCATGCGGTGGTTTGAACAAATGGGTTGAGTGAGTGATTCACCAGCCATACAGCCTTTTACTACTGAATTAATTAGCGTTTCGAGCGAACCGATTAAATAAAATGACTCATTCAATAACACAGTGACTTGCTGCCACCTACTGGCGATATTTCATAATTGTTTTATCTTGTAGTTTATTTCATATTTCTGTATTCAAAACGTTGTTTAAAAAAATAAAAATTAATCTCATTGCATTATGAATTTGCTGTGTAAATTCATTTACTAACCCTTTCTGAGCAGCATTAAATTGGGTAATCTAAAAGCAGCTTCAGATGCTGCTTCTATGCCACCACTGCAGAACAAGATGCCTTTGGTTGAAACAGCATTTTGTGTCAAACTCTAAATTTTAATTCTTAAATTTAGTCAATACAATTAAAGATGACATAAGATTATTTGGCTCAATTACTTTCTGATGGTGATAGATAATATATATAAAAAATACTCTTTAATTTTATTTATTTTCTTGAATCGATTCTGTGCTACACTAATGTAGCTTATTAGCTTAGCAACACGGATGAAAGCTCTGTCTAGCCACGGTTTGTATCGAGCCATTTATTAGTCTGGCTGTTTGATGAGAAATAGATTAAATGTAGTTGCAATAAACTGTAAAAATCAATACAACTGTATCAGATGATTTTTATTGTGTTGTATAATCCCGAAAAAAGCACAAACACGGCAGAGATGCCAGTTCAGCAGCTGCTGAGCCGAGGGTGACGCTAACAGACAGCAGACAAACGGCTGTTACTCACGTGGCCACGCCCTTAATTATGCAGAACTGTAAGGCTTAATATAATTTAAACGGATGAGTTGTAAAAAAATCCCCCCCCCCCACAGTTCTCATGAAGGGCGAAAATTAGATATAGACTAAAAAAACTTTTGACACCAGGCTGTAAACATATTTTTTTTTCTGCTGTAAAGTTGGGCATTTTAACATGGGGGAGATACAGATTTGACTCACTTTTGCAGCAGGCCTCAAGCGGCCAGTCGATGAATTGCAGTTTAATTCACTTCCGTGTTGGTTTCAAGAGAGAGACGGGGAGGTCATAGACATCATATAGGTAGACGCCCTATCGACCGCTACTGCCTATTGCCACGGACTAGAATTGGGGCCGCCATCTTAAACCGGTCACCCGCTCCGCTCAGTGTAATCTGAATGGCAGGTGAAATGAGCTGTCAGCGCATTAAATTAATCATATCTCACTGAATACTGAACTGATTTTCATGCGGGTTTTTTTTTCTGCAAAGGTCATTCATGTAGCTATGATACAGGACATATGGTTCGGCGTATTTTAATATCCATAGTAGGCTTAACAGTAATATAATATTCTGATATAAGATATAAAGTGAGTGACCAGACACAATATGTGTGATGAAGGATATAATGTATTTTATAAATCACACACTATAAATATAATAAAGAAGCAGAAACAGATAATTGCAGTAAAGTAAGATATTTTAATAAGTTGAAGAAACAATTTATGATTTGTGAGTGACACGCACATACACAAGAACAGACACAAACAAACACACACACACACTCTCTCTCTGTCTGTCTCTCTCTCGCTCTCTCTCTCTCTCTCTCTCACTCTCTCTCTCACTCACTCACTCACACACACACACACACACGCACGAACACGAACAGACACACACTCTCACTCTCTCACACACACACACACGCACGAACACGAACAGACACACACACCTCTCTCTCTCACTCACACACACACGCACGAACACGAGCAGACACACTCTCTCTCTCTCTCTCTCCACTCTCTCACTCCACTCACTCACTCACTACACACACACCACTCTCATCACTCACTCACTCACACACACACACACGCACGAACAGACACACACTCCTCACTCACTCACTCTCTCACACACACACACACACACGCACGAACACGAACAGACACACGCACTCTCTCTCTCTCTCTCTCACTCACACACTCACACACACACGCACGAACACGAACAGACACACGCACTCTCTCTCTCTCTCTCACTCACTCTCTCTCTCACTCTCTCTCTCTCTCTCTCTCTCTCTCTCTCCTCTCTCTCTCTCCTCTCTCCTCTCTCTCTCTCTCTCACTCACTCACTCACTCACTCACACACAACGCAGCCACCAAATCCACCGAACACAGCCACCTGTAATAAGTGAGAAGAAGCTTTTTAACGTGTTTGCATCAGTAATTTCTAAAAATTAAATTCGGACAACATTAAGCCTATGCTTTTTTTATTGTATGTGGATGTGGGAGGGGAAAATGTCGAGACTAAAGCCCTATTCGGATTAACTTTACAAGGGTAGATGGAGTAAGTTAATGTAATTTTACCACAGGACTTCTGTAATATCAATAGCCAAATCGCATATGATAAGATATAGGTTATCAATAAAACTAGAAGTTGGAGGGGTAACTCAAATAAGCATCGCTGTCATGCGTGTATTAGGTGCTTCCTGATATCATGTGCGCAAACACAAATAACCTATACAACAGGGCAGTTGAATGCTTATCTGATAACCTAGAAGCTCTTGTAATTATTACTTTAACAGTTACCCCACCTCTCTCTGTAGTATATAAAGTGGATCTATTTACTTCAGCGGAACCACTCCCCTAGCTACTGAGTTTACCTATAGGTTATCCGCTGGTGCATTGATACTGTGTCATTGTCTACCGATGAAGCTAAGTAAAGGCACGTTCATTTTACCTCCGAGTTGAATCCTTTATTCTAATATACTATGTTGGGGTAAAGACACAACAATTGGCGACGAGTATACCGGACCCTAAACAACTGCACGAAATAAAAAGTTAAACCGGAGGGAAGGAGAAAGGAGAGGAAACGAAACCTAGCAAAGGATCCATGAGTAACAGTGCATAGCAAACAGTGAAAGGATAAACGGATAAGATCTGGATTTCATGTCCGAAATGGCTTACGTTGGAAAAGTAGAGGAGTTTGATAGTTCAAGTGAAGACTGGGAATCATACATAGAGCGAGTGGAGTTATACTGCGCTGCCAATGATATCGAGGATGCAAAAAAAAGTTCCGTCCTCCTTAGTCTAATGGGAGCTAAAACTTACAGTCTGCTGCGTAATCTCCTGAGCCCTGCTAAACCGTCTATGTTTACAATAAGATTAGATCATACCTTTCCTTTTCGGTTTCTGAAACCTACCTACATGCTATTGTGTTCTCAACAATGTCCTACTGTCTCCCAATCTGGTCTCTTGCCACTAAAGACACTACTGCACCAATTGCACGACTATATTACAGAGCTCTTAAGATACACAGTAATCTTCCTAAGTGGTCTCATCATTGTAGTGCACTCACACGCACAAATGCCCTGACGTATCAGAACTATGTAAATAGTCACGCCATTGCATTTTATTTTCAGACCCAAAATAGCTCTTCACCGACACTCACAGGTCTTCTTCCAACACATAATATGAGGCCACTACGCTTCACTAGATCAGTTTCACAGGCACTTATTCCAGTTCCACCATATAAAAACAATTATGGTCAGAAATCTTGTTTTTATATTTACACTAAACTATGGAATGACATTCCCTACCACATTCGAACATTGTCATCCATCACCCATTTTAAAAAGTCATATAAACTGTTTCTTCTTGATAGTCAGACCTGCATACACTGATTGTTCATGTATTGTTTTTAGACTTGTTCTTTTGTACTGAATGTTTTTTTGTTTGTATCCGTTTAGTCAATAGTAATGTCCTGTATAGATGTGTTGAATTGTTGCACGTTTGTTTTATGTTGCTACAGAACAGGAACCTGCTGTAAACCAGTTTTTAAACTGAGTCAGGCCCGTTTATTGTAACTTAATTGTTGCTTTCAAATTTTCCTGTATAATAAATTAAATGAAATGAATGAGCAAGTCATATAAAGACATTGTTGACACGTTACAGAAGCACTTAAATCCCGCACCACTAGTGATAGCGGAAAGATTCCGATTCCATAAGAGGAATCAAACAAAGGATGAAAGCATATCCGAGTATATGGCCGAACTGCGCAGACTCTCGCAGCATTGTGACTTTAAAGAAGGACTTGGCGATGCCTTGAGAGATCGTTTAGTATGTGGCATTCACTGTACAAGCACACAGAAAGGCTACTGTCCGAAAAAGAGCTAGATTTGAAGAAAGCACTCGAACTAGCTATCTCAATGGAAACAGCAGCTAAGGGTGCATCAGAGCTACAGAAGAAAAGCTTAGAAAACGAAGTGCATCAAATGTCCTTGAATGGCAAAAAGCAAAAAAGCTACAGGTGTGGTAAATCATCTTACAGTGCAAACGACTGCTGGTTCAAAGAAAAGACATGTAGGAAATGCCACAAACAAGGCCACATAGAAAGAGCATGCAAATCAGACCAAACCAATGCCCAAAAGGAAAAATCTGGAAAGAACAAAGGTTTTAAACCCAAATCAAAGACCAAAGCAAATGAAATGCACAAAGTAACAGAGCATTCAGACAACACAAACAGCAGTGAGGAAGATGACCTGTCATGCTTAGAGCTGCATAGCATAACTGAAGAAGACAGAAAAATAATATGGGTCACAACAACAGTGTCTGGAGTGAAACTCAAAATGGAACTGGACACAGGTTCAGCTTTATCAGTGATCTCTGAGACCGACTATGACAGGCTGTTCTCCCACTTATCACTGAAAAAGACGTCAGTGATGTTAAAGACGTATACAGGTGAAAAAGTGTCACCAAAAAGGGAAACTTAACGTGGACGTGGTCTATGGTGACCAAACACACAAGTTAGAGCTCTATGTCCTGAAAACCACAGGTCCAGCACTACTGGGGCGTGAATGGCTGAGGAAAATTCAGCTTGACTGGCATGCAATAAAAGCCCTGAATATCTCAACAGGCCTCAAGAGCTCCACCTGCAGGCTTGACCAGAGACTGCCACCGTTGTTGGAGGCTAATGCACCTGAGGCTTAAACACCTGAAAGCAAAAATTGAACTTGACAAAGATGCAAACCCGAGATTCCACAAGGCGCGCCCGGTGCCGTATGCACTACGTCCCAAGATAGACGCCGAACTGCAGAACTTGGAGGCATCCGGCATTCTCTCAAAAGTTGACTGGAGTGACTGGGCTACGCCCATTGTTCCCGTGATGAAGAAAGGAAAAAGTGAAGTGCGCATATGTGGGGACTTCAAAGTGAGCATCAACCCGGTGCTGCGCACGGTGCAGTACCCCCTTCCACGAATCGAAGACATCTTCTCAGCATTGGCTGGTGGGGAGAAGTTTTCAAAGATCGACTTGTCACAGGCCTATCTCCAGATGGAAGTGGAGGAGTCAAGCAAAAAGTTCCTAACCATCAACACTGTTACGACCGTCTAGGGGTCAGCCGTAACAGGAAAAAGGAAGAGAGTCACACTACCAGAGAGATAACATAAGAAGAGTTTATTTACCATGAAGGGTTTAGCGTCAGGGGTAGACAAGGCCAAAATAAACAAAACAATCTTCTTTTTAGAGACTAAATAACCTCAAACAAAAGAAAGAAAACAAAAATACAGTTTCACTTACCTAACTCCCTTAAACATAAACAAGGGGAAAAAGAGATACAAATAAATTGGCGTCAAACCCCCTACATCCCTTAGTCTGGTAAAAAAAAGTATATATACAAAAATATTTACAGTATTCAACAAAATCTCAGGTCGACAAGTTATAATCAGAATCCAAGGCGTAGTCAATCAGGCAATAGTCAGATAAAGGAGATATCAGATGTAGGATACACTAAACAAACACTCACTCAAAGTTTCACTAAACACTAACAATCTCTCTGGCACGACACTCTTAATTAAACAACGACGAAACAAACAAAGATCACAAGGAGAAGCACAATCAAATAGAGACTACCAACGCAAAGTACAAAGGCATAAAGCACAAAGTCAACGAGGCTCAAAAAAGGCATCCATTGAGTGTTTGGGGCGGTCCTTATATCCGGGTCAGGTGTATAGCAGGACCAATCACAGTCTTCCACAGGTTAACAGGGTTAACGCCCATCTGAAATACAAACATGTCCACACAGAGAGAGATACAAAGAGAGAGACAGAGAGAGAATATACTCAAGGACAGTTGATATGAACACAAAATATCTCAGGGTCCTAACACCCCCACCCATAAAAATAAAACATATAATGTTTTACTGGTTGACACGGGACAGTGAGTCAGCAATAACATTTTCGATACCCTTTTTATGACAGATTTTCATATTGTAGCTTTGACAAATCAGAGACCATCGCATTAAACGATGATTGCTATTAGACATTTGTTGGAGAAAAGTAAGAGGATTATGATCAGTAAAAATGGTAACAGGCGATACACTCGAACCAATATACACTTCAAAGTGTTGCAAGGCAAGGATTAATGCGAGTGCCTCTTTCTCTATAGTACTGAAGTTCATTTGATGTTTGAGAAACTTTTTCGAAAAGAAACTGATCGGATGATTCAAACCATCTTCACCGGCCTGTAATAAAACCGCACCGACACCAGTACCACTAGCATCAACTTCTATCAGGAACGGTTTTTCAAAATGGGGTGCAACAAGTACAGGAGCACTACAGAGCAGAGTTTTTAGAGCTTCAAAAGAAGATTGACAGTCAAAAGTCCACTTAAAAGAGACTGCTTTACGCAGTAATTCCGTAAGAGGACTGGCTACAGAAGAGAAATTCTTACAAAAACAGCGATAATACCCTGTCATTCCGAGAAATCGACGGAGATCTCTTCTATTCTTTGGGATCGGAAAATCAAGGACAGCTTGAATTTTTGAATTCAAAGGGGAAATCTGACCACTACCGACCTCCTTACCCAAGTATGTGACTGTAGCACAACCGAATTCGCATTTTGCTAGATTCAAGGTAAGATTAGCATCTCTAAGACGTGTGAAGACTTCCTCTAAGGTTTTAAGATGTTCCTCCCAAGTATTAGCATAACACACAACATCATCTAAATAAGCTTCACAATTAGCGAAGTTGGACAAAACAATAGACATTAACCGCTGAAAGGTAGCTCCAGCATTTCGAAGGCCAAAAGGCATGACCCGGTACTGTAGGAATACTTCAGGGGTGGCGAAGGCAGAGATTTCGGACGCTTGCTCTGTGAGCGGAACCTGCCAATATCCCTTAAGCAGGTCGAGTTTCGTCATAAATTTGGCATTACCCACACGATCTACACAATCTTCCATGCGTGGAAGTGGAAAGGAGTCCGCCTTAGTTAACGCATTAACTTTTCTGTAATCTGTACAGAACCTTGAAGTACCGTCCGGCTTAGGGACGAGAAGACATGGTGAAGACCATGGACTAGAACTAGGGACTGCCAAGTTGTGTTCAAGTAAATACTGAGTTTCTTGCCTCATCAATTCTTTCTTAAGTGGATTTACCCGATAAGCACGTTGTTTAACGGGTGCATGTGAACCAACATCAATGTTGTGTTTCAGCACGTGTGTAGTTGTAGGCGAGTCACTGAACAAAGTCGGATACCTCTTTACCAAATTTACGATGTCAGCCTGAGCAGACATAGACAAGTGTGACAATTTTTCTGTAAAGTTTAACAGAGTTTCTGAATTGGGCAACCGAGCAGTTGAGAATACGGCACTATTCATCTTCAAACCATCAATTTCTGGTGAATATTCTGAGGGTGATACATTAACTGGGGCGACAGTGACAACAGGAATCTTAGTCTCAGAGTTAGAGCGCGTCACATATTCCTTCAGCATATTGATATGACAGACGCGTGACTTTTTCTTACGATTTGGGGTGTCAACAACATAATCCGTGACACTCAGTTTCTCTTTAATATCATAGGGTCCAGTAAATCTAGCCTTAAGCGCTGAACCAGGCACAGGAAGTAAAACTAGAACTTTATCTCCAATTTGGAATGAGCGCTGTACAGCTTTTTGATCGTAACGACTTTTCATTTGGTCTTGGGCAGAATCAAGAGAGCGTTTTGCCAGCTTCCACACTTTATGAAGTCGCTCACGAAATGAGCTAATGTAATCTAGGACGTTCGTTGTGGGAGACGGACGATCGGAAGAAAGGATCTGCTCCTGCAAAATCTTTAAGGGCCCACGCACCGTGTGCCCAAAGATCAACTCAGAAGGACTGAATCCGAGAGAAGCTTGAGTCGTGGTACGAATCGCGAATAACAATAGTGGGATTTCCTCATCCCATTCTTTCTGTTGTTCAACGCAGAAAGTTCGGAGCATGGATTTGAGAGTTTGATGAAATCGTTCGATGGCACCTTGTGATTGAGGGTGATAAGCGCTAGATACCTGATGTTTGATGTTTAATTTTTTTATTACTTTGGTGAACACTCTAGACATAAAATTTGTTCCTTGATCGGACTGAATGTATTTTGGTACTCCAAAAGTGGTGAAGAATTTAACGATTGCTTTGACAACAGCATGAGCTTTAAGAGAGCGTAGTGGTATCGCTTCAGGATACCTGATTGACGTACACATTAATGTCAACAAGTAGGAATTTCCAGATTTTGTTTTGGGTAGTGGCCCAACGCAATCAATCAAAATACGCTCGAATGGTTCGCCAAGCACGGGTATCGGCCTCAATGGAGCTGGGGGAATGACTTGATTAGGTTTACCGGATAATTGACACGGATGACAAGATTTACAGAATTTAGAAACGTCAGATTTCATTGAAGGCCAAAAGAAATGTTTCAACAGATTATCATATGTTTTTTCGAACGCCTACATGACCAGAGAGTTCATGGTCATGTGCCACACTCAACACTTGTTCCCTGTAGGGTTTTGGAACCACAACTTGAACAACAGTGCCCCAGTCATCCTTGAAATGACTTGGAGACCACTTACGCATGAGAACGCCGTCTTCAAAGAAGTAGGCCACTGGATACTCTGGCAAAACGGTCGGCTCGACAATAGCTGCAACACAGTGACACAGAGTTTGATCGGCACGCTGTGCCTCAATTAACATGGTTTTTCCAAATGGCAATTCAACATTGGGAAGTGCACACATTTTTAACTCAACTGCTTCAACTTTTTCCTCTGTCTCACCAGAATCATCAGCACAAAGAAAGGTTTTAGACAGATCCACAGTTTCTTTTAATTTATGAGCTTGAGCTCGAGTCACTACACACGTACTGAACACATCAGGAAATTCTTTCTGCAATGCATCTTCATTGTGTGCATCAGGGACGTCTATCACTTCAGGCAAACAGAAAACTTTGTCACCCGCCAGATCATTTCCTAGAATGAGTGATACACCTTTAACAGGTAATTCAGCCCGAACTGCCAGTTTAACGTTCCCTGAAATAATTCCAGAACGTAAATAGACATGGTGCAAAGGAACTTTAACTACAGTGAGGTCAATACCTTGCACTAACACACTGGAACCACAGTTTGACTGTTCAGAAAATGGCAACACACTCTCTAAAATGAAGGATTGCGCGGCGCCAGTATCCCGGAGCATGCAAACGCGTTTTGTTTCCGAGTCTGCTTCATTAAACGACACAACACCATCAAAAATGAACGGCTTAAAAGCAGATTCAGCGGCTGTATCCAGAGATACTGGCTCTGGGGGAAAAATAGGTCTCTCAACTAACGCAACACTTTTGGAAGCGCTCACCTTTTTATCAGCTTTACGTTTCAGAACGGGACAGGTGGCAATGAGATGCCCCACCTCATGACAGTAAAAACATTCACGGTTTTCACTAGCGTCTGCCCTCAAAACATTCTTAGGTACAACTGAGGCATCCTTAGAACTGCGAACTCGATCAGGAAAATTACGTTTTGTGGGTGAAAACACTACTCTGTGCGTAAGTACAAACTCATCTGAGAAAACTGCAGCAGCAGAAAGAGAAGACACTTTCTGCTCATTTAAGTAAACCACGATTTTCTCTGGTAAACAATTCTTGAACTCCTCCAACAGTATTAACTCTTTAAGCTGCTCAAACGTGACTATTTTGTTTGCTGTGCACCACTTCTCAAACAAATTTGCTTTGTCTCTTGCGAATTCAACATACGTTTGACTAGGGGTTTTCACATAATTACGGAACTTTTGTCGATATGCTTCGGGAACTAATTCATAAGCACGTAAAACGGCATTTTTCATTACTTCATAGTCTAAGCTCTGTTCAAGCGTTAACGCTGAACAGACTTCTTGGGCTTTACCCACGAGTTTACATTGTAACAACAGTGGCCAAACATTTCGCGGCCATTTTAACGTGCTGGCGATTCGCTCAAACACAGTGAAATAAGTGTCAACCTCAGTCTCTCGAAATAGTGGGACAAGTGAAATTTGACGACTAATATCGAATTCACGATGACTTACTTGTAGGTTGCGTCGAGGTGCAGGAATAGGACTCGGAGTGGAAGCAATGATGGGTGACGGCACAGTCACGCTCACACCAGGCGCATCAACAGCTGAAGGGTGAACAGATGACTTAGTTTTGAGCTCCAGCTCCAGCTCCTCCAGCTCCAGCTCCTTGAGCTTGATATCTCGCTTAGTTTCAAGCTCAACTGTGCGTACATGCAACAGCTGGCTCTCATAACGCTGTCTGCCCAGCTCCACCTCTAACTCTTTCAATCTGATCGCCAGTAAAGGATCTCACGGAGAAGGAAGATCGACGGGATCTATGCTGACCAGCTCCTCAGATTTGGGTTTCTCACCCTCACCTGCGGAGAGCGGTAACTGAAATGCAACACCCGCCGACTCACTCTCCTCTGGCAAAACTTCAAGCTCCACCAAGCATTTATGAATCACCTCCTTTATCTCCCGTTTCACTGCACCACGAGTGTTACGTACTCGTACGTAGTTTAGTGTTGCAATATGGACATGTGGGTGTGTTGTTGTTGTTGTGGTGTGTGTGTGTTTTCAGGTGTCCATTGGATCAATCTACTGCCAATCTTAATGAAGGGCGATGACGTTTCGGTTCACCTCTGCCAATCACATCTCATTGCTGCAGTTAAATACCGTGATTACTACAATGTCAGACAGCTGTGTGCTCACTTTGTCTGTTGCGCTTGTTTGACTTGCTGTCACTGATTTCTGTGTGTCTAACATTCGAGTTCTGTTTATTGTTGCATATAGTGTTTTGAAATTATACTGTTCAGCCTGATCATCTTACACGGAGTGTGTAAAAGCGGGAAGAGAGAGCAGGTTAGTAGGTCGCGCGACATACACTTTGCACTTAGGATGTTTTGAATTATGTTAGACACACTAGTTTAGGAGAGTGCCCAATTTGTAAGTTTTGTTATTTAGTTAGTATAGTTTAGTCAGAGCGTCTTGACGCCGAAGACTTTTCTTTTATACATTTTTTGTTTGGTAGTTAGGTTAGTTGAATTAACTTTAGCTAGTTTGTTTTGTTTTATTGATTTCTTTGATTTGGCATCTCTCGTGCTCGTCTTCCCACCTTGGGGTTTTTGTCTGTTTAAGTGTTTATGTTGTTTGTTGTTGTCATTCATTGTTTGTACATATTGTAAATATTATTTTCTTCAATCATTTATTATGGCCTTGAGGATTAATAAATCCCTTTGAGCTGAATTTGAAGAGTACGGTTTTCTTTTCTTGCTCTGTCCTGCACTTTGAGGTATACACACACCATTTTTAAAAGTGTTATTCCCTTATTCTCTAGACAACATTAAAAGGGACGTAACAACGAGGAACTGTAATTTGATAAAAATCCGCAATCGTGAACAGATCATCTTTGCGGCAAATTTCTAACTGTTCAGACGTAGGGTGAATAGCAAACTTATCTAATTCAAATTTCGAAGACATTCTGAATTCCCTCCCCCTTAAAGTGAAAACCACTAGCCAAGCAACAAAGTACAAAGCAAATTTCATGGGTTTTTATTTCTTTTAACTCTTACACGCAACGACAAAATTCCAATTGGTTTTTGCAATTAAATTATTTTGAAGACGAGCCCCCAATTTCTGTTACAACCGTCTAGGGGTCAGCCGTAACAGGAAAAAGGAAGAGAGTCACACTACCAGAGAGATAACATAAGAAGAGTTTATTTACCATGAAGGGTTTAGCGTCAGGGGTAGACAAGGCCAAAATAACAAACAAAACAATCTTCTTTTTAGAGACTAAATAACCTCAAACAAAAGAAAGAAAACAAAAATACAGTTTCACTTACCTAACTCCCTTAAACATAAACAAGGGAAAAAGAGATACAAATAAATTGGCGTCAAACCCCCTACATCCCTTAGTCTGGTAAAAAAAAGTATATATACAAAAATATTTACAGTATTCAACAAAATCTCAGGTCGACAAGTTATAATCAGAATCCAAGGCGTAGTCAATCAGGCAATAGTCAGATAAAGGAGATATCAGAAGTAGGATACACTAAACAAACACTCACTCAAAGTTTCACTAAACACTAACAATCTCTCTGGCACGACACTCTTAATTAAACAACGATGAAACAAACAAAGATCACAAGGAGAAGCACAATCAAATAGAGACTACCAACGCAAAGTACAAAGGCATAAAGCACAAAGTCAACGAGGCTCAAAAAAGGCATCCATTGAGTGTTTGGGGCGGTCCTTATATCCGGGTCAGGTGTATAGCAGGACCAATCACAGTCTTCCACAGGTTAACAGGGTTAACGCCCATCTGAAATACAAACATGTCCACACAGAAAGAGATACAAAGAGAGAGATAGAGAGACAGAGAGAGAATATACTCAAGGACAGTTGATATGAACACAAAATATCTCAGGGTCCTAACAACACGCATAAGGGACTTTACCAATACAACCGACTTGTGTTTGGTGTTGCGTCCGCCCCAGCCATTTGGCAAAGAGCCATGGACCAGGTGCTTCAGGACATCCCTGGAACACAATGCTACCTGGACGATATCATCATAACAGGAAAAGATGATGATGACCACTTCCAAAACCTGAGCAAAGTACTCACCAGGCTAAATGAGTATGGCCTACGGGCAAAGAGTGAGAAATGTGAGTTTTTCAAAAGTGAAATCTCATACTGCGGGCATGTCATTGACAAGCACGGCTTGCATAAGTCACAAGAGAAGATTGAGGCAGTGTTGAAAGCACCTAAACCTGAAAATGTGTCACAACTCAGATCGTACTTGGGTCTTGTCAACTATTACCACAAGTTTCTACCAAACCTTGCCTCAGTGCTGTATCCACTAAATGCACTACTACAGACAGGAGTGGAATGGCATTGGTCAAGAAAATGTGAAAAGGCATTCACAGAAACAAAAAGACTAATAACATCTGACGAGCTACTGACCCACTATGATCCATCCAGACCCATTCGTCTAGCATGTGACGCGTCCCCGTACGGCATTGGTGCAGTCCTATCGCACACAATGGATAATGGACTGGAACGCCCAATCGCATTCGCTTCAAGGTCCCTTTCAAGTGCCGAACGCAATTATGCACAGATAGACAGGGAGGCCCTTAGCCTAGTATGGGGTATCAAAAAGTTCCACCATTACCTTTATGGCCGAAGGTTTACCTTAGTAACTGATCATCAGCCCCTAGTATCAATATTCAATCCACGAAAAGGAGTCCCAGTAATGTCAGCCACGCGACTGCAGCGATGGGCCCTGTTCTTAGGAGCACACTCATATGACATCGAATTCAAGGGTACTAAACAACACTGTAATGCTGATGGTTTGTCACGCCTCCCACTGTCAACATCTGTGAAAGAAATTCCATCAAAGAGTGACCCGGCTGAAATGTTCCACACAACACTGGTAGACCAGTTGCCAGTTACAAATGCCATGATACGAAAAGAAACACGGAATGACCCAACACTTTCCAAGGTGTATGACATCACAGTACAAGGTTGGCCTGCCCATGGGAATCCATGTTTTCCTGAGTTTTCAGCAAGACGTGATCAGCTGTCAGTCTGCCAGGGAACCCTGATGTGTGGATCACGTGTGGTAGTGCCCTCCAGGCTTCGCACCAGAGTGTTGGACAGTCTACATGAGGGTCACGTGGGCCCGGTGAAGATGAAAAGTCTGGCCGGTAGTTACGTATGGTGGCCAGGGATAGATAAACAAATCGAGGACATCACCAAAACCTGCCCAGGATGCCAGAGCATTCAAAACGCACCGTCACAGGCTCCCCTACATCCGTGGAAATGGCCGTCTGCACCCTGGCAGAGAGTGCACATTGATTTTGCTGGCCCTTTCATGAACTCTGTTTCTCATAGCTGTGGACGCTCACTCAAAATGGCCAGAAGAAGTCCCAATGAAATCAACAACATCAGAAAAGACTGTTTCTGTTCTGAGAACCATCTTCGCCAGGAATGGCCTGCCTGAGCAAATTGTGAGTGACAATGGTCCACAGTATACTTCTGAAGAGTTTCAAGATTTCATGAAAAAGAATGGTATCAAACATTTCAAGTCAGCACCTCAACATCCAGCAACAAACGGATTAGCAGAACGGTTCGTACAAACATTCAAAAAGTCCATAAAAGCAATGACAAAAGAAGACATCTCACTTCAACACAAAATTGACAATTTCCTCCTGGTGTACCGCAATTCTGTCCATGCAACAACTAATCAGACACCTGCAATGCTGTTTATGAACAGACAGCTGAGATCTCACATTGACCTTCTGAAACCAAACCTGAGGAGAGAAGTGCAGAACAAACAGTTCAGTGGCTTTTCAAGTGAACAACCAAGGAGCTTCGATGTGGGACAGCAGGTACTGGCACGTGACTACCGAGGGGACAAGTGGACGCCTGAAAAGATTGTCACTAGGAGCGGTCCTCTGATGTACGAGGTGGACACTGGCGACCAGACCTGGAGACGTCATGTGGATCAGCTGTTGAATGCTCAACCAAAGACACCGGAGCAACCAGGACGTCCACCTGATCCTGGAACCAACTCTGATCACAGTACAGTGACACCCACAGTTACAGAGGAAGTGCCCCCTGCAGTGAGCACTCCGCAAGTGCCCAGGCGTAACCCTGAACGACTCAGGGCACCACCTAAAAGATTGGATTTATGAGTTCACTTATGAGACTTATGGACTGAAAAAAAAAAGAAGAAAAAAAAGGGTTTCAATATTTGTCAACTGAATAACAAATTGTGTTTAATGCATTGGCAATGTTGTATGTTACTTAGTTATGTAGCATTAATCTAAAAGGGGAGGAGTGTAGTATATAAAGTGGATCTATTTACTTCAGCGGAACCACTCCCCTAGCTACTGAGTTTACCTATAGGTTATCCGCTGGTGCATTGATACTGTGTCATTAGGCTTGTTTGAGATGCGCCTCGCCTCGCCTGAAATGTAGGCGAGAGTGGGCGGCTGCAGTGAGGGGAGGAGTGAAAAAAGCGCAGGCAAGACGGACAGATTTCGCTTCTCGCAGTGGATCTGAGTCATCAGACACCTGTGAGATCAAAGGCGGATATCGCGGGATTCACGGGATTCACGCTCGTGCACAGTGTTGCTAATAAACTGGATGTAATTTAAGTTCTGTTGCTTTTATATGAAAATAAATATAATGAACAAGACACCCAAAGTACTTGTTATTTAATTCCATTCCAAATGAGTGTTTATCAATCATTTGTTCTTTAATACAGACATAGGCTGTGTGTGTTTTTATATAATAAAATGACATTGCATAACCCATAGAGATCGCACTGTCCGAGAGTTTGGGAATATTCACACATAACATATACACATAAAACATGATATCCGAGTTTTTAAATCAAACATTTTAATAGAGAACAATACATCACGGTTGTTTAAACCAATGAGCATTAAGCTGTGTCGTCAGCAAGTCGTTTCCCATCATGCTTTTGATCAGCGCAGTCGGTGGAGAGCAACTGCGCGCGACTGCAGAATCCGACACGTGCGGCATGCGCTCGCGAGAGCTTTTTGACACACGTCAGCATGACATCAGAGCAAGGCGGACCGCTCTCGGACACATTTCTAACCGGCATGCATTACGCGCTGATCACCGGTGATCGGTTCTGCGCAGATTTTGCTCATCTCAAACAAGCCTATTGTCTACCGATGAAGCTAAGTAAAGGCACGTTCATTTTACCTCCAAGTTGAGTCCTTTATTCTAATATACTATGTTGGGGTAAAGACACAACACTCTCCATGCCGGGTGAACACCGGCTGATGAAGTAAACAGCATTTCACAACGATTTCAGTACAGTAATAGCAAATATCCTCGCTCCTTCTCGATTATCTGGTAATATTCTATTCACAAAATACAACCAATAGTACGGTAATGTTAAGAATTACTTGTGAAAAGCCCTATTTTCGATGGTCCGGCGATTAGAACAGGAAAATGTTCCACAATGCTCTGGCATCTTATCTGCTGCCACGCAACCAAACTAGGAATACGACCGGTTCAAGATGGCGGCCGGATTTCTCGGTTTCCAGCGGCCAATAGGGCTTCTAGTCTCTATATGATTTCTATGGGGGAGGTTGCCGCTTGGTTGCGCGGAGCTGAACTGATGACATCACGGCTTGATCTCTGGTTGACCAATAAGCAGAAAGGGGCGTTTCATTCCCGCCCATGTAGAGATCGAATATTGGAGATGTTAATTCATTTTGGTTGAATTGTTTTTCCATTTGGCGGTTTAGGACAAAGTGTGATGAAAATAAAGATAAAAATATGAAAAAACAATGTGAGATTTATATTTTCTGTTAATAGGAAAGATCGAATATGTGATAAATGAGCAGTTTCTTAATTTTTCAGTTTAAGTCAAAAACTAGAAAACAAATTATCCGAAGTCTACATGGACCATTGTGTTTTGGGGCTTTCCTATTTCACCCCACAGATGAGTCATGACAGAGGGAATAAGACTGTCCTCATTAGTAGTCTAACTATTTTACCCATATTTTGGGTTTTCATGTTTGATTTTTTATTGTTATTATTATTTTATTGAATACAAAATCTGAATACAACAAAATGGCACAAAACAGTTATTGTACAAAGAAAATACAGGCGTGGAAGGCTCAACACAAGTAAATTATTATTTTTTTAATAATAGACAAGGAAAAGAAAGGGGGGGGGGGGCTAAAAACAGGTTATACAATACTAACAGATTATAGCCTACACATTTTAGAGAGGGCATCTGAGAAGTATTTTAATTCGATTCTGAATATGATAAGGGGATTTAAAAAATGTAGCTAGCTACATATGTATAAAGTATTTTACCAATAATATAATGTTATTAATCAAATCAGATCAAATCAAATAACCTACAACAATCATTGGTTATTCCATAGTACATTACATTTTGTAAGTGAAGGTGAAACCATGCACATATTTGTATCAGCCCGTAGCTAATGTTCTCCAAAAGGATTTACTTAAAAAATATATATTCTGTATCTTCAGGGAGACATTTACAGAGATGAAAAGGCACATTTCAAATTATATTTTAAATATAACATGTTGTTTTTTACTATAGATGTTCTCAGACATCCCAAATCTCCCGGAAGTTCCGGGAGTCTCCCGCATATTGATAGCGTCTCCCTGATGCCCGCAAATTAGTTCAAATCTCCCGGAATCTATAACGCGCGTGCGAGACAGAACATACTGCGCGCATAACAAACATAGAGCGCGCGCGCACACGCACGACAGAAAGGGAAACACACCTTGCGAGTGTCTCTCGCGCTGTCCTGTGCGCTCGCTATGTATGCGCGCAGTATAGTCTACCAATCCCCCCCCCCCCCCCCCCCCGTCAACAATCCAGTCAACCCCCCCCCCCCCCCCCCGTCAACAATCGGGTCACCAAGATACCTCCCTGAAATTACTTCTTGCAGGTTGGGATGTCTGTGTTCTGCCGTTTTAAACAGTATGTTGCGCGTTTTTGATAATCTACCGGTAACTTTGCGCTCATGTCGCGGTGATGACGTCATAATTACGCGCTCTCCTTCAGTCAGTGTGGAGTGAGTCTTCTGAGGTGAGCAGTTCACAACATTTCGTGCTAAGACCGTTTGTTAAAGCAACATTTACGGGGTCTTTTCTGACTGGTTTTCATTGGGTTGGCGGCGCTATTTGTGTGTCTGCTAACTAGAACAGGTAATTTTTAAAGAAGGTTTTATGATTTGCCTGTTTCTCTTCACATACTCACGCTGTTGTTGTTTCGTTCAAACATTATGGATTATGGCAAGCAGATTTTGGGATAAAAGGAGAGCTAAAACGAGGATTAATTTCGGCGTGGCGTTTTCGAGATGCGGAGAGCTAGCGTCCGCGACTGACTTTGACTTGACAGAGACGTCGCTCTTGCGTTTATTGATTCATAAAACGAATCAATGTTATATAACGTTAGCCAGGGCTCCCAAAATCTATTTTGTTTTCCATTCGGGCTAACGTTACCAAAATGCATAACCGGCCAGCCCGACGGGCTATCTAAAATAGTGTAATCAAATTCCTCCCTTTATTCACATTATTGACTAGTAATTTAAAGGAAAAATATGACCGCGCAAATTTTTGAACATGCTGATTTATCAATTTCTCATGAATCTCCGTGCCTTTTTTACGAGAAACACATGATCAATAAAAATTAAAGCTCCACTTTCACATGAATGCTTTAATTTGCGTGTCAGAATGTTTGAATCTATGTGCTGTGCTTGCTAAACACACTATCAATGTAAAGCTGCTTTGGAACAGAAAAATCTGGGCGCTACATAAAGGTGACTTGACCATCATATATTCTGCTATATAAACAGCATAAACAATTAGAGTACCATTTACTTGCCTGAAAAAAGTCTGTTGTTATAATTATTATTATTTATTGCTACACTTCAATATGTGAATTATTCAGAAAATTAACACTTTTAGCGTTGTCAGGCTTTAAAGGTGCTATATGTAGTTTTTCTTCTAAAACAAATCCCTTTTTTTTTTGCCTGTGTGTGAAGGGGTTGTAATCACACATTACAATAATCCACTTGTCAGGTTTTGCTATTACCTCTGAAGGCCAGTACTCCTATTTCTATGTGAAGGCTCCGGGTCGGATTTACCGCGAAATCCATCGGATGTGACCGAACGAGCCTCTCACCATTTGGCCGTGACTCTCCTGTTCGAACTCGTTCATCAAAATGAACGAGTCTTTTTTCGTGTCATTTGGTTCATTTTGTTTGTTGAATGAACAAAATGACTCGAAAAAAAGATTTGTTCATTTTGATGAACGAGTTCGAACAGGAGAGTCACGACGCGCATCACAGAGCAGAGCAAGGCATAAAACTTACTTTTTTATTTATTTATTTTAGAAATGACCGATCGTTTTGCAAGATAAGACCCTTATGCATCGTCTGTTGTCGTTAAAAGCCATTTGAAGCTGCACTGAAACTGTCATTTGGACCTTGAACCGTTTGAATACCAGTAAAGAACATTATATGGAGAAAAATCCTAGAATGTTTTCATCAAAAAGCTTAATTTCTTTTTGACTGAAGAAAGAAAGAATTGGACATCTTGGATGACATGGGGGTGAGTCAATTATCAGCAAAAGTTTTTTTTAAAAGTGAACTAGGCTAATCCTTTAAAATAATTTTCCAAAATCGTTTCAGTGGTTCATCAACTCGTACCAGGGTGAACGGCACTTCTCCTCTATCGGCTATAACCGCACTATGCAAGTTTGCCAGATCGGGTAGCGGATCTGTAGTTCGAATGAGACATAAGAAACAACAAATTTGATTTTTTGGTGGAGCAAGGTACTCTGCAGATACATAAATGGAATTTATCAGAATTAGGGATGTGCATGAATTTTCGAATATTCAATCTGTTATTAGTATTCGAAAAATAAAATACTATTCGAATTTTACTACATTGCTTTGCTGGCCGTTAATGCAGTGAATCCCAAGTACTAACTCGCAGTTATAATTAAATGCATTCGGTGGCGCTGTGGAGCGTGTTTAACAAGTGGATGGTATGTGATCACATAATGTCGTTGTCTGTCTCGTGAAGTTCTGATTTGAAATAAAAATTATATTACAAAATAGAAGTACTTTTAATCAAATTAATTAACGAAACTGAGTTATCATAATATCACCACAACAATGAGAAATCGCATGAAATCCAAACAGCAGTCGACTGAGGAAAGACAGCTGTTCATCACTCCAGTAGCAGTATTAACATTAAAGGAATAGTTCACTTTTAAAAAAACTTTTGCTGATAATTTACTCACCCCCATGTCATCCAAGATGTCCATGTCTTTCTTTCTTCAGTCGAAAAGAAATTAATTCCAGGATTTTTCTCCATATAATGGACTTCAATGGGACCCAAACGGTTCAAGGTCCAAATGACAGTTTCAGTGCAGCTTCAAAGGGCTTTAAACGACACCAGACGATGAATAAGGGTCTTATCTAGCCAAACCATCGCTCATTTCAAAAATAAATAAAAAGGTTTAAGTTTTATAAGTACAAATGCTCGCCTTGCTCTGTTCTGTGATGCGCGTTTCGTGACGTTCGTTCGTGACCTTTTCAACGTAATTGCGTATCACGTGACGTCACATGAACGCGCATCACAGAACAGAGCAAGGCGAGTATACGAGCTAACGCGATCACGTCGAGCCGTGGTTTCAGCTGCCAGTCACCTCATCTCCACCCACGTCCTGCCTCTTTGTCCATGTTCTGTTATCCGGGAGTGACCAAGGGGGTAATTCATCAACCGGAAACTGAAGCCTCTCTGGGCGCCGCCATTGTAGCAGACCATCACCTGCTGTTAGCATTCCATTGAATCCCATTCATTTTGGCGTCACTTTGACAGCAAATAACTTTACATCTGAGGCGTCCAAAGACTCCATTTGTCCATCATTTATTTCTAAAGAAACACGACAATGTATAAAAGTCTCCGTTACTTTGTATATTACCTATGGCCGATTTAGAAGCCGTTTTTGTAAATATAGGCTAACGATTGCGTCATAACACGCGACTCTCTGTCGCACACAAGATCAATTGACCGTATAGACAGAAGTAGAAGCTCCCGGGCAATCGGGGGACGTGGAGGCATAAAGTCAAGGGAGAAGCCCATAGATAGTCATAAAGTTGCTCCTGCTGCTCGCTCATGGACAGCTAATACTCACGATCTCCGGCTCTGTGAGATTCGGAAGGGAATGATTAAGATTTCGGCTGGCGCAGCTACTAGGTTGCTCACGTCACATCTAGGGCTGTCACTTTACGTTCGAAAATCGATTGCACAATCGATCGGACCAACCAACAACAAGTATCGAAACGAAAATAGGGTATCGATTTTAACGGCCTTTTTTTATGTTTTTTTTTTTTTTACCAAAAATGTGTTTTAGGTGGACAGATCAATAGAACATGTAGGATTTTGGAAAATAATAATGTCTTTTCTGTTAACCAAATGCTTTTTAATATTCACTATTACTTCAAGCCAAGTGAACAAGCGCGCCGTTATTTGTTGCCAGAGCCGTTGCTTAGTGACGTGTGTGTTCAAGTAAGCCAGAAATGCGCAGATTCTGGGCAATACACTGTATTTAATATATCACGAGGACTCATAGATGTGTATATCTCTATGACGAGGACTCACGAGTTGCGTATTTGCGCTGAATCCACACAGATTTGGCTTACACGAACTTCCACAGCAAAGAAAGTGAGTAAACATAGACGCACGCCTCTTGATTTGACAGCGTTACCCGCCAAAGTTCATTTTTACCCGCATTTGGCGAGTTGAGGGTGTTAATTTCAATCCCTGAATGCTGCACTCCTGTTTGTCATTGTGCACGAAACTTCACGCCAATAAATCATCACGAATATTGCTGACTTGTGGGCGCTGCGCGTCTCAAGCACCCTCTTCATGTTCGTCCTAATGCCTGTTAGTTGTCAGTGGATTTGCCTATATTTGGTGTTGAAAATGGAAACGTCTTTGGACACGGAAAATCGATTTTACAATCGATTCAATGAACACTTATGTCTCAAAAATCGAACAGGATTTTTTCACAAAAGTGACAGCCCTAGTCACATCTCCGTCGTCAAGCTCAGTCTGAGCATGCGCAGTACGCTTGGCTATCAGGATGTGAGTGCTTCTAAAGGGCTTCAGTTTTCTCCGTTGAAATCTATGGGGTCGCTGTGTCCATTTCTTTTACTGTCTATGGGAGTGACGCACGGTTATACGCAGCCCGGCGCCGCCCACTTTACGCATCAAAAATGCTCTTCTGAAACCTACGGGTGACGTCACGGACACTGTCCACATTTTTTCTTTTAGTCTATGGTGTCATCAGACTTAAGCAAACGGCACGTTTAGCTATTGTGACATCTACTAGATATAGGTACGTTTCATACCAGCATTTATTTAATTAATCTGTGATAAACCATGTGTCAAAAAAAACTAAAACAACTAACAAAAACAAGTTGTTACATTCAGTCTGTTAGTTCTTTTAAATTTACACATTAATTCAACAAGTTTGTTCACTAATTTATTTTTTTATTCACACATCTATATTTAGCATCTTTTAATTGTTGTACCCTCTTTTCTGTTTATAACATTTTGCCTTTGTTAATGAGAGGTGAGATAAATGTAGGATTAAAGTATGTGGATTATATTCTTAGAAATCAAAATAAGTTTAAAACACTTACTAAAGTTACTTTACTAGATAGATAGATGAACATAAATACTTAAATTATTTTTATACTCAAATATTTATTCTTGATTTCAGCAGATCATATGCTTCAGTGAAGCTCCTCCAGTGTCGAGCATCAAACCATCAGGAAGAGCTGAAATCTGCAAACAGAGTTTATTGAAGGACAGTGAGAAGATGACCGATCCAGAACACTGCAGAATGGAAGAACAAAGAGGTTGGTGTTTATTGCTGATTCTTCATTAATGAGGCTGAATAACAATAAGGATAGAAAGCAGTTCACCATTTTTAGTGTATGTAGTAGGACAAAACCTACTTTTTTATATCGGAATATAAAAAAAAATCACCTGGCCCTTGGCAGGTCTTAAAATGAGGTAAATACATCTTCAGAAAAACAACACCACATTACATATTACAATGTCATTATTTAACAAAAACTAGGCCAACATGGAGAAGCCATGAGTGACAAACGAAGTACACCCTTATCACTTCCATTGGAAATAAGAGGGTAAGAAGCAGTTAGGCCTTGCTAATCAAATGCTTCTGATTAATTGATCAGCAGCAAGTGTGACCATGTCTGGAGCCTTCAGGTTTGTGTTAAAACAATGCCAAGGATGAAAGACATCAGCAATTAGTCAATAAACTTAGAGAAGCAATTGTTTGTGCCCATCAATCTAGGAAGGGTTACAAGACCATTTCCAAACAATTTAAAGTCCATCGTTCTACAGTGAGGAAGATTATTTACAAGTGGAAAACATTCAATACAGTTGCCATTCTTCCAAGGAGTGGACGTCTCAGTAAATTCACCCCATCCAGTGCGGTCTACACCTACACCTCAGTTCTTGCAAAAAAAAAAAAAAAAAAAAACTACACCTCAGACTCTACAGGCCTCAGTTAGCATGTTAAAGTTCATGACAGTACAGCAAGATATTTTGAAGAACGATTGGAATTTTGGCACCATTGACATCCATAGTATTTTTTTTTTCTACTATGGAAGTCAATGGTGCCAAACAACTGTTTGGATCCAATCGTTCTTCAAAATATCTTCCTTTGTGTTCAGCAGAAGAAAGAAACTCATACACGGTTGCAACAACTTGAGGGTGAGTAAATGATGACAGAATATTAATTTTTGGGTGGAGTATCCCTTTAAGATGGCCATCTAAGCACACCTGCACCATCTTTCCTAGCTAACTTCAAAATTGAAGTTTAGTCAAATACATTTAATATCCATCTGAGAGACTGTCAGAACTGTAGCTTTTTAAAGGATTAGTTCACATTTAAAAAAAAACTGTCATCCAAGATGTCCGTGTCTGTCTTTCTTCAGTCGAAAAGAAATTAAGGTTTTTTGATGAAAACATTCCAGGATTTTTCTCCATATAATGGACTTCAATGGGACCCAAACGGTTCAAGGTCCAAATGACAGTTTCAGTGCAGCTTTAAAGGGCTTTAAACGACACCAGACGATGAATAAGGGTCTTATCTAGCCAAACCATCGCTCATTTAAAAAAAAATAAAAAAGTTTAAGTTTTATAAGCACAAATGCTCGCCTTGCTCTGTTCTGTGAGACCTTTTCAACGTAATTGCGTATTACGTGACGTCACATGAACGGAAATCACAGAACAGAGCAAGGCGAGCATTTGTGCTTATAAAACTAAATTTTTTTATTATTTTTGAAATGAGCGATGGTTTGGCTAGATAAGACCCTTATTCATCGTCTGGTGTCGTTTAAAGCCCTTTGAAGCTGCACTGAAACTGTCATTTGGACCTTGAACCGTTTGGGTCCCATTGAAGTCCATTATATGGAGAAAAATCCTGGAATGTTTTCATCAAAAACCTTAATTTCTTTTTGACTGAAGAAAGAAAGACATGGACATCTTGGATGACATGGGGGTGAGTAAATTTCAGCAAAAGTTTTTTTTAAAGTGAACTAATCCTTTAATGGTAATATTACATTAGATAATTGTGGAGTTGATCAAATATTTAATAGTTCTCGCTACAGAGTAATGGGATTAATGTAAAAGCAATGCATAGAAGATCAATATACCTCGTTCATGGAAACAGATTTATATAAAATGCATCAAATGATCATAATTTCGTGTAGCTGTTGTCTACTTTTACTTTAAATTTCTCTTTGTTTTTTATGATTTAATTGAAGTGTATTTTTTTTTACTTTCGTTTCAGGCCTGATACTGAAAAATGAGGGGAGTGAAGAGGAGGAGAAATATCATGTCAAAACTGGAGAAAAAACTCACTCACAGACTGAAAGCATTTCTTTACTGAAAAGAAGAGACAAGAAATGTTTCACTTGCACTCAGTGTGGGAAGAGTTTCACACAAAAACAAAATCTCAAGATCACATGAGGATCCACACTGGAGAGAAACCGTTCACATGTGATCAGTGTGGGAAGAGTTTTACACGACGAGGAAACCTTCAGAAACACATGATCATCCACACTGGAGAGAAACTGCACAAATGTGATCAATGTGGAAAGAGTTTTACACACAAACACCATTTCAAAGTTCACATGAGGATCCACACGGAGAGAAACCGTTCTCATGTGATCAGTGTGGGAAGAGTTTTACACATCAAGGGAACCTTAAGGAACACGTGAAAATCCACACTGGAGAGAAACCACATGAATGTGATCAATGCGGCAAAACATTTGTGAGTGCTACAGGCCTGAAGAGACACCTCACAGTTCATTCACAGGAGAAACCACATTCATGTTCTTTGTGTGGAAAGAGTTTTTCACGTCTGGAGGATTTAAAAGCACATCAGAAAATACATACTGGTGAAGAAGTACATGTGTGCTTTGAGTGTGGAAAGTGTTTTATTACAATTACATGTTTGAATCGGCACCAGAGGATTCACACTGGAGAGAAACCCATACAAGTGTTCACACTGCGACAAGAGATTCAATCAATTAATACATCTGAAATCACACGAGAGGATCCACACTAGA
The DNA here is from genome assembly GCA_036326025.1 of Chrosomus eos. Classification (NCBI taxonomy): domain Eukaryota; kingdom Metazoa; phylum Chordata; class Actinopteri; order Cypriniformes; family Leuciscidae; genus Chrosomus; species Chrosomus eos. Next base: position 5,625,266 of record CM070838.1, on the reverse strand, counting down.
GAGAAACCGTATCACTGCACTGCATGTGGGAAGAGCTTCAGCCAATCATCGGCTCTACGCAGACATACAAAAAACAATCACTGTAAGTAGATTCATCTTCAGATCCGGCACTTTCAAGTCAGTTTGTAAAGAAATACTGAATATGTAATACGCATGTTTTCTCAAATTCACATTTTTGTAGTTAACATTAAGATAAATGTTTCTTTTTAAAACTTCTAAAAACTGCATTTTAAGTCACCCAAAACGCACCAAAACGTGAATTTCAATTTTAGTTTAAAACAGTGTTTAAACGGCCCCAAAATCTATCCTAACCACCCTGCTGAAAAAAACAATGAAAGAATTTGTAATGGTTATAATTGTATTGGTTTGAATGGAAACTAAAAAGGTCTGTGTAACAAAACTAGCCCAAAGGCCAATCAAAAATAGCTAAAAACAAGCCCTAGTGACCATATAATATCAAAACTCAACATATGCCAATACCATACCTAAAATACATATTTTACAGTCAATGTTATAAACAATTTAATCTTGAAAATCACTAGTAGGAATCATAAGCAGTCTGTTCTCATAAGGGATCTCAAAGGCATCTAAATTTTATCATTGGTAGAATGTATCATTTCAATAAATGCATTTCAGTGAATTACAATAATATGTCCAACCATCTAAATCGCTGGTGGAAAAATCAGCAAGCGCAGTTTACAAGTAGCCCAATTCTGCGGGAACACAGCAAACTTGGCAGCACTGCTGCTGAAATATGGAAGTAAAATAATGCCAAATGTTTTTGTAACAAAAAAGCCTGTTGAATTGCAGAGAAACCATGGTGATATTCCTGAATGATCCTATGTGGTGATATTCCTGCGCCAAGTCGAAGTGCTCCCAAGTGGTATTCCGCAAAGTGCTAAGTAATTTAAATCACCATATTACATTTAGTTTTTAGTAGAATGATTATTCAGAGCATTTTAGATGGTTTATTCGGTAACACTTTACAATAAGGTTCATTTGTTAACATTAAAGGTACAATATGTAGAAATTTTCGCCACCAGGGGTCACTAACCTCTTACAATAACAAAGGTGTATATTGATGACGTATATTCCGCATTAAGCTGAATTATGGATCTTGTCGTCAAGCTGATGGATCTTTTATGGATGAGTGAATACTTGATGTTTTTAACATGACTGTGGTGAAGCAGGAGCGATTGCTAGAACGTACACCAGCGCACACGCAACGCCAGTCCCGCGGATATAAAGGAATAAGGACATTTCATTCTACCGAACTACACACAAGTGCTGAATTAATACTCACACAGGTCAGTTTATTAGACGAGTTAAACTTGAGGTAACCCAGCGCTGTTTCACTCGCTCTAACAGTTACACTATCACACTAAACACATTTGAGTGTGTTGAATGTTGTTAGTTGGGTTGTTTGTTGGCTGTATGAGACTAAGTAAGCATGATCAACATTAGAATAACATACAGATCAAATTCTAACATTTCATCATGTTGAACTAAATAACATTGATTAGTTTTATGTACATTTGCTCTCCTGTCTAATAAAGTACATGAACACTCGCGTCTCTGTCGAGTGGAAGTTAGTCGCGGACGTGGAGCTCTCGCATCTCGAAACATGTTGATCTTCGTTTTAGTCTCTTTTTGTCTCAAAGTCTGCTTGCCATGGTTCATAATGTTTAAACAAATCCGTGAGCGTCCTGCTAGGCATAACCTGGTTGTCCACGTCTGTCGCCATGGTTACTATCAGTACGAGCGCAAACCTGGCGGTAACCGAGGCTAACATGGATATGATGCCATTGACTGGGGGACGCTCACCGCTGCTCACACGCCCCGTTTCCTTGGTTAAAATCGCAATTTTCTCACGATTTACAAATAGTTGGAATAGGGCTGGGCGATAAAACGATAACGATACGTATCGCGATAGACACGTGATCGATATCAATAAAAAATGTGTTCGATAAAACGTTCGATATTTTTTTTCTTCGTCGGAAGAAACCACAGGTTGTGAAGCAAGTTTGGTTGCATTAACAAAGGCACGCACTCTCTGGTAACCTACCTAGCAACGTAGGGAGTGACACGCTAACAGGCAATCATGTAACGGTGTCAGTTTGGTTGCGCGGCGCCGTTGTCTCGTGCTGCTGGATTCCTCTTCAGTAACCGGCGATTGAGAAGCAGAAAATGAGTGCCCTTCATCTGCATGCAGGCTGGAATTGCGAAACAATAGATAATTCGCTCTATTCGCGTTTGATGTGAACACAGCATAATGCACAGGCTTGCGATGTCAAGATTCCAATGCTTGTGTGTGTGTGTGTGTGTGCGCGAGAGAGAGAGATAGAGAGTATGCACGAGAGAGTGAGACACGCGGGCGCGAACTAACAGTGGAGACATAAAAATATACTTCGTCATTTTGTTAATACAGAACATCATTCAGTCTACATTTGTGTAGGCCTATACTCGCAATAAAACACAACATTGTGCTTTTTTCACACTGTATTTCTTGTCAAACTGTAACCTACAACTGTCACACACACGCACACACACACACACACACACACACACCGTTTTAAAAGCAAAACATATTTATCCAACCCCTTTTTAAAACAGTCTGTGTGTTCCATCTTTATCGCATTGGTTTTAATTTCTTGTCCTCAAAACAGAGCACTAATCTGTTTATTTTTAAGTTACACATTAATTAAAAAGAAAAAATCAATTATTTATAAGTCTGATGAGAATAAAGTTAGGGTTAATTAAAATTAAGCAAAACAAATATACAGTATTGATCTGAAATATTGCAAATTTTAAATTCATTCAGGTACAATTACCAAACATATCTCAAGGTCTTTTTATTAATTTAATAAACTAATTATATAAAACTATTATCAGTGCACTATAAATGAACTGGTTCTATGCCTTTAAACTTATTTAAAAAAACAAAGCTTAAGACATTAATAAAAAAAAGCCTTCTATATTTCTGTTTTGCTTTTCACTCCATTGTACCGAAATCGTACCTAACCGTGATGTCTGAACCGAACTGAATTTAGACTTATGTTTACATTTTAATTATTTGACTTTTCCATAGTTGTGTTGAAATTTCTGTCTTGGGATTATAATCAGAGGAAGGTTAAGTTTAAAATAATTTTTTTTAAATGTAATATATTTTTTCTCCTGGTCCTTATTTTAAATGGGTCATAAAAAAATCAATAATTATCGATATCGAACGATATGAAACACTGATATCGTGATACAGTTTTCAGCCATATCGCCCAGCCCTAAGTTGGAAACATTTGGGATATTCTAAGTATTCAACTAAACAAAATATATAACATTGGCCTAGTGGTTTTTAGACATTTTACTGCAAAATTCCTACATATTGTACCTTTAACGAAGAATGATTCATTAATAAATGAACCGTATTGTAAAGTGTTGCCATTTATTCTTATATGTATAGTGCATTAATAGCGGGAGAGGCAGGACAAAGAGATAAAGTAGGTCCATTTGCGGCTCATCAGATCCAACGAATGCCTGTTTCTTTAGGCGGCAAGGAACAATGGAAAGTTTCTGTGACATTACTACTTTAAAAGTGCTGTATGAATTAGGGATGAGTCGCGATCTTCGAATCGTCAAACTGCGTTCAAAATCCGATAATTTGGATTTTGATATCCGAATATTTTTGATATTATTCGAATATCGTTATATTTTCGCGCAATTCCAATGTGACGTAATTGACGGCGCGCCTACTGTCACAGACCCCGCAGCAGAGTATTTTCCTGTCGCAAGGTGCGCGATCTGATACCAGCGTTTTAGTGTAAACAAACAACAGAAGAAGAGCATTGTCGTGACCGTTAGCTCTGCGCCCAACAGAGGTGGGTAGTAACCTTTACTGTCTATAGTGAGAACCGTCTATAACAAAGTAGGCTACATTTACTTCGTTACGTTGGGTGACCTTCCTCTCGTTACTTACTTTATTTTAATGCAATACATGTTGTTAAATGCGTAGTTTATTCCAAGCGCGCTGTATCTTTTTCATGGGCATGAGCGATGCTCAATTTACAAATGAATCATTCTTTAGAGTCGATTCTGTTCAAAGACTTCATCAAACAAGTTGGCAGATCTGTCTAAAGCGGTTTGCGAATCAGTTTGAATGATCGGTTCAGTTTTCTCACGCACTGAATCGTCTGAAGCACTTTCAATTCACACTCGACTCGGAGTCGTAACAGGAAGATTTAAGAACATCAAGAGCATTGGATGAAGTGGCCGTTGACCTACAGTTTAGTGAAAGCAAATCTGCAAATGCATCATATTTTTTTGCCAGTGATGAAGATCTAGTTGAACATCTTCATATGCTGTCTGTGAATGAATGATTCCACAGGACGAGTTCATTTCATTCAGGTAATACATTTTACAACCAAACCAGACTGATCTCATGAAATGGCGTATGTATGACACGCCAATTCGTATTTCCATTTTTGGCGTGCTATCAACACGCATAATCGCTTTTCAGCGTGTTTATGAACGCCGTTGACTTAACGTTACATTAGCCTACTGTATAAATATATGACCTACCCCATCCCCGTCCCTAAACCTACCCGTCACTGGGGTTAATACCATTAATAAGTGCTAGGACAAAAAATATCGCTCGCCAGATGTAGATCTAGGTTTTTCTTCGTTTCGCTCAGATATTTAACGGCGTGTACATATACGCGGAATCACTCGGACATTTAACGGCGTAGATATACACGCATACAAGCAGATAGCTGAAAATGCGTATAGATAACACGCCACTTGACTTGAAAGTGGCGTGTATGTTTACGCAAAAGTCATGATGTCATGTTGACCAAACTGATTATTACGCGACGATAGCACTACTACAAGTATGATGACATTATCTGTTTTTTGGACATATACATTCATTTATAGGCTACATTAAATAAGCTACCATTGTCCAAATGGTCCAAATGAACACCCGCCATCCTGCGGTAATGTGTGTGTATTGCGCAGTGGCATCACACAAATAGTTTTGATTGAAACTAATTTGTTTAAAAAGTAGGCTTTTGCTAGCCTGGCTGCCAGCCCGAACCCCGCCCACAACATTTTTTGGTCGGGAAGTTCGGTCTGGACTCGATCCGTTGAGGAGCTATTATCCCCGATCAAAAATTGTTCGGACCAATCAAATTGTCAGGGCGGGCTTTCTACGATGATGGACAGATGATCAACCATAGACATCATACCTATGTGAGCAACGCAATGGTAATGTAACCATCCACGTCATCAGACCGCTTGGGTTGAATTCATGGCTGCCGCTGGAGAATTGAGTTGTGTATATTCCGCTATCGCGTGTGTTATGGAAGATATAGACAGCGCATTCATTTTAGAAGAGGAACAGAGAACCGCGATCAAGGCATTTGTCGATGGAAAATATGTTTTTGCCGTCCTTCCTACGGGATTCGGAAAAAGTTTAATCTATCAACTTTAATCTATCTCTCAACGTCACTTACTCCGTTGCTCTGATTGGTTGTAGGTCTATCCAATTGAGTGCAGAGGTTTTTATTTCCTGGTTCGGTTGACACACGCCCCATAATCACAGCCCAATGGAGCAGTTTCAGACTCACATTCTTTCTAGAATATGAGTATGACGAAGTCAGGCTAGGCTTTTGCAGTAACAAGGCAGGTTTGCATAAAATCATTATGACATTATTTTTTTAGCTAACGAGCATCTGGTTTGGCGATGCAAAAACGGACTGTTGTGCTTATTGTTTTTTTCTTTTATTTTAACTACCGGTATGTTAAAAAAAAAACGACGAAAACATGTTACTTGTTCAATTAATAAACAGTTTGTTTGATGACAAATCGCTAAAGATGAAATTGGCCTCCCTTTCTGTCATTGAATGGCATTTTTGGCAGAATTTCACATCCCTAGTATGAATCTTTTTCACTCTACTAAATAATAAATTCTATATGTTTGCATATATTGAGGAAACATGCTAAGTTCACTTTTCTCTGAAAAACACTTTTATATAACACCAGTTATTTTACTTTGAAATGTGCGTTTCCAGGCATTTCCAATTTACATTGTCCATTGCGCTCGTTCCTGTTGCGTGTGCTTAATAATAAAGTAATAATAAAAAACTGTTAAAGAGCATATTGCAGGTTAAAAAAAAATCTAAATTAATATATAACCTTGTATTAAAATACCATATGAAAAGGTAATGCAGGATTTTAAATCTTTTAAAACGACATAAGGGCACCAATTTAGTAGATAAAGTGAGCGTTTCTTTGACTGCTCATAAAAACCGCTTTTTTTTTCAACATCGCGTCATTTTACGTCACTAGAGGGAGGGAGCCTCCGCAGCGCAGATAGGTTTGTATTCAGTAACAGCGGGTAAATGTGCTTTTTTATACTCAGAATGACAATTTGGAACGTAAAGGACAACATATTATACAGTTATTTGTTTTATTAGGAAAATACCATATACATAAAAAGAATTGGCTTTTTTTACATTTTATAAATGACTTCACATTATATAGCTACATCTTTTGGAACAAACTAAAAACAAAAAAGCAATGAAAACATGTAGTGCTTTGAAAGCACTGGATTTTATGTTAAACTTTTTTTGTATTTTTTATTTCCTGGCAGCTAATGTTAATGTGATATTGTGAATATGTTAAACCTCTTTATCTCGTGGCATTGAATTAAAACAGTCAGTAAGAGTGCTCCTGAATCAGTGTTTTTGGTAGTTTTAGTATTTTAATTTATCATCGTCATGGTAAGTTATTGTGTTTGTGGAGGTTAAAACTCCGGCCTGTCAGGACATCGAGTCCACAGATTTATTAACAAGAAAAAGGACGGTGCTATTCGCGCCTGGGTGCGGTTTGTGCAGCTGAAGAGACGGAATTTATCTCCCGCATCGAGAAACGTGATCGTGTGTAGTGTACACCAGATCGGAGGAACAAAAACGTTTATCAGGAATAAAAACATCTCTCTGTCTCTCGATGAGAAACCGCTAAGTTATTTCACGTAACGTTAGTCTGGACGGATATTAATGAGCATGACATACGCGCCTGATCAAAGCTTAAAGTTTCTGTTATTGGTAAATTCCAATACTCCTAGATGACCAATAATAGCTTTGCTATTAACTGATATACAATGGTAATAATCTGTACAATATTGTGAGCACAATGTATATCGTTAGCGAACGTCTATATCTATAAGCTAGCAGTGGTCTCTCACGACACCTGCCGTTCTCAGTGGCGGCGTTTCACAAACCTAGAGTATTCCCCATTACTCTGTGCATGTAGAACAACAACATTACCGAACGATATACACCTCACATTTTAACAAACAGAATGAACGATGCACTAAAACTCTATTACAGTATTAATTAAAACTCAGAGTGAACAGCATTAAACATAAAAACACATATGCCTTACCTTTTTGTTGCAGTGCAGTTTTTATTGCATAAGTGGTAATGTTTTGCCGACAGCATACAGTCCTCATTTTTTATTGCTGCTTCCATTCTCCTGATTGCTATTATTTAATTTCTTCGTTAAAAAAAACATCCAGGGAAGATTGAATAGGCTGTTTCTTTTAATGTTTACTCAGTATCTGACAGCTAGGCTAATCAAAAAGACACGCGATTAACTGCGGCTGCGCACTCACTCCACATTTTTTATAATAATACTTTTGCAATAATGTGTATCTCCTCTGACCGTTGTTCTAACATTAATCCTGGCCTGTCCCTGCTCTCTCGGCAGCATAGCAGGCTCATAATTGTATGGCTGTGGTCCGTGGTCCGTCATACGAATGTCATTGTGATCCATTGTTTTCCTGTTGTTTGAATGGTTTGAATCAACCGCTCTCCCTCCAGTTGCGTCACGCCTGTCACGCCCATTTTCAGATGCGGAAGTAAAATTCTCTCACAAAAACGACTCCAGAAGCCAATGTAGCGTATTTATAAGTATATTTTAAAGAAAATCTAGTTACTACATTGTTTTTCTACACATTGACTCGTTGGGTCCTCTAACCTGCAATATGCCCTTTAAAATATCATGATAGTATCGTGAGTTTAGTATTACAATTTGTATTGAATCGTCACACCCCTAATTTTTGGTGTTAACTTCTGTGATAGTTTCTACTGTTGTGTTTTTCAGCTGGGCAGCCACAGCAAGCGACAGCACAAAGAAACATCAGCTAAGTTTGTCACCGTGAATAAAGTTCATCTTCAAGACCAGTGGTTTCAACTGAGATTCACATCTACTCAAAGATGGACAATAAATAAATGTTTTATTCCTGTATATAATTTTGCTTCATGATATAAATATATATATAAAATATATCATTATGCTTTGAGTTTCATTTTATGTTCAATTTTCTTACACTGCATATGTACCACTTGTTGTTTGTTCACACTTTTATGAAGTTACTTTTATGATTATTTTTAAAGGGGTGGTTGATTATGATTTCACTTTTCTAACTTTAGTTGGTGTGTAATGTTGCTGTTTGAGCATAAACAACATTTGCAAAGTTACGATGTTGAAAGCAAAGGGAGATATTTCTTTTAAAGAAATTGCTTTTGAGGGACTACAACAAACTAGCCTGGGTTTATCCATGTTGCCTTGCGCCTTTTATTCACGCTGCTAGGCAGTCTGGATTCCATGGACCAGATTTTCGCCTCAGCGAGGGGACCAATCACAGAACGGGGAGCAGCAAGACGATGATGACGTCTATGCGACACACCGAAGCAGTTTGTTTATACCTATGGATCCAACATGGCAGTTACCTTTCGATGCAGCCTTAGATATTGAACGCCATCGTGTTCATCGTGAACCCCATCGTCGTCTTCCTCGTCTAATTTCTGTCGCTCTACATACGTCATCTGGAACATGTGTTTTCCAGACCCACGTCTCAATGCCAGGGTAAATGCCAGGGAAAAAACACTAAATGCATCTAAAACATATTTTGTGAGAAATTCCAACTACAGTGTTATGTGATTATGTTTAAAGGGTACCTATTATGGCATTTAAAATGTTCCTAATTTTGTTCTTGGAGTCCCCAGCAACAGTTTTACATGCATGCAATGACAAAAAACACTTTTGTTGTCTTATAATATGCATTTATTTTTACCTGATTTGCTCACCGACTCCCAAATGATTCGTTCAACGACTCATTTTTCCAAACCCCTCCTTTATGTGACGCTAATCTGCGGTGATTGGTCAGATGACCCAGTCAGTTGTGTTTGTAAAGCAATCGTCATTAAAATAACTCGAACACAGCAGTTTCGGGTATACTTGTGTGGGATAGTTGTAAATATAAACTCTAGCCACTGATTCTTCACATGCTCGTCTCTCGGCAGTGGAAAAAAGGTGCTTTTGATTCGCACTTCAGAACACAGCGTCTTGTTGTCGACATGATGTTTTCAAGTTTTCCCTGGTGTCTGCGCGCGCAATGAGTGTGTGCGGCCAATTTGATAATTTTTCGTCTTGATGTTACAATGAAAAGGAAAATGACTCATTGGAAAAACGATTCATTAAATTGACTCAGAGTCGACTCATACTTTTGAGACAATAACTTTTTTTACGGTGAACTTTTATATATAAAACTTTGCAGGATGTTTTTGTTCACTTAGATCTATCTTACACACTACATGAAAGGAAATTTTAAAAATTCCACAATAGGTACCCTTTAATAGAATGATCAGAGCCATTCCAATTCCTTTTTACTTTAATTGTTAAAGAAGACATGTTGTGCTCCAAAGTCTCCCCAGGACTAAGGCAGCTCTCCTTAGAAGGTTGTGATTTTTACAAATAGAGTCATTAGAAATTTTACTTTACAGCCTTATTACCCAAACCCTATTAGACAGGAATATGTGCGTAAAGATTTTAATATAGTTTAAAAAAATAAAAGATTTGTCTTTTCCCTTCCCTTCTAAAGCTTAGGAGGTGAACTTCAAAATTTTAGATTATATTTATCTTACCAATACATTTTTAAGATTGAAGCTTAATTTTAATGTAAATAATTGTTTTTGTTAAACAAATGTTGAAAATTTAGTGCATATTATATTTTGTTGTGATACGGTGCAACTCTTTTGGAGAGATGTCCAGAAACTGGTTAAGGTCTAGGGGGGTTTAACTTCCACCCCTCACTGTGAAGTTCATTAGGTTTGGTATTTGTCTGGAAAACAAAGAATTTGATTTTGTTATTTATTTTTTAATTTTATTATGTCTTGTAAAGTTTTTCATTCTTAAGTGCAGATGTTTTAAAACTAAACTCAGCTTTAATCAGTAGATGAATGAGGTTAAACTCTTGTGCAAATCTTTGAAATTGGTTAAAAACCAGAAACCCCCTAAATTGATTTCTCTTTCGGATACATATAAATTAATTTAAAAATTGATTTATTTATTAATTTTATTTATTTGTTGTTTGTTTTATTGTTATTTTTCTGTTTAGTTACTAGCTATGCTCAACCTAAGGCTGAATAATTGCTGTTATATTCAGAGATTTGATTGTATGTTTGTGTTGTGAAAGCAAAAAAAATAAAATTATTTATCTCGTCTCGCGGTGATGACGACACCACTATCGCGCGCTCCCGGTTCAGCCACTGTGGACTGGAGTCTTCTGAGGTAAACAAATCACTATATGTAGTGGTAAGACAGTTAAAGTAACGTTTAAATGGTCATTTCTAAAATGTTTTCTTTGGGTTCGGCGCTTTTTGTGTGTCTGCTTACTAAAACGATTGTGTTTTTAAAGAAGAAGATTTTATGATTTGCCTATATAGTTTCTCATCATCACATACAAATCGGTAAGATGTTAGTGAACTATACTTTGTTGTTATGAATGCAGTTATTAGACAATCGAACTATGTTTAGATTAATATAGCCAAATTACAATGGTTGATAACGATGTGTTGCCTTTATTTATATATTACTGCTATTTTTTCTCTATCGTTTGAGATATAATAGGACTATTAGAGCACTTATAAAGAGTATAGGCTTTCAGGATATATTCCGACTCAAACAATCTGTTTATAGCAGCAAATACTTATTTATGTATTATACTTATTATAAGTGAGATGATCTGCTGCTGATCCTGAATGGCTTGTTTCATGAGTATTACCGTAATAGTCTATGGATCATCACTATTATCAGAGCAGCTGAAAAGCCTCTGTAAATTGCCACATTAAGCTCATTTTATTGGTGTCAACAGACTTGAGCAAACCCATCTACTAGAAATAGGTAAGTTTTATAACAGCATTTAATTAATGTGTGAAAAACCATGTTCCATATATTAAAAAAACACAAGTAGTTAAGTCAAACTCAACTGGTGGGTTATTTGTTTCTTGCAAATTTGTAATTTACATTGTTTAGATCTGTTAATTGTTGTACTCCATTTTTTCTATAAATTTGCTAAAAAGTTAATGGGAGGTAAGATACATATAGGAATAAAGTATGTGGATGAATTCTTAGAAATAAAAATGTAAATAAGTATGAAACACGTTGCAATTAATTAACGTAAAAGTTATTTTACTATATATAGACCAACATTAAACTTAAAATGTGAATTAGAATAATTCAGTAAGTAAGTGATTTCTTCTTGATTTAGTCAGATCTGCTCCTCCTCCTCCAGTGAAGCTCCTGCTCCTCCTCCAGCAAAGCCCCTCCTCCTTCAGTGAAGTGAGCTCCTCCTCCTTCAGTGAAGCTTCTCCTCCTCCAGTGAAGGAATTCCTCCCATTGCAATTCACCAATAAATGCTGTAATATTCCCACCAGCTGCAAGTGAAGACAAGCATCAAACCATCAGGAAGAGCTGAAATCTGCAAACACAGAGTTTATTGAAGGACAGTGAGAACATGAGAGAAGAACAAAGAGGTTGGTGTTTAATCTTGATTCTTCATTAATGAGCCTGAAGAACAGTAAGGTTATAAAGTAGTTCACCAGATTTAGTGTTTGTAGTAGGAAAAAAATAACCTGGATGGCAGCCCAAACCCCGCCCTCAAGATTTTTTGGTCGGGAAGTTCGGTCTGGACTCGATCCACCGAGGAGTAATTATGATCGGTTCAGAAATCGTCGGGCCAATCAAATTGCCAGGGCGGGCTTTATACGATGAATGTACACTGTCGAGCACTCTCTCGGACACACTCGGTCTCTCTTGCCCGCACTGTCGATCGCTCTTGGACACACTCGGCCTCTCTCGCGCCGTCAAGCGCTCTCTCGGACACACTCGGCCTCTCTCGCTCGCACTGTCGATCGCTCTCGGACACACTCGGCCTCTCTCGCTCGCACTGTCGATCGCTCTCGGACACACTCGGCCTCTCTCGCACGCCGTCGAGCGCTCTCTCGGACACACTCGGTCTCTCTCACGCGCTCTCTCGGACACACTCGGTCTCTCTCGCGCGCACTGTCGAGCGCTCTCTCGTACACACTCGGTCTCTCTCGCGCCGTCAAGCGCTCTCTCGGACACACTCGGCCTCTCTCGCTTGCACTGTCGAGCGCTCTCTCGGACACACTCGGTCCTTCTCTCGCGCACTGTGAGTGTCTCCTCTTCGGACACACTCGTCTCTCAGCACCATCGAGCGCTCTCTCGGACACACTCGGTCTCTCTCCGCGCACCGTCAAGTGCTCTCTTCGGACACACCGGTCTCTCTCTCGCGCAACCGTCGAGCGCTCTCTCGGACACACTCGGTCCCTCTCTCGCGCACCGTCGAGGCTCTCTCGGACACACTCGGTCTTCTCTCTGCGCACCGTTGAGCGCTCTCTCGGACACACTCGGTCTCTCTCTCACGCACTGTCGAGCGCTCTCTCTCGGACACACTCGGTCTCTCTCTCGCGGCCAACGTCGAGCGCTCTCTCGGACACACTCGGCCTCTCTCGCGCAACGTCGAGCGCCTCTCTCGGACACACTCGTCCTCTCTCGCGCACCGTCGAGCGCTCTCTCGGACACACTCGGCCTCTCTCGCACACGTCGAGCGCTCTCTCGGACACACTCGGCTCTCTCGCACAACGTCGAGCGCTCTCTCGGACACACTCGGCCTCTCTCGCACACGTCAGCGCTCTCTCGGACACACTCGCGCTCTCACTCCTCTCCGCGCACTGTCGATCGCTCCTCGGACACACTCGGCTCTCTCTCCCACGCGCTCTCTCGACACATCTCGGCACACTCGCCCTCGGCCTCTCTCGGCGCACTCTCTCTCGCGCGCACTGTCGAGCGCTCTCTCGGACACACTCGTCTCTCCTCTCTCGCGCACTGTCGAGTGCTCTCTCGGACACACTCGGTCTCCTCTCACTCCGACCCTCTGACGCGCTCTCTCGGACACACTCGGTCTCCTCTCTCGCGCACCGTCAAGTGCTCTCTCGGACACACTCGGTCTCTCTCGCGCACACTGTCGAGCGCTCTCCTCGGACACACTCGGTCTCTCTCGCGCACCGTCGAGTGCCTCTCGGACACACTCGGTCTCTCTCGACCGTTAGCGCGTCTCTCGGACACACTCGGTCTCTCTCCGCGTGCACTGTCGAGCGCTCTCCTCGGACACACTCGGTCTCTCTCGCAGCGAACGTCGAGCGCTCTCTCGGACACACTCGGCTCTCTCGCCGCACCGTCGAGCGCTCTCTCCGGACACACTCGGTCTCTCTCTCGCGCACACGTCGAGCGCTCTCTCGGACACTCTCGGCAACTCGGCCTCTCTCGCGCTGCCGTCGAGCGCTCTCTCGGACACACTCGCCCTCTCTCGCGCACCGTCGAGCGCTCTCTCGGACACACTCGTCTCTCGCACGCACACGTCGAGCGCTCTCTCGGACACACTCGGCCTCTCTCTCGCGCGCACTGTCGAGCGCTCTCTCGGACACACTCGGTCTTCTCGCTGCGCACTGTCGAGGTCGCTCCTCGGACACACTCGGCCTCTCCTCTCTCGGCACACTCGGTCTCCCCGACGCGCACTGTCGGCGCTCCTTCGGACACACTCGGTCCTCTCTCTCGGCACTGTGAGTGCTCTCCTCGGACACACTCGGTCTCCTCACGCACCTCGAGCGCTCTCTCGACACACTCGGTCTCTCTCGCGCACGTCAGGCTCTCTCGGACACACCGGTCTCTCTCACGCGCACCGTCGAGCGCTCTCTCGGACACACTCGGCCTCTCTCACATGCAACGTCGAGCGCTCTCTCGGACACACTCGGTCTCTTCTCACGCACCTGTCGATCGCTCTCTCGGACACACTCGGCTCTCTCCTCTGAGCTCTTCACCACTGTTGACCTGCTCTCTCGGCACAACTCGATCGCCATCTCACACCGTCCTCGTCTGCCGTCGAGCGCTCTCTCGGACACACTCGGTCCTCTCTCCGCGCAACGTCGATCGCTCTCATCGGCCATCATGGCACGAGCGCTCGGCCTCTTCTCTCCGTGCACGTCGAGCGCTCTCTCGGACACACTCGGTCTCTCTCGCGCGCACTGTCGAGCGCTCTCTCGGACACACTCGGTCTCTCTCTCCGCACCGTCGAGCGCCCCTCTCGACACACTCGTCGCCTCTCTCGCGCGCACTGTCGAGCGCTCTCTCGGACACACTCGGTCTCTCTCGCCGCACTGTCGAGTCACTCTCGGACACACTCGGTCTCTCTCTCGGCACGTCAGCGCTCGATCTCTCTCGCGCACCGTCGAGCGCTCTCTCGGACACACTCGGTCCTCTCTCACGCGCACTGTCGAGCGCTCTCTCGGACACACTCGGCTCTCTCTCTCGCGCACCGTCGAGCGCTCTCTCGGACACACTCGGTCTCTCTCTCGCGCCACTGTCGAGCGCTCTCTCGGACACACTCGGTCTCTCTCGGCCATCGCTCTCGCGCGCACTGTCGAGCGCTCTCTCGGACACACTCGGCTCTCTCCGCGCACTGTCGAGCGCTCTCTCAGACACACTCGGTCTCTGCTACTGCACCGTCGAGCGCTCTCTCGGACACACTCGTTCTCTCTTCGCGCACTGTCGGTGCTCTCTCGGACACACTCGGCCTCTCTCCGCACCGTCGAGCGCTCTCTCGGACACACTCGGCTCTCTCGCGCACGTCAGTCCTCTCGGACACACTCGGTCTCTCTCCGCACGTCCGTGGCGCTCTCTCGGACACACTCGGTCTCTCTCAGCGCACTGTCGAGGCTCTCTCGGACACACTCGGTCTCTCTCCGCGCACCGTCGAGCGCTCTCTCGGACACACTCGGTCCTCTCTCGCGGCCGTCGAGCGCTCTCTCGGAACACTCGCTTTTCCGACAACTGGCGCTCTCTCGTCCTCTCTCCTCTCGCGCACCGTTGAGCGCTCTCTCGGACACACTCGCCCTCTCTCGCGCACCGTCGAGCGCTCTCTCGGAACACACTCGCCTCTCTCCGCGCACACGTCGAGCGCTCTCTCGGACACACTCGGCCTCTCTCTCGCGCACCTTGAGCGCTCTCTCGGACACACTCGCCTCTCTCGCGCACTGTCGAGCGCTCTCTCGACACACTGTCTCTCCACACACCGTCGAGCGCTCTCTCGGACACACTCGCCTCTCTCGCGCCCGTCGAGCGCTCTCTCGGACACACTGTCTCTCGCACCACGTCGAGCGCTCTCTCGGACACACTCGGCCTCTCTCGCGTGCCGTCGAGCGCCTCTCTCGGACACACCGGCTTTCTCGCCAAGTTGAGCGCTCTCTCGGACACCTCGTCTTCGCCTCACCGTCGAGCGCCTCTCGACCACTCGTCTACTCGCGGCATGTCGAGCGCTCTCTCGGAACCTCGTCTCTCTCATCGGCACACTGTCTCTCTCGCGCGCACAGTCGAGCGCTCTCTCGACACCATCGGCTCTCTCTCGCGCATGTTGAGCGCTCTCTCGACACATCGTCTCTCATGACATCGAGCGCTCTCTCGGACACACTCGGTCTCTCTCGCGCGACCGTCAGCGCTCTCTCGGACACACTCGGTCTCTCTCGCGCACCGTCGAGCGCTCTCTCGGCACACTCGGCTCTCTCGCGCACCGTCGAGGCTCTCTCGGACACACTCGGTCTCTCTCGCGCGCCGTAGCGCCTCTCGACACATCGTCCTCTCAGCACTGTCGAGCGCTCTCTCTCGACACACTCGGTCTCTCTCGCGCAACTGTCGAGCGCTCTCTCGGACACACTCGGCTCTCTCCGCGCACGTCGAGCCTCTCTCGGACACACTCAGTCTCTCTCGCGCACCGTCGACGCTCTTCGGACACTCGGCCTCTCCGCCAAGTCGAGCGCTCTCTCGGACACACTCGGTCTCTCTCTCGCCCAACGTCGAGCGCTCTCTCGGACACACTCGGCCTCTCTCGCCGACGTTAGCGCTCTCCGGACACATCGTCTCTCTCGCGCGCATGTCGAGGCTCTCTCGACACACTCGGCCTCTCTCTCGCGCCACGTCGATCGCTCTCTCGGACCACTGTCAGCCTTCTCCGCCACTCCTCGGCGCATGTCGACGCTCTCTCGGACACACTCGTTCTCTCTCTCGCGCACTGTCGAGGCTCTCTCGGACACACTCGGTCTCTCGCCACGCACTCAGCGCTCTCTCGGACACACTCGGTCCTCTCTCGCGCACGTCGAGGCTCTCTCGGACACACTCGGTTCTCTCTCACGCACCATCGAGCGCTCTCTCGGACACACTCGGTCTCTCTCGCGCACCGTCAAGTGCTCTCTCGGACACACACTCGCGTCGCTCTCGCGCACCGTCGAGCGCTCTCTCGGACACACTCGGCCTCTCTCACACAACGTCGAGCGCTCTCTCGGACACACTCGGTCTCTCGCACGCACCGTCGAGCGCTCTCTCGGACACACTCGGTCTCTCTCTCGTGCACCGTTGAGCGCTCTCTCGGACACCCTCGGCCTCTCTCGCGTGCCGTCGAGCGCTCTCTCGGACACACTCGGCCTCTCTCGCGCAACGTCGAGCGCTCTCTCGGACACACTCGGCCTCTCTCGCGTGCCGTCGAGCGCTCTCTCAGACACACTCGGTCTCTCTCGCGCGCACTGTCGAGCGCTCTCTCGGACACACTCGGTCTCTCTCTCACGCACCGTCGAGCGCTCTCTCAGACACACTCGGTCTCTCGCGCGCTCACTGTCGAGCGCTCTCTCGGACACACTCGGTCTCTCTCTCACGCACTGTCGAGCGCTCTCTCTAGGACACACTCGGTCTCTCTCGCGCGCACTGTCGAGCGCTCTCTCGGACACACTCGGTCTCTCTCTCACGCACTGTCGAGCGCTCTCTCGGACACACTCGGCCTCTCTCGCGTGCCGTCGAGCGCTCTCTCAGACACACTCGGTCTCTCTCGCGCGCACCGTCGAACGCTCTCTCAGACACACTCTGTCTCCTCGCGCACCGTCGAGCGCTCTCCCAGACACACTCGGTCTCTCTCGCGCGCACCGTCGAACGCTCTCTCGGACACACTCTGTCTCTCGCGCGCACCGTCGAGCGCTCTCTCGGAAACGCTCGGTCTCTCTCGCGCACCGTCAAGCGCTCTCTCGGACACACTCGGTCTATCTCGCGCCAATGAGTATGACGAAGTCAGGCTAGGACAAAACAATAAATAATATAGTCACTTTCTACAACTGTTAATTAAAGGGTTAAGTAAACGTGACAACTGCTGAGTAGCACCGGCCCTGGTATGCCATTACAAAATTTTTTGTATATGAATTATTTTACATGATTACCACATGAGTGAAGCACAAAGCTTTGTTTACAAGCTAAATAATAGGTTAGCAATAAAATATTACATCTCAGCCATGGGGACATTTGGTTTTGCGTTTTCTCACGTACAGTTTGAATTTTGAATTTATTGAAAGGATAGCCCCTTGAGATGTAACATCTCATTTTCATGGGGGTCCTAAAAACATAAGCAATATACAACACAGACAACATAAAACAAAACAACATTACAAAACAAAACTACAAAAACGAAAGCTCAACATACTTCCCACACTCTTGTGGGCTTCCCACACCCGCAACATAGTTTCGATACAAAATCTCAGCATCATACAGCATCAACATAGAGCCACATAGTACCAGCAAAAGATCCTCAAATGAATCTCAAGTACAGAGAGAAAATAAAATAAAATCAGAAACATAGACAAGTTATTTTAAGATAAGAGAATAGGCATAACCTAAAACGATTAAGAGAGGTAATAGATCTCAGAGAAACAGGAAGATTATTCCAGTCAAAAGGAGCTTTATACAGAAATGACCTACGTCCAACTACACTAGCAGTTTTTGGAACAAAGAAAAAAGGATATTGCGAATGTCTAAGAGAGTAGGGAGATCTATATGGAATCAAAAGTTCATTCAAATAAGATGGACAAACAAAATAAACACATTTAAAGATAAACAAAAACCAATGGAATTGTCTTCTGGATTTAGGATGCAACCAATTAAGCTGTTCATACATATGACAATGATGAGAACGATATGGACACCTTAAAACAAATCTGCACAAAGAATTATACACAACATTAAGAGGCTTAAAATAAACATCATAGGTATTTTGATAAACAGTATCAGCATAGTCGATAAGAGGAAGTACTAACTGAGAAACAATTATTTTCCTGTCATGAAATGTAAAACAATTAATTGAGCAATAAAGTAAGCGCAGGCAGTGATACGTTCTTTTAATAATATAATCTATATGGGGCTTAAAGGAGAGTTCTGAGTCGATCCAAAGGCAGAGATATTTAAATGCATTGACATTATCAAGAGATAAGCCATCATCAACAATAATATTCAAATCAAACGTGTTCGAAAGGCAACAACGTGACCCCAACATCATACAGCAAGATTTCCTCTTATTTAATGTAAGCATATTATTATGACACCATTCTTGAACCAAATTAAAGTCAAGTTGTAAAGAGTTCTGAATTTGTGACAGATCAGAGTTAGAGGTATAAATTACCGTGTCATCAGCATAAAGATGCACCGAACAGTTTGAACATATCTGAGTTAAAACCTTAATAAAAATAGAGAAAAGTAATGGTCCAAGAGTGGAACCTTGTGGAACACCTTTTTCAACAATTACATAATCTGACTGTAAACCTTGAAAAACAACACATTGACGTCTGTTGTGAAGATAAGCATTAAACCAGAGAAGAGCATCCCTAGTTAAACCAATAGAATACAACTTATCAAGAAGAAGATAATGATTAACCATATCAAAGGCCTTAGAAAAATCTATGAAGATGGCACCTGTTGCTTGGCCTTTGTCAATGGACGAGAACACATCATTCGTAAATTTTAACAGAGCAGTCGTAGTAGAAAAATTAGGTCTAAAGCCTGACTGTAATGGAGATATAAATGTGAAATGAATTAATAAATTACAGATTACAGATACAATGTTATTAAAACGATCCTGTTGTCAAAATTATTTATCTAACTTTTCTCTACTTTTACGTTACATTTCTCTCTGATCTATGATTTATTCAAAATGCAACTTTTTTACTTTTCATTTCAGATGTGATGCTAAAGAATGAGGAGAGTGAAGAGGAGGAGAAACATCATGTCAAAACCGGAGAAAAAACTCACTCACAGACTGAAAGCATTTCTTTACCTAAAAGAAGAGACAAGAAATGTTTCACTTGCAGTCAGTGTGGAAAGAGTTTAAAATGCAAAAAAAATCTTAAGGATCACATGAGGATCCACTCTGGAGAGAAACCGTTCACATGTGATCAGTGTGGAAAGAGTTTCACACACAAAAAGAGTTTCAAGGTTCACATGAGGATCCACACTGGAGAGAAACCGTTCTCATGTGATCAGTGTGGGAAGAGTTTTAGACAACAGGTTCAACTTAAGTCTCACATGAACATCCACACTGGAGAGAAACCGCACGAATGTGTTCAATGTGGCAAAACATTTTTGTTGGCTTCAAACCTGAAGATGCACCTCACAGTTCATTCACAGGAGAAACCACATTCATGTTCTTTGTGTGGAAAGAGTTTTTCACATTTGCATGATTTAAAAGCACATCAGAAAATACATACTGGTGTTAAAGCTTATGTGTGCTTCGAGTGTGGGAAGCCTTTTATGACAACTGCATGTTTGAATCGGCACCAGAGGATTCACACTGGAGAGAAACCTTACAAGTGTTCACACTGCGACAAGAGATTCAATCAGTCAGGATCCCTGAACACACACGAGAGGATCCACACTGGAGAGAAACCGTATCACTGCACTGTGTGTGGGAAAAGTTTCACTCAATTATCTTCTCTACACAGTCATACAAAAAACAATCACTGTAAGTAGTTAATCTTCAGATCCAGCACTTTCAAGTGTGAAACTGCATCCTCATCAAACATGACACAATAACACAGCAAACAATAAAATATCTTGAATATGAGGGTACATTTACAAGACAACAATGTACTAAAATCAGAAAGAATTTTTTTTTGTGCAAATTTAGGTTTTTGTGCATTCAGATGACAATGTGGTCAAAATTATCCCAGTTCACTCGGATCTGTAAAAGCGACTAAAAACGCTGTATTCTGCTTCCCGGCCAGTAGTTGGCGATGTCACTTTGTAAAAAATACACTACTCGCCTATAAATTAAACACGTAATACACACGACATCACCGTTTTCACAAATTCACGGTTTTTTGCAGTTTACACAGAGACAATAATGATATTATTTTCAAAAACTTGCACTTTGAAACCTGTTTTCAGTATAAATCTTTCAGGCAAAAACACTTCGTTTTTAGTTGAAACGGTATCGTGTTAAAGGCACACTAAACACGAGACTCTAGGCACCCTAGAGTCGCTGTGGAGTACTTGTATTTAACGTTACTGTCGTAAATTCAATTCAATTCAAGTTTATTTGTATAGCGCTTTTCACAATACACATTGTCTCAAAGCAGCTTTACAGAAAGTGCAATTAAAAAGAAAGAAAGTAAATACCACTCACGCAGAGCGTCTCTGCACTCACGGCCTAATACCCATTTTAAGCTGTTATATTAAGGTACAAATCTTTCATAGTGTGCCTTTAAATAAGAGATCTAGCCCTAAAATGTGTTTTTGAACTCAATCTGAGCGCACGTGTCCGCTGCTATCAGTGTCATGGATACATTGTCTCTTGTGGCGGCGCGAGCAGTAGTGATGCACGGGTGGACTCGTAAACCGCGGACCCCGCGGGTAACCAGGGTCAGGTTGGGGCGGGTAAAAAAATTGTCACTTTATTTGCGGGGTGGTTGGGGCGGGTCATTATTATTCTTTTTTTTAAATCCATGTATGTTGCTTGCAATTTCCAGCCTATATTAAATATTTGGAAATATCTATTTTCATATTTTATTAGGTTATTTGATAAGGTTACAATACGAATGCCATAGCAACGTAACTTGCGTGAGGTGTGGGCGTCACGTGACGCGTCCGAAAGCGGTGCGCCAAGCAGCTCCGCAGCTCCCTCCGCCAACCACAACAACAACCACGGAGAAATAAAAGTAAAGATGGAAGACGAGGTGCGGGAGAAATTGAGGTCAGGAATTTACATGATTAAAAGGAAAAAAAGGTCAGACTGCTAAATCTAATGTTTGGGAGCGGTTCTCATAAGTAGTTGCAGCAGGAGACAACAGTATATCGGCTACCTGAAGTGCAACTCGCGTGAAAAATATACAAACAGTAGCGCCACAAAACGGGCATGTCCAGCATGTCAAGACATATTTGTGGGGGGTCTAAAAAAATTTAAATGGTTTTGCCTATTAAATGAATACAAACGCTGCTTTGTAAATGTTGAAAATGTTTATTAGTATTTTATTAATATGACCTGATTTATGGTTCATATTCATAATCGTCTGTTGTGGCCAGTTTACAGGGCGATGTTTTCATTCACATTACAATGCCTAGTATGCCTATTTAACGGGTGCGGGGGCGGGGCGGGTTGTAAAAATAGAGACAGTGGTGCGAGGCGGGCTGGGGCGGGCCAAATAATTTCATAAAAGCGGGACCCCGCGGGTTGGAAAAAAAGCCGACCCGCGCATCACTAGCGCGCAGTCTTCACTCGGACGTGCTCTTCAATCTATCGCCATTGCCGAGACTCTCTATTCATTCCGATGAAATCACAAAATAAAATGCACACGTGTGTGTCCCTGCTTGATATAGACTGTAACCACTGATGAGCATATTCAGTTTTGATGAGAGAAAACAACGTAGAACCTGGCTGTAACCTCTGACACGCTTGGCAAAATATCTACCACTAGACCATTAAAGAACTCAAACAAAACTTACGTATCGATGCATTTACGGGTTGAGCAGAGAGGCTGCACAGTTTGACAAGTTTGTACCCAGCACTTCTGAAAATGCACTTCCGAATGCGTCTCTGACCCCAGCACATCTCAAACCAAACTGCCGCCCTGCTTTACTGTCTGTGCACCCGTGCCTTGCCGGATCCTGGATGGGAGCGTGTATGTGTGCAGTGCCGTAAAGCAATTCGTTACATCGCAAGAGCTGATATCATGCGATACTTCCTAGGGCTGGGAATCGCTGGGTACTTCACGATACGATATGCGACATTGTTCACGATACCGATAATATCACAATATGGCGATACTGCGGTAATCGGTATATTATCAGTAATAATATATCATGTTTTAAGAAATACAAATATTTTTTTAAATTAGGAAAATTAATCTCCATTTATTTTCTTGGATGAAACACAATAACAAAAACAACTTGTGTCTTATCAGTTGCAACAAAACAGTCACAGACACTATTTTAGTGTAACATTGCTGCAATCAGTAGTAATAAAAATGTTTACGCCGGGGTGTGTCGGCTTCGAGCCAGCACCAACCACAGCTTTCTTACAGAGCTCCGGGTGATGGCGCGTTAGGTGTCTGTGCATGTGGTCGTGTTTCCCGTCAAGTGGACTTTTGCAAAGCCAGACATCCCAAGTCTCCGGAAGTTCCGGGAGTCTCCCGCATATTGATAGCGATCTCCCTGATGCCCGCATTAATGATGCCCAAATTAGTTCAAATCTCCCGGAATCTAGAGCGCGCATGCGAGACAGAACATACTGCTCGCATAAATACATAGGTAACAACAAACCCCCCCCCCCCCCCCCCCCATAACAACATACCCCCGTTAACATCCAGTCAACTCGGATAATGACTAGATCATTTTATAATGGCTTTTAAAGGTCCCGTTCTTCATGTTTTTTTTAAGCTTTGATTGTGTTTACAGTGTGCAATATAACATGTGTTCATGTTTCGCGTGTAAAAAAACACAGTATTTTTACTTATCAATTAACTGTCCAAAAAACGGCCCGATGACTTCCTTGTTCTATGAAGTCCCTCCTTCAGAAATACGTAACGAGTTCTGATTGTGCCAGCGAACCGCTGTGTTGTGATTGGACAGCAGCTTATCGCACGTTGCCCGGAAAGGTCACGCCTCTTACCGTTAATTGGAGATGCATGCGCAGCTGAAGTGCTTCTTCTCCGTGGGAGCGCAACAAGACCAGGCCCCCTTTTTTGTGTATTCCTGTGAGCGGAGATTAGTTAAAAAACTGTTCTAGTTACGTCATTAAAAAAGGAAGTAGAGGGATGTAGTCCAAACCGGCCTTTAGCTGTATGCTTTGAAAGGGGACTTCTGTTAAATAAAATATCTCGCTAGGCATTGAACTTTGAGCTTTATAATTTTACAGGTAATATTTATGCTAACAGCAACATTACACACTAACTAAAGTTTGAAAAATGGAATCTATTTCTAATATTAATATTCCGCAGCGCCCAAAACTCTGGCCGCGCCGCTCTCACTGTGGAACCGGCAGGAATCAAGCGCGTCTCCTCTGGTGTTGTTCGTCTGGTGTTGTTAGCCAATCAGAAAATAGCACTATTGTATCTGGGTAAGATTTAAAGCAACAACCAGTGACACCCCGTCGCTGGGTGTCTAACATATCACGCAGATTAGCGTCACGCAAAGGCGGGGTTTGGAAAAACGACTCGCTAAACGATTCATATGGGAGTCGGTGAGCAAATCAGGTAAAAATAAATGCATATTATAAGACAACAAAAGTGTTTTTTGTCATTGCATGCTTGTAAAACTGTTGTTGGGGACTCCCAGAACAATATTAGGAACACATTTAGACGTTTACATTTTACACAGTGTGAGAAAGTCTCATAAGCCACGTGAAATCTGACCAAAGCATTCAGACTAAGACAGATTTACAAAAATCCTATTCAAATCACACATACAAAGTAGCTCGAAACGGATTTGTTAAAATCAAATTTCATGTGAATTATTTATTTATTTATTTATTTTCACTAAATCTGATCAAATTTCAATCGGAAATGCACAAAAAAAATCGGATTTGGACTGACAGTCTGAAAGCAGCTTCAATGTTTTATTCTTGTATATCATTTTGCTTCATGATATATATTACGAGTTTCATTTTATGTCCAGTATAATGCATATGTATCACATGTAGTTAGTTTACACTTTTATGAGGGAAAGTAGAAGATTTTTACAGGTTCAAACAATTGTTCAACAAGCTGAAGAAAAGGATGATTTTTTTTAAACTTGTTCTTCATTGTTTTCAAATCTACTAATTATTCTTCCACTTATGGTGTGTTTAGAAAAACACATGTAAGATATACTGTAATGTATCTTTGAGACTGGCCGCCTTCAGTTTTATTCCATGAGATGCTTTGAAATCTTGTTAGTCAATAAAGAGAGAGACCTGTCGTATTCGTTTACACGGTTAAACTTTTATTGTCTGTTGATTCTTCTTGCATAAGGAATAAATAAACGCATAGTTTTAGTTCCATCTAAAAGCAATGGAATATCCTTGTTTTATTTGATCTGTTGTTTTATAGATGTTTTGCCATTGTAAACTAAATTTGGTGCGTTTTTGACTTCGGATTGCAGTGATGACGTCATCAATTGTGTTGAGTCTTCTGAAGTTCACGGTATTTTGCACAATATGGGAGAGTGGGGTATGATGAGCCATTTTTAAACTTATGTGGTCCTCAATATAAGAGAAAATTAGGCAAAATTACAATGAAAGTATCTAAAGTAATTTCAGGATATCACTTCCCTACTAGTAGCATTCAGACAATATAGAACATATTTTTAGCGGTCGTGAAGTAATTACTTATTCAGAATAAATACCTATGTGATTTCAGACACAGCCAGAATCTTCTGAGGTGAGCAGTTCACAATATAAAGTGGAATTATAAAATACTCTAAACAATTTTTTACGTGGTCATTTCTGAGTTGTTTTCATCGGATTTGTCGCCATTTGTGTGTTGCTAACTAAAACACTTAAAGAAGGTTTTATGATTTGCATGTTTCTCTTCACATACAAAATGATAACATATTAGCGAACTAATTACTTTATGAAAATGATCGTAGTTATTAGGATATCATACGGAAGCGTATTGCATTCACTTGAGGAAAAAAAATCCACTCTGTTTTTCTGAATTAACGAGTTAATTATCTCAGAATTACGAAATAATGTTTCATGGGAAAAAAGTTTTTGCTCTGTTTTTTGGAATTAACGAGTTAATTATTTCAGAATTATGAGATACATTTTTCTTGAAAAAAATTTTTTTACTCTGTTTTTATGAATTAATGAGTTACTCAAAATTTTGAGATAATTAAGTCATTAATTCAGACAAACAGAGCAAAAACAGTTTTTTCCATGAAAAATTATCTCGTAATTCCGAGATAATTAACTCCTTAATTCAGAAAAACAGAGCAAAAACTTTTTTTCATGAAAAATTATCTCGTAATTCTGAGATAATTAACTCGTTAATTCAGAAAAGCAGAGCAAAAACTTTTTTCATGAAAAATTAGCTGTAATTCTGAGATAATTAACTCGTTAATTCAGAAAAAAAGTAGTAGATTTTTTTCCTCAAGTGAATGCAATACGCTTCCGTAAAATCAAACTGTTTCTAGCAGCAAATATTTATGATAAAGTGAGATGATCCGCTGCTGATTCTGAATGGCTTGTTTAATGAGTGTTGATAATCTATGGCTCATTAGTCTCAACCTCAGACGTCACATCAATAGACCATTGGCTGATGTGGAGCATTGATGAGCAGTGTTGAGCGTAACTCAGTACAAGTAACTTCAATTACTTAATTAGATTACTTTTTCAAGTAACTAGTAAAGTAACGCATTTTAAAATTTACAACGAAATATCTGAGTTACTTTTTCAAATAAGTAACGCAAGTTACAGACTCATTAGCTGTCATAAAAAGCATACATTCAATGGAATCTGCCAGAGAAGACTTACTATTAGAACGTTGCTAAATTTGCTAAGTTTACATCGGGTGGCATAGACGTTCAGTTTTGTTGGGTGCCGTCAGCACATGAGGAAACGAGAGTGCAGATAAACTAGCAAAAGATGCATTACAGAAGGAAATAACAGTTCCAATTCCACTTGGAAAAGGAGAAGGAACTAAGTAGTGATTAGAGAGAAAGGTATGAGAATATGGTGGGAAGAAGACATGAAAGGAAGGGGATATTATAAAGTACTAAAATCTTTCAGTAATGACAAGACTGAGAGTGGAACACACAGGATTGAATGGCACTTTGTTTTTAATGGGGAAAAGGAATAGTGAAAACTGTGGGGTTAAAGAAAATGCTGAACATGTCATATTACACTGTATATTATAACCTTAATCCGCCCCTGGACATGAGCGCATTATAATAGAGCTACTCCTCTAGCGAAATCCAAATTTTTAGCAATTATTACTGTGGAATTATTTTTTTATGAAGATTTGAACTTGGCATTTTAAAAACTGCACAATGAGCCGCCTATTGCATTTTCTGCACATTTCGCGGCGCTGTTTCTCAGCCAGCCCAGAGGGTCCGTTAAGATGGACATGAGCGCATTATAGTAGAGCTACTCTTCTAGCGAAATCCAAATTTTGAGCAATTATTACTGTGGAATTATTTTTTTATGAAGATTTGAACTTGGCATTTTAAAAACTGCACAATGGGCCGCGTAATGCATTTTCTGCACATTTCGCGGCGCTGTTTCTCAGCCAGCCCAAAGAGTGCGTTAAGATGGACATGAGCGCATTATAGTAGTGCTACTCCTCTAGCGAAATACAAATTGAGCAATTATTACAGTGGAATTATTATTTTTTATGATATTTTGAACTTAGCACTTTACACAATGCACAATGAGCCGCCTATTGCACTTTCTGCACATTTCGCGGCACTGTTTCTCAGCCAGCCTAGCCTGGGTTTCCCCATACTGCCTTACCGCAGCGCGATTCAATTCACGCTGAAAGGCAGTCTGGATACCATGGCCAGATTTTTCGCCTCATTTAGGGAACCAATCACAGAACAGGGAGGGAGCAGCTAGACGATGACGACATCTATGCGTCACACGGAAACAGTTTGTTTATATCGATTTAACATGGCTGAAGACGCGAAGCTACACTTTGATAAAAAACTTAACGTCATTGTTTACAAAAAAGATCTTTCCCATCGTCTTCTTCCTTGTCTAATTTCTGTCGCTCTACATACGTCATCTGGTATAATCGAAACGATTGGCTATGAGCTACGTACAGGCATATTTGATAGACATTCTTAGCACCCAATAAACTGCGACGGGCATTCTGAAACCACGCCTCAAATACGAGAAATTGTGCATGTGGTTTCCAGACCCAATTCTCAACGAGATTGGGTCTGGCGTTAGCCAGGCTACAGCCAGCCCAGAGGGCACGTTAAAGCTACACTGTGTGATTTTTACCCCATCTAGCGGTGAAAAGGTATATGACCATCCAGTGAGTATTAGTTTCTGTTCCTCTCAATTCCGATTTCGTTTTAACTCCTACGGTGGCCAATGTAGTCCAAGATTAACATGGCTTCCAGTTTGACCTCGTCCACATTCGACACGATGCCATCGAGTGTTAAAACACGAAAGGCGAAGCTTGAATTAACGGCCTATGTCCCTCTTTGACTAATGTACTTTCAAGATGGAGGGGCTGTTATGTGGGTGGAGGATGAACCCAATCGCAGACAGCAGATACAATGAACACAGGATTTATTGATACAAAAACAGAAAACAAAACCCACGAGGGGGCAAAACGAGACAGAGTGGAACACACCAGACTATGACTGAAACTAAGACAGGAACAGACACTTCTCAAATAACAGACTTCTCTATGAATTGCTTACAGCTAAACTCACACAACGTCAAACAATGAACCGACACAGGACAGCAAACACAAGGGGAGTATATAGGGAACACTAATGACGAGGACAGGTGAAACTGACTAGACAATAATGACGAGACGAGGATAACAAGGAGGCGGAGTTACATAACGAGACAACACAAGCACATGGCCAAAACAGGCCATGCGCTTGTACACAAAACACGGGTCTGTCATGGTCCTGCCACAAGACCAGAGAAATCAAAAGACATGATGGCAGAATCATGACAGGGGCAACATGGCCACCGACATTAGAACCCCTTACCCGTATGTATTTTCAATGGCATATTATACACTCACGAGAATACTTTATTACTTGAACGAAGTAAATATACATTAATGAGCACATATATTTTTGAAAGAACTAAGTGTTTTTAGCTAAGAATAAACTAAAAAAGTTACACAGTGGTAGCTTTAAAATGGACATGAGCGCATTATAGTAGAGCTACTCCTCTAGTGAAATCCAAAATTTGAGCAATAATTACTCTGGAATTATTTTTTTTATGAAGATTTGAACTTGGCATTTTAAACACTGCATAATGAGCCGCCAAAAACATTGTCTGCACATTTTGCGGCGCTGTTTCTCAGCCAACCCAGAGAGTGCGTTAAGATGGACATGACGTGGAAAGACGGGTGTTTCAAGATAGGGTTCAGGGAGTGGAATCTGATGTGAATACTGGGAACAGAAGGAGAGGGAAAAGGGATAATCACCAGAACGGTACTTTTTAAAATTCTTAAAAATAGCATGATGTTACACCCTCCTGTACAATAGGTGGCGCTATGCATTTAAAGTTGGTTGCAGTCCGCCCTTAATCAAGAGAAGAAGATGTCATCACTATCGCGCGCTCCCGGTTCAACTGGAGTCTTTTGAGGTAAACAAATCAATATATGTCGTGGAAAGACAATTAAAGCAACTTTTAAATGGTCATTTCTAAAATGTCTTTTTTGGGTTCGGCGCTTTTTGTGTGTCTGTTAACTAAAACGATTTTTTTTTTTTTAAAGAATCATATTTTATAATTTCCTAGTTTCTCATCCCATACAAATCGGTAAGATGTTAGTGAACTATACTTGTTGTTATAAATGCAGTTTAGGCAATTGAACTATATTTAGATTATTGCCAAATTAAATAGTTGATAACGCAGACATCCCAAATCTCCCGGAAGTTCCGGAGTCTCCGCATATAAGCGTCTCCCTGATGCCGCAAATTAGTTCAAAATTCCGAATCTAAAACGCGCGTGCGAGACAGAACATACTGCGCGCATAACAAAACATAGAGCGCGCGCGCACACAGCACGACAGAAAGGGAAACACACCTGCGAGTGTCTCTCGCGCTCTCCTGTGCGCTCGCTATGTATGCGCGCAGTATAGTCTACCAATCCCCCCCCCCCCCCTCAACAATCGGGTCACCAAGATACCTCCCTGAAATTACTTCTTGCAGGTTGTGGATGTCTGATAACGACTGGGGTTCTCGAGCCCCTGCCTTTTTCAAAATGAATCTAGAAACTGCCCTTTTCAACAATATAAATAATAAAACAAAATGCAGGTGATATAATTAACATGACAATGGACGAGGGGTCTCTCTCTCTCTCCTCTCTCTCTCTCCTCGTCTTCCTCATGCCTCTCTACTCTCTCACTCTCTCTCCACTCTCTCGCTCTCTCTACGTCTCTCTCTCCTCTCTCTCTCTGTGTGTGTGTGGTAGCAGGCGAACCTAGCAAAAGTTTGGTTTTAAAATGAAAATGCACTGTTGAAACGTAGTATTCCACAGTCTGTCGGGAACCGATGCTCTCGAGATAAATATAGTTATAGGCTATATGGAGACGGAAATCCACATATTTAAAAAAAAAAATGTACATGATTCATTGAAGCCTGTTTGTCATATAATACACCGACTAATTGCTATCTGGCACAGACGTTCAAATTTCATTGGATAACGTGAAGTGGAGCGGTCATTTAGTCATTTATAAATCGTTTGAAATTAAATTAGATGGACAGACGAATTTACATTTATGAAGCGATCTGAATCTGCGTCGCTTAAACAATTCACTGCACAAAACCAGCACCAAAACACGCATTAGTAAGTAGTTTCTAAGTCATTTTTTATTTAATCTATATATATTGATACACGTTTACCATTTGATCAAACTGTAAACTCATAAAAAGTTATGAAGCCCAGGCCTTCAGGCCTATTATGTGAAGTGTAGGCGGACAACAACATGCTGGATAAAGGACTTTAACATTTTTGATAATTATGCAGCAATAGTATAATAGTACAGTAGCCTACTTACTGGTTTTTACTTTTTTTTTAAAGAGGTCTCTTATGAGCATCAAGCCTGCATTTATTTAATCAAAGATACAGAACAATATTAATACAATTTAAAATAATGGTTTTCTGTTTTAATACTTAAAAAAATATCATTTATTTCTGTGATACAAAGCTGGATTTCCATCAGCCATAACTCCAATAGTTAGTCACATATTTTTCAGAAATCGTTATAATATGCTGATTTAAGAAAATTTAATAAAGAGAATGTAAAAATAATAATAATATGCTGATTTATTATCAATGTTAGAATGTTAGAAACAGGAGTTTTTTTTAACCTGTGATACTTTTTTAGGATTCATTGATGAATAAAAAGTTTAAAAGAACAGTATTTAATTAAAATATAAATTATTTTATAAATCTTTACTGTCACTTTTGACCAATTTAGCACATCCTTGCCTAAAAAGAAATATAATAGCCTATTAATTTTCTTTTTTTTTTTTAAAGAAAGAAAGAATATAACTGACCCCAAACTTTTTGAATGGTAGTGTATATTGTTAATTTTTTTAACTCTGAATCCTGAAAAAACTATCAAAGGTTATAAGTGTATTATAATAGAAAACCATTATTTCAAATTGTAGTAAAATTTCATAATATTAGTTTTATTCTGTATTTTAGATCAAATAAATTCAGCCTTGATGAGCAATAAAGGGCTTCTTCCAAAATCATTAAAAATATTAGTGTCCAAACTTTTGGCCATATATATATATATATATTATATGCCCCTTTTTTACATTTGAGCCCCTGAGGAACTCTCTGCACGTCTGCCGGAAGCTAGTTATTTTAGTCGATAAAGTTTTAAATATTTATATTTTTCTTGTCCAAAAGCATCGCTTCATTTCAGAAGGCCTTTATTAACCCACAAGAGCAGTTTCGAGGACTTTTATCACGGATGGATAGGCTTTGATAGACTTCCAAAAATATATACACACATCAACTCCCATAAGGCTGCGAAGAGCCAGAACATTTTTTAATACTCAGATTGTATTCGTCTGAAAAAAGAATGTCATATACACCTAGGATGGCTTCATGGTGAGTAAATCATGAGCTAATTTTATTTTTGGGGGGAACTAACACATTAAGCTCATTTTATTTGTGTTAAAAGACTTGAGCAAACAACATGATCAGTTGTTGTGACACATCTACTATAGGTATTATAGGTATGTTTCATAACGGGATTTATTTAACTAGAATGTACATTTCCAGAAGAAAATGTGAGTGGTGCTTGCAGTGGCAAAACTCGCCACTCGGTTGCTAGGATGTGGTGCATGATTGCATACGAGCCAACAAACATGTCTGTACAATGTGCTGGTGCTGAGATATGTATTTTTCATGTTGTTCAGGTGGTTGCTATGGTGTTGCTAGGGTATTCTAGGTGGTTGCTAGGGCGTTGGTAAGCAGTTGCTAGGGCGTTCTAGGTGGTTGCTAGGCAGTTGCTAGGGTGTTCTGGGTGGTTGTAATGGTGTTGCTAGGGGGTTACTAGGGGGTTTGTAGTTGTCACAGATGGTTACTATTGGAGTTCTTAACATTTTCTTGGCATGATTTAGCACTTACCTAATCGCCATTAGCATGTAGCTATTCACAGCTAGCATGTGTAGCATGTTGGAAGTCCTGTTTGCTAGCATGTGTCAAAAGAGCCAACCCCCATCTCTATACGATGTTCTGATGCAGAGAAATAGGTCTTGCAAAATAGTTGCTAGGGTACTCTGTTTGGTTGCTAGGGAGTGGATGGAAGCTGCCAATCATGAAACTCCAAAGGCTGCTTGTCATTATGAATGATATAACCCAACTACCATGCCTCTGTGACATTCAGAATGGAAGATATCCCTCTATGGATTTTGGTTGCTAAGGTGCTCGACAATGATTGCCAGGGAGGGGCTAGGAAGTGTTGAGGTGAATCGTGGTTGGCTGTTTGCTGCCCCGAGTCAAACGAGATCACCCTCATGTTTCTATGGCAATTAACTCTGAAGATATCCCTTTGATCTCTTTCAATGGAAGTCAATGGAACTTGTTGCTAAGGTGCTCTAAATGGTTGCTAGGGCGTGGCTTAAAAGATTCACACTGATCCAAAGAGACTGATTGGTCGTCTGAGTAAAATGAGCCCGCCCCCTTGTCTCTATGACACTGTGATCCAGAGCAATGTTCAATACAAAATCCCAATGCAATTTGCCATAGTAGGAGAAACGTAGGCGTTTCATGGGCCGAACTTCGCCATAGTAAGTCAATGGGAAACTTTGGGGGCCTCTTGTCCCCCAGGGGTGCAACTTTTACCCCATTGTGAGGTATCTTCTTACAGAGCCTGCCAGCCTCTTCAAATGTGGTAAATTACATGTTTCTGAGAAATCATTGGTCAGTGCTACGAGTCGTCAAATTTCGTGGCAATGTTAAGTCTATGGGATTTTTTTTACCCAATTTTTTGCCCCTGGGGCAAAAAAACGTAACGTACCCCCTATCGCTTAGAAAAGTCATAGCACAACTTTCTTCAATGAGCCGCATGATTTGACGCCTCACTCAGGGGTCTGTGATGTCAGTATGTATTTATTTACATTTATCATTTATAACAGATAATTACTATGGAGTTTTTATAGAGTTCTTAAAATCTTTAATACGGCAGGCCGCGGTTGCTAGGGTTCTGTAACTGGTTGCTAGGGTGTGTCTATGAATATTTTAGGCCATTACTTATTGGCTGCTTGATAATATAAATCCTCTGAGAGAGAGAGGGAGAGATGCAGGGGTGTCAGGCCCTTTGTGTCTGTGTGTGTGAAAATGTCGGTTGGGATTTAAATTTCCAAACATTCCGCAATGTTAAGTCAATGGGACTTTTTTGGCCGTTTTTTCGTCCGCTGTGCGAACATCGTACACCTGATCGCTTATAAAAATCATAGCACACCTCTCCTCAATGAGCCGCACGATTTGACGCCTCACTCATGGGTCTGTGACAAACTTTGCGGGAGGAGTTATGCGCCAAACTTTTGTGTGGAATAAGTATGACGGATAACTTGCCTTTAGCAAACACCACTAATTAATCTGTAAACCATGTGTCAAATAAAACAACAAACAAGAACAATTTAAACTCAATTTGTGCATTTATTTGTTTTTCAAATTTGTACATTTATTTTTCTAAATTTGTTCACTTTTTCATTTTTTTTATTTTGATCTTTTTTATTCGTTTTAATTTTTTCACTTTTTAAATTTTTTTCACTTTTTCATTTTTAATTTTTACATTTATATCTGTTAATGTACTCTATTTTTTTCTATATATCTTTTGCCTATATGTTAATGAGAGGTAAGATAAATGTAGGAATAATGTATGTGGATGAAATTCTAGGAAAATAAAATATGAATTAGTATAAAACACTTTGCCATTAATTTACTTAAAATGTATTTTACTAGATAAATAGATTAACATTACCGTTAAATACTTAAAATGTGTGAATTAGTATAAAAACAAACTTAGTAATTGATTTCTTCTTGATTTTGTCGGATCTGCTCCTCCTCCTTCAGTGAAGCCCCTCCTCCTTCAGTCAGCTCCTCCTCCTCCTTCAGTCAAGCTCCTTCTCCTTCAGTGAAGCTCCTCCCACTGCAATTCACCAATAAATGCTGTAATATTCCCATCAGCTACAAGTGAAGACGAGCATCAAACCATCAGGAAGAGCTGAAATCTGCAAACACAGAGTTTATTGAAGGACAGTGAGAACATGAGCGATCCAGAACACTGCAGAATGAAACGCACTGAAGAACAAAGAGGTTGGTGTTTATTCCTGATTCTTCATTAGTGAGGCTGAAGAACATTAAGGTTGTAAAGCAGTTCACCAGATTTAGTGTTTTTAGTTAGAAAAAAACAATAAATAATTATAAATAAGTTACTTTCTACAGCCGTGTGAAAAAGAAAGTACACCCATTTGAATTCTATGGTTTTACGGATCCGGACATAATAAAAATCATTAGGTCAAATTAAGTAAGTACAACTTCAGATTAACAAAAAAAGAATTATACCCACTTTTGCATCTATTTCTTGTCTTACTGAGTATTTAGACTAGGACAGACCGTAGCGGTGGGGTGGTTGAGGACACCTCAACAAACTCGTCTTCACACCGGCGTGATGACTCCGACCCCCAACCAGATGAACTGGATAAATATCGTGAAAGTTCTGATCCCATCTGACTTCAGACCTATTATGCTGCCTAACTCATAATCATAAACTGTTGGGTCGTTGGCCAAAGGAAGACTGAGCCTGGGTTCTCCCAAGGTTTTTCTACATTCTGTCACTGATGGAGTTTTGGTTCCTTCACTGTCGCCTTTTTTAGCCTTTCTTGGCCATTATCGCCATTGGCTTTTGGCTTGCTTAGTTGGGGACATTTAATTTTGAATTTAACAATACTATTACAACATTATTTTCCTGTTATCTCTGTAAAGCTGCTTTTGAAACAATTTATATTGTAAAAAGCACTATATAAATAAAGGTGACTTGACTAATATAAATCTTGTGGCAATTAGTCTGGGTGTGAATACTAGACGAAGTGTTACACCACTCACCGCTCAAAACTGAGTTTTTGTTCAGTGCTGAATTATGCATGCTGACAAATCCTCTGATTATATCAAACAGTGTAGACATTAGCTGCTTTCTGACCTGAGAGACTTTTGCAGTTCCTAGAACCTACCGTTCCTAAAACCCTTTTATTCGCGTGTTCCGACCGGACTAATTTGGGGATTTTTTTAGCTCCTCAGACCGTAGTTCCTATAACTCTTTCAGTACCTAGTCTAGAGTGAGGACTTTTTTAGTTCCCTAGGTCTACGTTGATTGGTTTAACTTATAAGTCACGCCCACTGTCAACATTTTCTTCACTGTCTGTTGCAATTCGCCTCTGTAGGCTATGCTAACTCATAACTTAAGACAAACATAGCGCATTCAACCAGCTAATTGCTAATGCTTGCTAAACTTGCCCGTCGTTTTGTTTGCCTCCTACGCTCTGCTCTTCTATCTTCTTCCATCATATTACTTAAGATCATATTACGCTGGAGCCTTCGTCTTCTGTGTTTCTCTGTACAGAACTAAACGCCGCCGTTCGTACTTCGTTTATTAAGGTCCCGGCAATGCAGAACAGGAACATTCTGATAGCCTCCTCCATGCTGGTTTGTTGTTGTTGTATGTGGCCACGCTACGTCTAGTGATGACGCCATAAAGACCGCCGCCATGCTTGCGTCACTCCTTTACCCCTCCTACCAGTTCCTATGGCCACTCGGCCAGTGCGAACGCAAACAGCAAAACCGAGTTTGGGGGAGAGTAGTTCTTAGAACTGTTTAGAAGTGGACAGTTCCTATAAGTGCTGGGCGGTTTGACCAAAAATTTATATCACGTAAATTTTTCAAAATTATGCCGGTTTTCCGGTTTATGACGTTTTTTTTTTTTTTCATGCATAATCAGGTGTTCAAAGCATTTTCTACTGGTTGAGAGAGGAATTACTGCAGTAAATTGACTTAGGATGGTCTATTTTACTGTCATTAGTGAATATTGTAGAATAATTCCACACTAGTAATACAGGTTTTGCATGGCTCTAGAAAATTATGCTGTTGTTTACAAATAAGAGGCAGTCATGAGGAATCAGAATGCAAAGACAATTGCAGTCAAAATACAGAACTTTAACTGTGCAAATTTCACTTTTTTTTTAATAAAAACCAATACAAAAAGTAGAAAAAACCTCCAAACAACAGACCCGCTCCTCTTTTTGGACTGCTGGGCTTGACAGGGCGCATAACGAGCAGAGAGAGAGCCCCGGCCGAGCGCGCACACTCTCACGTCTTCAAACAACACGGGCGCTGTCTTGCGCTCTCTCCCTCGTGCATATTAATCCAAATCAATTGACAGACACGATAGTAAAAGGTCGGAAGACTGTAGTTTCACATGGAGCATTTGGAGATTTTTTAGAGATTAGAGACTCTAGATCTACACTCAATGAACAACATCTCAACACTAAATTATTAAGGCCTGTCTCATATAGACGCCTGTCTCAAATAGCCTACAAGCCGGTGCAGTTCGACGATTTGGGAAAATAAAAGCCTGGGCTATTATTTGAAGTTTTACGCTAGTTCTGCAGCATCCATCTTCCCTGTAACGCAACACCAGAGCACTGCTGTTTACCCTCGCCTCGCAGTCGCTGCTTAGAAGTGCAACATTGTAAGGGTCCGTCTGAAACAGTGTCGCGCGGCGCAGCGTAACGTTCGTTCCAAACGTTGTGTAATTAAATACACCGGTATGGCGGTTTATTAAAAATCAACATCGTAACGAAAATATAAACCGGTTTTCCGCCCAGCACTAGTTCCTATAACTAAGTTTCTGTAACTACTTGGTCGGAAAGCGGCTATTATTAAAGATGCATTGTGCAGTCAGCTTTATTGATAATAGCTTTGTGAGATCGGGATGAACTACGTTGTCTTATCAGGGTCATCTTATATTTGGAACATACATATTTTGTTTCCATCTATCTCCATGTTGAACTGTTTTATGTGTTTACTGTATCCACTTATGATTGTATTATTATGGAAACACGTTCATGAACAATATAAGTTATTACTTTGTAAAAGCTCAAAATAATAATCATGCCATATACCACAGTTGGTCAACAAAGTAGCCTACACTCAAATGTCTCCAGGTAATAAACAATCAAATGACACTATAGCCGCTTTCCGACCAAGTAGTTACAGGAAATTAGTTATAGGAACTGTCCACTTCTAAACAGTTCTAAGAACGACTCTCCCCCAAACTCGGTTTTGCTGTTTGCGTTCGCACTGGCCAGTGGCCAGAACCGAGGGGTAAGGGAGTGACACAAGCACGGGGGCGGCGGCGCCACATACAACAACAACAACCCAGCATGGAGGAGGCTATCGCAATGTTCCTGTTCTGCCTCGCCGGGACCTTAATAACGGAGTACGAACGGCGGCGTTTAAAGACGATGCTTGAGTTCTGTTCAGAGAAACACAGAAGACGAAGGCTCCAGCGTAATATAATCTTAAAGGGGTGGTTGATTGCGATTTCACTTTTTTCATTTTACATAGTGTGTAATGTTGCTGTTGGTGCATGAACATTATCTGCAAGGTTGCAGCGCTGAAAGTTCAATGTAAGCAGAGATATCGTCTTTTAAAAATCAGGAAGTGTAAATGCCTACAAAAACGACTCGATTGGGACTACAGCTGGGTTTTAGACGTCACTAACCCATACATTTGCATCAACCCTCCCTCCGGAATAGGCAAAAAAGGGCATGATCATATTTCTGCGGCTTTGCCGAAGAGGAAGAGTTACAGGGGAGAGCTAACCATGCCGTCAAAAGTGTGTTATTTTCATCCAGCTGTAGGTCTTCTGTGTTCGGGCTTCCTATGGACGCTGTAGTTCGTCAACAGTGGCTACAATTTATGTTTGATAATGTTTCTGACAATTACAATCGTAGTTTAGCTCTTTGTGCGGCACATTTCACTGAAGACAGCTTCCTAAATCTCCAACAATTCAATACCGGATTCTACAAGAAACTGTTGCTAAAACCTGAAGCTGTTCCAACGTTAAAACCAGAAGCAGCAGTTCTTGGGCCACAACCTGTAAGTAAGACTTAATCATTTTAAACGTATTTGTATAATTTTAGACGTGGTTTCGTTTTATCAAGGACGTAAACAAATGCCAGCGCTGGCTTTATAGTCACTTGTTATGCTATTTCGTGTTTCTATGGCAAACGCGTGCAAACCTTTTGGACCTGAATTTGTAATCATATAGATTTTGTAAATGTATTTGCCATGTATAGCTACTTTATGACGTAGTTTTTCGATTTGATCATGAACGTGATCAATGTCAACAGTGTTTGTTTATAGTAGCCAGTTTATATCGATGCTAAGAAAACGATACACAGAGTAAACTAAGTTTTGTTAATAGCTAAACGGTTGTTCATTATATCGATAAAACAATAACTTTAAAAAACTGTATTACTCATGTAATCATTTGTTTAAAATGTTTAATCAAGATAAAAACGTATCTCAAAAAGCTAACAAGCAGCAGTAGCATTTTCAATTATAACAGGCTATCAAACTTCCTATGTAATAATAGAAGAATAGAATAATAATAATTCAAAAACGTACCATTCAGAAACATTTTGTAACAGCCGTGTTTGGGGAGGTTCTGCTTGACTCTCTTCATCGCCGCTTTCTGGGTCTGATTCGGGCTCAAACTGATACGGCAGTATCCACACCATTGTTTACATTAACCGGAGCACATGAAACTCACGCTCGTAAAGGTAAGGGGCGTGACGGTTCCGGACAACGTGCGCTACGCAGTTTAGCCAATTACAACACACCGGCCCAAACTAACCAATCTGAGCCCATTGCCTGTTTCTGAGGGAGTGGTTTCATAGAATCAGGAAGCAAACCGGTCGTTCAAATGACAGAGGAGAAAGCGGCTTACAATAAAGGTGAAATTTATGAAAAATAAGACTTTTAAAAAAAGAAAAAACACGAATACATGTTATATTGCACCCCATAAACACAATCATGCAAAGAAAAAAAGCAGTAAACCACCCCTTTAAGTAATATGATGGAAGAAGAAGAGCAGAGCGCAGGCAAAGGACACAAGGCTAACGTTACCGGTAGGCCATACACAAAAACATAGTTATATCTTTTACGGGACATGTTTTATGTTTCATGTTGTACGATTCTTCCGAAGACAATTCCTAGTTTATGAACCTGTTCACTGACAATGGTAGTAAAATCAATTCTGATTGTACATTTATCTAGCTTACGCTAAAGCATTAGCTGCTACAATAAAGCATTTACGTATCGTCATTTGTTGTCATAGATTTGCCGTATCAGACATTAGAGACTGGGCTATATCTTACCGTTTTATCAAGAAAAAAGCCAACTGAGGGTCCAGTTTGAGCCCTAGAGCAGACCGGAGATCTGTCCATTTGTTGAAAGCCTTCCCGATGCTGACTCGTCTTATTCCGACGCCAATTTTGCCCTTTTGGTCAATAACTAGACAAAGTTTTCTTTTCTTTGTCTTACGTGGAGTTGGGGTTTGGAATGAACTACAAGCCGGTCTCTTTGAATCCATCTTCTACTTTTGAATTAGTTTAAAGTTGACTAAAGTTTTGTCGCTCGAGTTGTCTTCGCTGATACGAGAATGGCGGCTAACAATAACAAACCTGCGAGACATCGCCTGGTGAGCGTGAACGCGCATGACATCACGCCCAGTCTCAGATTCGAGCCAGAATCCCTCTTATATATGTTACTGTACAGGATTATAGAGGCAATCTCAGTGAGCAGAGAAGGGCTCATTCATCCCATCAGGCAGTTATTTAAGCATGTATAGGATAGAAAACGGGTATTTTTAACATGAAAAGTTGCGCAATGCACCTTTAATTTGCTTTTTAATTGTATTAAAAAATGTAACTGCTTGACAGCCCTACGTTTGACGTTTCAGATGTGAAGAGTGAGGAGAGTGAAGAGGAGGAAAAATATCATGTCGGAAATGGAGAAAAAACTCACTCACAGACTGAAAATATTTCTTTACTGGAAAGAAATGACAATAAATGTTGCACTTGCAGTCAGTGTGGGAAGAGTTTCACACACATAGAGACTTTATTGGCTCACATGAGGATTCACACTGGAGAGAAACCGTTCACATGTGATCAGTGTGGGAAGAGTTTTGATCGTAAAGTTCACCTTCAGAAACACATGATCATCCACACTGGAGAGAAACCACACAAATGTGATCAATGTGGCACAACATTTTTAAGGGCTTCAGGCCTGAAGAAACACCTTACAGTTCATTCACAGGAGAAACCACATTCATGTTCTTTCTGTGGAAAGAGTTTTTCACGTCTGCAGAATTTAAAAGTTCATCAGAAAATACATACCGGTGAAAAAGTTAATGTGTGCTTTGAATGTGGGAAGCGATTTATAAGATCTTCATGTTTGCAACGGCACCAGAGGATTCACACTGGAGAGAAACCTTACAAGTGTTCACACTGCAAAAAGAGATTCAGTGATTCAGGATCCCTGAAAACACACGAGAGGATCCACACTGGAGAGAAACCGTATCACTGCACTGCATGTGGGAAGAGTTTCACTCAATTATCTTCTCTACGCAGTCATATAAAAAGCAATTACTGTAAGTAGATCATGTTCAGATCCAGCACTTTCAGACGTGAAGCCGCATCCTCATTTAAAGGGATAGTTCACCCAAAAATGTAAACTTTGTCAGTAATTACTCTCCCTCATGTTGTTCAACCCCGTAAGACTTTCGTTCATCTTCAGAACACAAATTAAGATATTTGTGATTAAATCTGAGAGCTGGATCACTCCTCCATAGGCTTCTAAGGGACTGAAACTTGCCGGCCCAGAAAAGTTATTAAAGAAATCGTTAAAATGTAATGTTAAAATAAAATAAAACGTTCTGTGTTGTATGTCACTCACACACACATGACCAGCGTCGGCCAATAGTGAGCTTACGTGTGACGTAGAAGCTCTGCACTGTTACACTACGTGAAATCTCGAGGCCCACAGAGAAGGAAATGAAGAGTTGAATAAAGTCGTTATTTTTGTTTTTTTTGCGCTCAAAAAGTATTCTCGTCGCTTGATAAACTTAAGATTGAGCACTGTAGTCACTTGGACTATTTTAACGATGTCTTTAATAACTTTTCTGGCCGGCAAGTTTCAATCCCTTAGAAGCCTATGGAGGAGTGACCCAGCTCTCAGATTTAATCACAAATATCTTCATTTGTGTTCTGAAGATGAACGAAAGTCTTACGGGGTTGAACAACATGAGGGAGAGTAATTACTGACAGAATTTACATTTTGTAGTGAACTATCACTTTAACTTGATACAATAATACAATCTCTTCAATATGAGGGTACGTTTACTAGGGCTGGGGTAAACGATTATTAACTAAACGATTAGTTGGGCGATTATTTTATCGATTAGTCGACTAATCTAACGACTAATTGGTAGATTAATATAAAGATTATTTTTCTGCTGCTCGATTAATAAAAAAACATAATATATCTCAAATAAATACGAACTAGCGTACTGAATCATGATACTGTATCTGGCTATCGTTAGTCTGTGCTAGTATTTGAACACCATCATTAGAACTCTGTAACCGCCAAAACCGTGTTATTAAAATATTTTTTACAAACATTTTTTATCATAGAGAATGTTTAAATACTAATATCAGCTTACGAGGGAAACGGAGGCGGAGTTAGTGGTGCTTCTGCTCTTGCTGGAGATGATTCGGGAGAGTCTGTTCCCCTTTACCGATCAGAGCGCGCGCTGACACGGAAAGCCTTGTTTATACTCGACGCGTCCGCACGAGCGTGCGGCAAAATGACGCGTTGGGTGCGCAAGACCGGCAAGACCCCATTTCGCTTGCCTGTGTTCACGGCTTCTTTTGTAACAGCGCGCGCCGCGTCCGCGGATGAACGACTGCAAGCTGAATCTGCCCGGCACCCAGTTTGCGCGTCTAAATTGCAAAAGTTTTTTTGTTAAGGATTTGTTTACTGTGTGTGATTCATTTATTGGAAAGCACATTCACTTCTAGTGGTCTTCATCCTCCATTCTGCAATGTTTCAGTCTCCCACGTGTGGTGGCGAGCTGTACTGCCGGAAACAGTGCAAAAAAATAAATACATGAAGAAGTGTCGACGCAAAACATATGGCGTCGACGTAATTTTGACGTCGAAGCGTCAACGTCATCGACGTGCCGCTACAGCACTAACGTTTACGACAATGACTAAAATGTAAACGTTTTTCCGCGTACAGATTACAATGCTCTAAAAACGATCTTGTTGTCAAAATTATTTGTGTAGCTGTTCTCTACTTTCACTTTACATTTCTCTCTGATTGATTTGTTGAAATTGCAACTTTTTTACTTTTCATTTCAGGCCTGATGCTGAAGAATGAGGAGAGTGAAGAGGAGGAATATCATCATGTCAAAACTGAAGAAAAAACTCACTCACAGACTGAAAGTATTTCTTTATTGAAAAGAAGAGGTAAGAGATATATTACCTGCCGTCAGTGTGGGAAGAATTTCATACGCACACAGACTTTTTTGGCTCACATGAGGATCCACACGGGAGAGAAACCGTTCTCATGTGATCAGTGTGGGAAGAGTTTTACACAACAGTTTAACTTTAAGTGTCACATGAAGATCCACACTGGAGAGAAACTGCATGAATGTGATCAATGCGGCAAAACATTTTTGAGGCCTGCAAACCTGAAGAGACACCGCACAGTTCATTCACAGGAGAAACCTCATTCATGTTCTTTGTGTGGAAAGAGTTTTTCACATCTGCAGAATTTAAAAGGTCATCAGAAAATACATACTGGAGAAAAAATTCATGTGTGCTTTGAGTGTGGGAAAAGTTTTATTACATCTTCATGTTTGAAACGGCACTGGAGGATCCACACAGGAGAGAAACCTTACAAGTGTTCACACTGCAACAAGAGATTCAATCGGTCAGGATCCCTGAAATCACACGAGAGGACTCACACAGGAGAGAAACCTTACAAGTGTTCACACTGCGACAAGAGATTCAGTTGGTCAGAATCACTGAACACACACGAGAGGATCCACACTGGAGAGAAACCGTATCACTGCACTGCATGTGGGAAGAGTTTCACTCAATCATCTTCTCTACGCAGTCATATAAAGTACAATCACAGTAAGATGTAAATGTACTAAAATCAATTAATTATTAAATTTAGTTTTTGTGCATTCAGATAACAATGTGGTCTAAGGCCATGTCCACACTAATACGTTTTCATTTGAAAACGTATATTTTTCTCTCCGTTTTGGCCTTCCGTCCACACTGAAACGGCGTTTTAAGTCAACGAAAACGTAGCTTTTGGAAAACGCTCTCCAAAGTGGATAAATTTGAAAACGCCGTTTTCCGCGTTGTAGTGTGGACTGTGAAGCCGGAGGTATTTGAAAACGATGACGTAAGTTTAGTCATGTGATCCATGTTGTTCCAATAGATATTCATGTTTACCGGTATTGTGCCTGTTAATTATGTGCGATTCACTTTTACAATGTTGCTAAAATATGTTACTTTCCACACTCTTCATATCACAGTAGCCTACTGCAAAGATGACAGAAAATGTACTCACATTTGCTGTCCTGCGTCAATACAGGAGAGCAGTCGCGTTTTAGACCAAACATGGTGACTGAGTGCGACCTGGACGCATCAGTGAATGAGATATTTTGCTAAATAAAATTATCATGTTAGAAGAATTGCGCGATACCTTTATTATTTATTTTTCCATCTGTATCATCTCAGTGAGCTTTTGTGAGGTTTCACGCATGC
The DNA here is from genome assembly GCA_036326025.1 of Chrosomus eos. NCBI lineage: Eukaryota > Metazoa > Chordata > Actinopteri > Cypriniformes > Leuciscidae > Chrosomus > Chrosomus eos. Next base: position 5,581,454 of record CM070838.1, on the reverse strand, counting down.
GCAGTAAGGTGAATTTATAAGTTTCTCATCCACACTGAAACGTCTGAAAACGCTAGTGTGGACGGAGGGTGTTTTTAAACAAAAACTCCGTTTTCAAATTTATCCGGATTAATGTAGACGTAGCCTAAATGATCCCAGTTCACTCGGATCTGTGAAAGCGTCTAAAAACAGTCTATTTTCTAGTGTGCTTTGGATGAACTAGAGCGGTGGACACAGAAATGTTGACGATGGGTCCTGTCTCGACTTTTTGACTCTTTTAGAATCGCCTCTGAGCGCTTCAGAGTGGCTGTCTATGGGCAACACCACTAACCATCAGTGAGTTGCACAGTTTTGAAAACAAACATTAAGGGTTGTTTTAAGCACATGTTTGTGCATGCCCATAGACAGCCACTCTGAAGCGCTCAGAGGCGATTCTAAAAGAGTCAAAAAGTCGAGACAGGACCCATCGTCAACATTTCTGTGTCCACCTCTAGTTCATCCAAAACACACTAGAAAATAGACTGTTTTTAGACGCTTTCACAGATCCGAGTGAACTGGGATCATTTAGACCACATTGTTATGTGAATGCACAAAAACTAAATTTAATAACACACTAGAAAATAGACTCAAAGTGCTAAATACCGGAATTATCCTTTAACCTCTTAAGTTTTAGATTTCACAAGTTTTTTTGTAGTTTTGTAGTTTTAAAAAATTGTAGTTTTAAAAAACATTTGTGTTGGGTGAGACTATACAAAGTATATGACCATGCTATTAGGAAAAGACAGTAGGAGACAGAGTAATCATGTATTTCTTACATAAAACATCAGATTCCTGTATCTAAGTGAGTGTTTGCCACATTGAGTGTTTTCTGAGTGTTTGCCACATTGAGTGGCAAAGTTGTATAGGCTCACCCCTTCATTTATGTGCATTGTGTTGTTTATTGATTTTTGTTGGACATTTTTTGCTCTGAATGATTGTATTTCCCATTAAATTCCTATGTGCCCACTTTTGTCCACGAAAGACGTTTTTTTTTCAACCACTTAACATTTTTTAATCAAGTTTAAAGAAAAAATTGTGTGTTTGTTCAGGTGTCAAACTTGTGAAAAGTAACCAAGACGTGGACCTCTCAGATAAAGAAAACTTTTTAAAATAATTTTCCCCACAAAACCACATTTGTCAGTAAGACCCCTTGAAGGTTAAATAAATTCTGTCTAATAAATCCATTTCAACCTACACATGACTGGGATTTAATTATTGTTTACTTTAACTTTTAGAGATATTTTAGTGTATGTTATAAATGTTACTTTTGTGAGAATTGGCGCGTTTATCTCGCATCACCGCGATGACGTCATCAGTAGTTTCCTGTCTCCTTCAGCGCGTTTGTTTTGTCTTCTGAGGTAAGTTCTGCGGTTCAGATATTTCGCTAATTTACACATCCATAAAATACACTTTACACAGTTTGTTTCAGCAACATTTACAGGGTTATTTCTGAATTGTTTTCATCAGATAAAGCGCCGAATTTGCGTCTTTTCTGGCGTCTGTAGACTGATTTAGTTCAGCACAAAACGAACATCTGAGGAAAATGTTAAAATCATTCAAACATGGACGAATTTGCCATACGTTTCATTTTGAGAGTGATAATGTAGTGTTATTGAATGTATAATCTCAAACTTGTACGTTTTGATCTGTGAGGAAATTTCATGGGGATAGAAACATTTATCGCTGTCTTGGTTTTTTACGTGACAACAATAAATTAATGATGAACATAATCAGTTATGTAGGTTAATGACAGGAATCAGAAAAAAAAAACAATTTAAAAATGTTTCATATTGTTGTTTGTATCAGATGTGATATGTAGTACTATAATATTTTATAATAGATGATTTATAATTTTTAAGGGTATATTCTGACAGTCTGAACTCAAACATTTTCCTTTTACAGTGCATACCAAATATGCACAATAATGTGAACGAATGAAACGCGCTGCAGCTTCCCACGTCTTTTTACAGAATTATTATTTTCCTAATGCTCACATCAGTTTACAAATAAATGATCGAATATTCCCATAAGCCTTAAATATACCTAATTTGTGTAAAAATGCATTCGAATTATGATTTTTATTTTAATTTCAGACCCGATGGAGGAAAATGAGGAGATTGGAGAGGAGAAACATCATGTCAAAACTGAAGAAAAAACTCCCTCACCTTCATGTTCTTTGTGTGGGAAGAGTTTTACATGCAAACAAAGTCTTAAGGTTCACACAAGGATCCACACTGGAGAGAGACCATTCACATGTGATCAGTGTGGGATCAGTTTTACACAATCATCAAACCTTCAGGAACACATGAAAATCCACACTGGAGAGAAACCATACGAATGTGATCAATGTGGCAAACTATTTTCGAGATCTACTGGCCTGAAGAGCCACATGTTAGTTCATTCACAGGAGAAACCATATTCATGTTCCTTGTGTGGAAAAAGATTTTCACGTCTGCAGAGTTTAAAATTTCATCAGAAAATACATACTGGAGAAAAAGCTCATAAGTGCTTTGAGTGTGGGAAGAGTTTTATTACCGGTATACGTTTGAAACAACACTGGAGGACTCACACTGGAGAGAAACCTTACAAGTGTTCACACTGCGGCAAGAGATTTCGTCGGTCTGAACATGTGAAAGCACACGAGAGGATCCACACTGGAGAGAAACCGTATCACTGCACTCCATGTGGGAAGAGTTTCACTCAAATATCTTCTCTACAGAGTCATATAAAATATAATCACAGGAAGTAATTCATATTCAGATCCAGCACTTTCAGGTCTAATGCTGTGTTCTCACCGAACGTGACAGAATAATACCGTCAAGCAATAAAATCTCTTCAAAATCTGTCCTAACCAGCCCCAACGAGCGACAGGACAAAGAAACATCTTCTAAATTTGTCACAGTGAATAAAGTTAATCTTCAAGAAGTTTACACTGTGTGATGATTCTTGTCTATAATTTTGCTACATGGTATAAATAAATATCATTATACTTTATTATGAGTTAAATGTTATGTAAATTTTTTTATGATGCATTTTTATCATAGTGTTTATACTTTTAAGAAGGAAATATGCAGGGGGTTTTTTACAGGTTCAGACTGTTCTTATTAACTTTCTTTCTTTTGTATCATTAGATCCAGCACTTTCAAGTCACTTTGTAAATAATTACTGAATACGTAATACGCATGCGCATGATTTCACAGTTTTCTCAGATTCACATTTTTGTAGTTTACAATAAGATAAATATTTATTTTGAAAACTGCATTTTAAGGCACCCAAAACGCAGGTGTCATGCAAATGAATGGCCAAAACACACACGTTTTCAATTTTAGTTTAAAACGGTGTTGTTTAAACGGCCCCAAAATCTGTCCTAACCACCCTGCTGAAAAAAACAATGAAAGAATTTGTAATGGTTATAATGGGAATTGTATTGGTTTGAATGGAAACTAAAAAGGTCTGTGTAACAAAACCAGCCCAAAGGCCAATCAAAAATAGCTAAAAACAAGCCCAGTGACCATATAATATAAAAACTCAACATATGCCAATACCATACCTAAAATACATATTTTACAGTCAATGTTATAAACAATTTAATCTTGAAAATCACTAGTAGGAATCATAAGCAGTCTGTTTTCATAAGAGAGCTCAAAGGCCTCTTTCTCTCAAAATTCATATGGTAGAATGTATCATATTTCAATAAATGCATTTCAGTGAATTACAGTAATATGTTAAACCGTCTAAATCGCTGGTGGAAAAATCGGCACGCACAGTTTACAAGTAGCCCAATTCTGAAGCGAAACCGCAAACTTGGCAGCACTGCTGCTGAAACCATCAGATGATGGTGTTAATGGTTAATGCTAGTTTGTAATGTTATTTTAGTAGGGGTGTAACGATATATCAAGATATTGTGATATAATAATGCGATATAGTTGTTTTGTTTTTTTCAAGGCTCAGCTTACTGTATTTATAAGGTATAATTCACCCAAAAATGTCACCCTCATGTCGTTTGAAACCTATAAGAATTTTTCCTTTCTTTTCATTTTTTGCTTCAAGTATGACTAATTTTAGCAAAAAAACATTAAAGGGTTAGTTCACCCAAAAATGTAAGTTCTGTCAGTAATTACTCTCCCTCATGTTGTTTACACGGCGACGGCGTTTTGGGCGCTTAAAAAACGCAAAAAAGTGAAACCACCCTCAAGAGTGGAAATCTTAAAAACGCTCCACCGTCGCGTTCCCGTCAAGGGTAAAAACACAAATCTGCTCACAGTGGCTCTCCTCACGTACGCGTTTACGTCACAGGCATGCACCAGTACAGGAACATAACAACCAACATGTCGGATTATTTCAAGGGGGTAATCCATCAACCGGAAGTTGAAGCCTCGCGGGAGCTGCCATTGTAGCAGAACTTCACCAGCTGTTAGCATTCCATTGAATCCCATTCATTTTGGCGTCACTTTGACAGCGAATAACTTTACATCTGAGGCGTCCAAAGACTTAATTTGTCCATTATTTATTTCTAAAGAAACACGACAATGTATAAAAGGCTCCATTACTTTGTATCTTACGCTATGGCCCCGTAGAAGCCGCTTTTGTAAAAATAGGCTAACAATTGCATCATAACCACGCGACTTTCTGTCGCACAATAGAGACATTACCGTATAGACAGGAGGAGAAGCTCGCATGCAATCTTCTACTGTCTATGAGGCAATCGGGGGAACATAGAGGCATAAAGGGAGAAGCCCAGATAGAGAGTCCATGAAAGCAATGGGACAAAATATTTCAACAGCGTTTTTGAGGAATTGGTTGATTTAGATTTGTCTTGCCACCGCTACTAGAAGATTTACAACTGTCAGACTGTCGTCACGCTCAGTTTGAGCCTGCGCAGTCGCTCAGCCATCAGACAGGAAGTGCAATAATCAGGCTTCAGTCTTCTCCGTTGAAATCAATGGGGTCGCTGTGTCCATTTCTTTTACTGTCTATGGATTATTTCCATACGTCAGACCTTCAACTTGCACTAGCAGCTCTGATAAACGTACAAGATTCTTTTCAGCAGTTATTCAAAATATTCTCAGATATTGGTGTTGTTGTATGGCAGTGCTTCACATCGCCACCTAGCCGCCTGGAGTGCATACTACATCGAATTTCACACACTTTTGCGTCACCATATGCATGCGGATTTCCCCTCCATAACGCTCGTCTAAACGCAGAATAAAAAGTGATAATGCACGCCACTTTTGCGTTTTCTCTTCAGATCATTTCCGTGTAAACATAGCCTTAGTGTTTGTAGTAGGGAAAAATCTTAAGAGTTCAGTGTTTCCTCTAGGATTTTTTCCAGCTGTGGTGGCATTTTAAGACATTTACATTTAGTCATTTAGCAGACGCATTTATCCAAAGCGACTTACATCTAAGGGACTAAACCAAGCGAATCATCGCGAAGAGGCAAAAACAACGCAAGAACTGCTCAAAATACAAAGTTCAAACATTGCTCAGAGTAGCATAAGCCAGACAAGTGAGAATTTAAAAAAAAATGTAATTTAAATTTATTTATTTTTAAACACTTTCTCATTATAGTGGAGCGGCTAACTGCTTATGTTTGGCAGAATCGTTCAGTTGATGATACAAGCGTGAAAAATTGGCATGAGCAGTCTCCATGGGTCACTTGACAAGAAAATTGTCCGAGCCACTTGAAATTTTAACTTTATTTTAATTTAAATTTTTTCTGGATTACTGCCGCCCGCCATGTGGATCTTTAAATTATACATTTTCTCATAGATACTTTCTGTTTGTCATGGTTCCATGGCTGTCAGCCAGAGTCGCTGTTGCCTCTGGATCTGTTCTTATTGACATTCAGTATTCGTCATTGCTCAATTTTTTGTTTGGTGCACTGTCTGTTCAGCACCACAACTGTGCTAATTTATTCATCTTATTTTTGTTTCCCCACCTCTCTGTGTTAATTTGACATGTTTAATAACTGTTCGTTTAAAAAAAACTACCTTGTGACTGTTACCTTGTCGTGGTAAGGGAGCTTGTTTACCTCAATGAACCCTGAGAGCTTTGCCGGTGGGAGGCAAATCCAGGCTTTACCAAACTGGACAGGTCATGGGTCAGGAGTCAGACAAAACACAGTCAAACTACCTCTCTTGACAGAGTCTCTTGAGGAACCCAATACATTTCTATGAGAACATGTATCATTTAAAGATCCACATTGCGGGCGGCAGTAATCCTGAAAAATTGCCGCCATCTTGAAATGTTATGTTGCTGTGGGCGGTTTCTTGTCAAATGACCCTTTGAGACAGCTCATAGCAATTTTCATGCTTGTATCACCAACTAAATGATTTCTTAAGCCTAATTGCTCCACTAAGGTGGTGGCCGTCTTGCAAAATGGCCGCCATCTTGAAGTTTCAAGTATCTGTGGTGGCCAGGGTCGGCGCCACGAGGGGGCCCCAGGGGGCCTGGCCCGGCCACCTGGGTCACTGTGCCCCCTCACCTCTAGTCAGCGCACCACCCTGCCTCGGAACCTCGGAACGCGATTTCAGCCCCTGAGATTCGGCAACAGGCACGCTACCACTGTGCCCTTTTATTCCTGACATATTACATTATACATGTATTCCTGACATTATAATTAACTTAAGAATATATTTTTTATATTTTAACTATAACTACATATAACTATTTATAAATTAATTTTGTTTTACCATGATTAAATCAGCTTTGCAACCCGTAAATATATCCATCGATCCGCTGATTTTATTTTGAGTTCTTCAGTGGTCTAGTGGTAGATTATTTGCCGAGCATATCAGAGGTTACGGGTTCTAATCCGCCCTCAGTATAGTTTTTTTTTTCTGTCTCATCAAAAACCGAATATGTTCATCATTGGTTACAGTTTTTATCAAGCAGGGACACGTTTGCGTCCATTTTATATTGTAATCTCACCGAATGAATAGAGTCTCCGTTACTGCGATAGATTGAAGAGCGTGTCCGAGTGAAGACTGCGCGAGCCACAAGAGAAACTGTATCCATGACACTGATAGCAGCGGCAACCAGCGCGCAGCTTGAGTTCAAAAACAAAACATTTTAGCGCTAGATCTCTTATTTAATAGCGAACTAAATTAATGCTCTGCTAGTTAACTGGAGATGTTTTATGTATTTGTATTTGGTGCATCCGTGCCATGTTTCAAAAAGTGGTGGGGGACAATATATCGATCCTGAGAAAATCCCGCAAATTACGCCTATGAAACACCCCCCCCGCGGGCTTTTAATCTTAAAAAAAAAAAATCATTAATAGTAGGCCCTCCCAGTGACGCATCGAGGCCCCCTCCTTCCGTATGTCCTGGCGCCGACCCTGGTGGTGGCTTATTGTCTAGATACCATCAGAGACTTCTCATGGCAATTTTAATGCTTGTATCACCAAATAAAACAACTGCTCCACTAAGGTGTCGGCCATCTTGAAAAATTGCCGGCATCTTGAAATTTCAAGTGGCTCTGACAATTTTCTTGTCAAGTGACCCATGGAGACTGCTCATGCCAATTTTCACGCTTGTATCATGAACTGAACGAGTATATCACTTAGCTGCTCCACTATTATTAAATATGAGAAATTAAAAACCTATTTTTCTTAGGCTAGTTATCTCATGTTCACGTTTCCCTCATTCATGTGTTAAGCGCTACCTCAAGGAGCCATGAAGTAGCGATGCTGGGGAATCTATTTACAGCGCCTTATTTTATTCATTAAAATATCGATATTAAGCTCCAGTATATCAATTATCTTATCGCAGGGAGAAGGCCAACAATATATCGCCATATTGATCATTTGTCTGCCCGTAGGGCTGCATGATATTGGAAAAAACTAACAATGCGATATTTAGCTTTTCTACAATATATTGCGTTATGAACAGTGTTAGAGGTTATGTATGTGTCACGTGTCAGTGTTTGTTTGGATTTTCAGTTTGTAATTTGATTGGTTTCTGTTCTCCTTTGCTCTTTGTTAATTTATTAATCTAACTTGTCACCTTTCAATCATCTCCGTCTATCTTGGATCTAATTATGACACTATTATTTACATGAGTTAAACACAAAGCTGCTCGGTTTATTTTTTTTAATGTAGGCTATATAATTACTGCCATAATAACGGCCCGTTTCAAATGTTTACCTGCTACTCTTCTCTTTATCTTTTGGCGGTGAGGAAAATACTGTTCTTGTAAATACTTTTCCAGCATTTCAGTACGCTATAGACCTTTAAAATGCATATGAATTAGTTGCGAACATGGTTGCGAAGCGTGCCCTGCATGCAGTGATCACAAAGGATTTAAACAGTGAATTTTTAGTTAATCTCTTCTTGTAAAACTCAAAAATGTTTGTCGACCTTGGTGTTTGTCCAAAAACAGTAGGTAATTTGGCAGGGGTATTTCACGCGGGTGGTGGGATAAAAACATTGACATTCTGGATTCGGACAACCCCATGAGAAACAATTAGCTACCGTCCGAATAGGGTTCATTGTGACATATGATGTTATAAAAATAGCAAAAATATCAACAGCCTAAAAACAATACTCAACGGCTGCATATAAGCTATAAATCATTGTTGTGACAAATTAAGTTTTAGATTTTATCACAAGGTAAAATTGTAGTTTTAAAAACCATTTGTGTTGGGTGAGACTATACAAACTATACAAATATGACCATGCTATTAGGAAAAGACAGTAGGAGACAGAGTAATCATGTATTTCTTACAAAGAAACATCAGATTCCTGTATCTAAGTGAGTGTTTGCCACATTGAGTGTTTTCTGAGTGTTTGCCACATTGAGAAAGTTGTATAGGCTCACCCCTTCATTGTGTTGATTTATTGATTTGTATTGGACATATTAAAAAATTGCTCTGAATGATTGTATTTCCCATTAATTTCCTATGTGCCCACTTTTGTCCACGAAAGACCACGTTTTTTCAACTACTTAACATTTTTTAATCAAGTTTAAAAAAAAACTTAGTTTGTTCAGGTGTCAAACTTGTGAAAAGTAGCCAAGACGTGGACCTCTCAGATAAAGAAAACTAATTTTTAAAAATAATTTCCCCCCATTACCACATTTGTCAGTAGACTCAGTACCCCTTGAAGGTTAAATAAATTCTTTAACTGTCTGCTAAATCCATTTTCAACCTACACATGACTGGGATTTAATTATTGTTTACTTTTATTGTATGAATTGTTCTTTTGTAAGAATTGGCGCGTTTATCTCGCATCACCGCGCTGACGTCATCAGTAGTTTCCTTCCTCGTTGAGCGCGTTTGTTGTGTCTTCTGAGGTAAGTTCTGCGGTTCAGATATTTCGCGTATTACACACCCATAAAATACACTTTACACAGTTTGTTTCTGCAACATTTACAGGGTTATTTTTGAATTGTTTTCATCAGATAAAGCGCCGAATGTGCGTCTGATTTAGTTTAACGGTTACTGATTTACAATACGAACTAACGAACATCTGAGGAAAATGTTGAAATCATTCAAATATGGACGAATTTGCCATATGTTTTATTTTGAGAGTGATAATGTAGTGTTATTCAATGTATAATCTCAAACTTTTAAGGTTTGATCTGTGAGGAAATTTCATGGGGATAGAAACATTTATCGCATATTATATAACATTTAACATTTATGTCTTGGTTTTTTAGCCTACGTGACAACAATAAATTAATGATGAACATAATCAGTTATGCACGGTTAATGACGGGAATCAGAAAAAAAAAACTTTAAAAATTGGTGTCATATCGTTGTAGTTTGTATGTTTGTGTCAGATGTGATGTATAATACTATAATCTTTTATTATAGATGATTTATTTGAGGGTATATTCTGATTTTTATTTTCATTTCAGGCCCGATGGAGGAAAATGAGGAGATTGGAGAGGAGAAACATCATGTCAAAACTGAAGAAAAAATTCCCTCACAGACTGAAATTATTTCTTTGAAAACAGTAGACAAGAAATATTTCATCTGCCATAAGTGTCTGAGTTGTTTCACACGACAAGAAACCCTTGAGGAACACATGATCATCCACACTATTGAGAAAGTGCATGAATGTGATCAATGTGGCAAAACATTTGTATGTGCTTCATCCCTAAAGAGCCACCTCAGAGTTCATTCACAGGAGAAACCATATTTATGTTCTTTGTGTGGGAAGAGTTTTAAATACAAACAATGTCTCGTGGTTCACACGAGAGTCCACACTGGAGAGAAACCGTTCACATGTGATCAGTGTGGGAAGAGTTTTGCACAATCATCAAACCTTCAGGAACACTTGAACATCCACACTGGAGAGAAACCATACGAATGTGATCAATGTGGCAAACTATTTTCGAGGGCTACAGGCCTATCGACTCACATGTTAGTTCATTCACAGGAGAAACCTCATTCATGTTCCATGTGTGGAAAAAGATTTTCACGTCTGCACAATTTAAAACTTCATCTGAAAACACATACTGGAGAAAAAGCTCATAAGTGCTTTGAGTGTGGGAAGAGTTTTATTACCGGTATACGTTTGAAACAACACTGGAGGACTCACACTGGAGAGAAACCTTACAAGTGTTCACACTGCGGCAAGAGATTCAGTCGCTCAGGAACCCTGAAAGCACACGAGAGGATCCACACTGGGAGAAACCGTATCACTGCACTCCATGTGGGAAGAGTTTCACTCAAATATCTTCTCTACACAGTCATATAAAATATAATCACAGGAAGTAGCTTGTCTTCAGATCCAGCACTTTCAAGTCACTTTGTAAAGAAATACGTAATACACATGCGCATGATTTCAAGTTTGTCACCGTGAATAAAGTTCATCTTCAAGACCAATGGTTTCAACTGTGAGATTCTCATCAACTCAAAGATGTATATCATTTTGCTTCCTGATATAAACGATATAATTATGCTTCATTATGAATTTCATTTTATGTTCAATTTTCTTACACTGCATATGTACCACTTGTTTGTTCACACTTTTATGAAGTTACATTTATGATTATTTTTAGCTTGTTCTTTGTTTTTAAAACAACCAGTTGTTATTATAGTGTAGTTAGAAAACACATACGTAAGATATACTGTCATGTAGGTTTGCAACTGGCCTCCTTCACTTTATTCTCTTGAGATGCTTTGCTATCTCGTTAGTCGACAGGTTATGTGTGTGACGTCACCATCGGCCGGAGTGACTGCAGTTACACACACTGAGCGGCAGCATTGGTTTTCAGCGTGAATGCCGGGGAAAAAACACTAAACCCATCTAAAACGGGAAAGAGCATTGAGATTGACACTACAACTAGATGTGACAAGAGATCTGAGGTATATTTTTGCAGATTGCAGAGAAGCAAATAGATCCTGCGATTCACAGAAACGACTGGATCCAGGCAGAGAAAGCTGGATTTGCAGTTATTTTGTCAATATGCTGATTTTAGGAGTAAAATCATACACTATATATTGTATTGTTATATATTGTATTGACAACTCATAAATTAAATATTTACCATCATATATTCTGCATAATTGGATGTTTTTAAATAAATTATACAAGTTTTAAGGCTGGACGATATATAATAATAATAATTGATTATTCTTTTTTAACTCTTTCATTATATAATTTATTTAATTAAAACCCGCTCAGATTAGGAAGCTATGTCTCTCAGAGGTAGTGATGGGCAGATCGAGGCTTTGTGAAGCAATGAAACAGTTGAACCAAATGGTCCATATTGTTTCGAGGCTTCGAATCAATCCGACACCCGTCTCCACGGTGACACCTAGTGGTCACTTGCATGTGTTGATCTGAAAAAACCTTGACGAGCCATGAATTTTTTTTATTTTTTTTATTATTGTACGTTTCTAATATGTGAATCTTGTAACCTATATAGGCTCCTCACTGTGCATAATGTTATTTTGGTCCTGCAAAATGAATATTAATAAAATAAATCAAGCCACAATGTCTCACTTTTTTACATATTTTTATTTAAAAATATAAATTTCTCTGCTGTGGACTGTGTTTGAGAAGGACTTCTCAAATGGCGCATCATGGATGATGTATTGTTGCAGTAGGCGAGTTGCCGATCACAATACACACATCTCACTTTATTTGTTGTTTCTAAATGGAAATGCTCCCACACCACAGATGTATGGCATCTCTTCTGAGGAGCCTCCATTTTATCTCCAAATCTATCTAGATATGTATCTCTAATCTATCTATGTAATTAGATATATGTATCTACAATCTATCTATGTATTTAGATATGTATATAATATGTATCTATAATCTATCTGTGTATTTAGATATGTATCTATAATCTATGTCTCTATAATATGTAGCCTATCTTTAATCTATCTATATATGAATCTATCTATCTATTAATCTAGCTGTCTATATAATATCTACACTACCGTTCAAAAGTTTGTGGTCGGTAAGATTTTTAATGTTTGTAAAAGAAGTCTCTTCTGCTCACCAAAGCTGCATTTATTTGATTAAAAATACAAAAACAAACCCAGTAATATTGTGAAATATTATTACAATGTAAAACAGCTGTTTTTATGTGAATATATTGTAAAGTGTAATTTATTCCTGTGATCAAAGCTGAATTTTTAGCATCATTACTCCAGTGTCACATGATCCTTCAGAAATCATTCTAATATGATTATTTGATGCTCAAGAAACATTTATGATTATTATCAGTTGAAAACAATTGTGCTGCTTCATATTTTTGTGCAAACCGTGATTCATTATTTTTCAGGATTCTATGAAAGTTCACGAGAAAAGCATTTAATTAAAAAAGTAATATTTTGCATTATTTAAATGTCTTTACTGTCACTTTTGATCAATTTAATGCTTCCTTTCTGAAGAAAAGTATTAATTTCTTTAAAAAAAAAAATAATTCGTATTGACCCCAAACTTTTGAACGGTAGTGTATCTATTAATGTGTCACTATAGGCTATACTCTGTGTCTCTAGCCAGTCAATGTGTTGTGTAAATTTAAATGTAAGCCTAAATATAACTAAACAAATCGCACTATAAATGTCACTATATCACCAAAAATCCGCTATCTCAAAATCAAACTCCTCTCACAAAAACCCACGATGTCAATATGCGTTAATTTCACTTTTATACAGATGTGCGATTGTGTGGTCTGTTTCCGACCGTGTCAATCAAACGCTGATTCGGCGGATCACACCTGATGAAACACTTCGTGAAACACTTCGAGGCTTCGTTTGGCCATAGTCACGTGACATGGGTGTTTTGAATCACGCTTCGAATCAGTGATTCGAAACATCTGCGCTTCGGGATCTCGCAAAGCTTCGGAACGACTGTTTCGCGTCAGCCATCCCTACTCAGAGGTCCTCACGTCTTCCACGGGCCTCACGCTCACAATCTCGCCAGTTTCGGTCATCAAACAGGTAATTGGCTAATATCTTAGAAGGTCGGGTTAAGGCCTGTTCACACCGGGACGAATTTCGCGTTCGATATTCGCCGACGTTCGACTAAACAAAGGGCGCCAATGTGAGTGTGGAAAACGCCACGTGGAAAAGCGTCATTTTTTTTAAAAACGCCTCGGGTTCGTTTTTTTGGTTTGACGCACCGCATCAAAAACTATCAGACCAATGAGATTGCCACTTTTGCTCACGTGTCTGGAGCTTCTGAAGTTACAGTAAAACACAACTTGGGGGCGCTCAAACACAAAACGCTCTTGCTGAGTACACATACGTAACGGCGAAGAAGATATACGCCAAGTAGCGTCTACACTGCCGGGAAGAAATAAGACGAGGAAGATGCAAGGCAAGATGAATGTAGAGCTGCTGTCTCGTTGGTGTCGGAACATAAAGAACTATATGACAAACGCGACAAACTTGCTCTCTTCTTCTGAGTGACAAGCGAGTGTCAGAAGCGTAATTGGGCACCGCCACTTTGCGTCACAGGGTATTTCTGTTTTACGTTAAGCGTCATCTAATGTCAGGAAATGAATTTTCACTCGGCTTATCGTCAGCGTAAATCGCTTGGGTGTGAACACAAAAAACACATTGAAAAACGCTGACGAATAACGCGCGCCGATATTCGTCCCAGTGTTTACGACCCTTTAGGGGGTTAACAGCAGGGCTCTCAAGTGTCACGCATTGAGCGTGACAGTCACTCATTTCGGTCTTTTGTCACGCTCTCCCGCCACACATTGGATTTCTCACGCTGAAAAACTATTTGATATATAATTAATATGCCGCAGCGCCCAAAACGCCCAAATCTAAGTGAACGAAAACATCCTGCAAAGTTTTAAACATGAAAGTTCACCGTATACAAGTTATGTCTCTCAAGTAAACTCGAGTCGCTGATATGAATCGTTCGACGAACGATAGCTAATCATGAAAATAGCACTATTGTATCCGGTAGATATAACGCACTTAAACCATCACCGCTCGCTCAGAACAATTGTGGAAGGCCGCCATCTTAAACCAGTCATCGCTCCGCTCCGCTCAGTGTAATCTGAATGGCAGGTGAAATGAGCTTTCAGCGCATTAAATCTCACTGAATACTGAACTGATTTTCACGTGTTTTTTTTGCTGCAAAGGTCATTCATGTAGCTATGATACAGGACACTTGGTTCGGCGTATTTTAATATCCATAGTAGGCTTAACAGTAATATAATTGTCATAGATCGCACCTCCGTGGCTCTCTCCGATCACCAAAGGACACTGTCACCTGAGTACTGAACTTCATTTCCCATCAGCCCCGTGCCTAGGTCTAATCACCGGCACAGGTGTACCCACTTGCCTCTTCTATATAAACTGTCTCTGAACTGCTACACATTGCGAAGTCTTGTTCTGCCCCGGCTAACATTTCCAAGCGTTATTTCTACTTTGATTGCATCCCTGTTTACGGACCCTTGCCTGTAGTGATGGCCAAATGAAGCGTTTCGAAGCATTATTGCTTTCCGATACAATTGTGTCGAAAATGGTTCATTACTCGAAGCTTCATTCAGATAGAAATTGCAGCACCATCTTCTGGTGAAGTAAATGTAATGCAACAAAGCTGACAATCATAAAATGCAAGTAGGCTTATGTTAACGCCCCGTTTATGACGTGTTTACCGATGCGATCAAAGCTGAAACAGTGTTAGTGCTGTGAAACTCATTTATGTAGGTGAATTTCATGTGTTCACCTTGATAATAAAACATTAAGCATGATGTGTGTGTGTGTGTAATTATTTCTTTAGACAAGGACAGAAGATCAGACCAGCTTAAAAAAAGTTGGAAACCATCACAGAAATTCTAATGGTTTCTATTAAACTGGCTTTTACCATCTAAACCACTACAGAAATCTTTTTGTAGTGTGTTTGGCACATATTCCATTAGGATTTAATGCCCCCACCAATAGAACCCAACACATAATCAGTAGAGACCCACAGACACCACTATAATTTCCATTATAACCAATAAAATTCCCATGAAAACCAAATCCAATAGAATTTCTGTAATGGTGTCTATAGTTTTTTTTTTTTTTTAGCAGGGCAGTATCATGTGTGAAAGCTTTTGTTGAGCTGTGGGAAGCATACCTCTATAACTTGTTAACTGGTGGGACTGATATTTTTGTATGTTGAAAAGGATGTGCTTGTGTAACTGGTTGTATAGTTGTATAACGTAGAAGAGAGTTTTTGAAGTTTCTGTCTTTGATGCATATTTTTATGTAACAATGTTCATATGTTCTCAAATTAATAATAATAATAAAATGTGTCAGAGGGTGTGCTTTAGGTAGGCTACATTATACAGAAGGCTTATACAAAGTGTTCATTAAATGGTATGGTTTTTATTCAGAAATATTATTTTCTCCACAGTCTTTGGTGAAAGGCGATTTCTTTTTTTTTTTTTTTTAAACAATTTCACCTGCTTTAGAGAATATCCTCTCGCATGGAACAGATGATGCAGGAGTACACAAAAACAGCTTCACTTTTATAAGAAATACAGCCGCGGTTTCAAACCTGTCGACACTGGATTGGCCTGTCAAAGCGATCGGGTGGTTCACTACAGGAGTGAAGCAAGCATAGACATCATATAGGTAGACGCCCTATTGAGTGCTACTGCCTATTGGCACGGACGAATTGAGCCGCCATCTTAAACCGTGTCATCCGCTCCGCTCAGTGTAATCTGAATGGCAGTGAAATGAGCTTTCAGCGCATTAAATTAATCATATCTCACTGAATACTGAACTGATTTCACGCGTTTTTTTTCCTGCAAAGGTAATTCATGTAGCTATGATACAGGAAACATGGTCGGCGTATTTTAATATCCCATAGTAGGCTATAAAAGTAATATAATATTCTGATATAAGTTATAAAGTGACCAACACAATATGTGTGATGAAGGATATAATGTATTGATAAATCACACACATAAATATAATAAAAAGCAGAAACAGATAGTTGCAGTAAAGTAAGATATTTTAATAAGTTGAAGAAACAATTTATGGTATGTGACACGCACATACACACGAACAGACACACAAACCAACACGAACAGACAGTCTCTCTCTCTCCTCTCTCTCATCTCTCTCTCTCTCTCTCTCTCTCTCTCTCTCTCTCTCTCTCCTCTCTCTCTCTCTCTCCTCTCTCTCTCTCTCTCTCTCTCTCTCACACACACACACACACACACACACACACACACACACACAGCAGCCGCGAATCCACCGAATGCAGCCACCTGTAATAAAAATTGAGAAGATCGCTTTTCAACGTGTTTGTATCTATTAAGTTTGGACAACATTAAGCCTATACTTTTTTTTATTGTATGTGGAGGGGACAATGTCGAGACCAAAGCCCTATTCGGATTAACTTTACAAGGGTAGATGGAGTAAGTTAATGATGTAATTTTACCACAGGACTTCTGTAATATCAATAGCCAAATCGCATGTGATAAGATATAGGTTATCAATAAAACTAGAAGTTGGAGGGGTAACTCAATTTGTGCATCGCTGTCATGCGTGTATTAACGTTACATTGCAAACACAAATACGCAAACACAAATAACCTATACAACAGGGCAGTTGAATGCTTATCTGATAACCTAGAAGCTCTTGTAATTATTACTTTAACAGTTACTTCACCTCTCCATGCCGGGTGAACACCGGCTGATGCAGTAAACAGCATTTCACAACGATTTCAGTACAGTAATAGCAAATATCCTTGCTCCTTCTCGATTATCTGGTAATATTCTATTCACAAAATACAACCAATAGTACGGTAATCTTAAGACTTACTTGTGAAAAGCCCTATTTTCGATGGTCCGGCGACTAGAACAGGAAAATGCTCCACAAAGCTCTGGCATCTTATCTGCTGCCACGCAATGAAACTAGGAATACGACCGGTTCAAGATGGCCGCCGGATTTCTCGGTTTCCAGCGGCCAATAGGGCTTCTAGTCTCTATATGATTTCTATGGAAGCAAGCAGTCTGTTTGCTTCAGACGTCATTTTCACGTGACTAGTGACGTAATGATACAAGCTCCGAAGCAGTGGTTCATTGCAAGGACCGTTCGAGTTTGAAGCAAGCTTCGGAGCGTCGGTGTCAGACGTAACATCACTACTTGCCTGTTTGCTGTTTAACGTCTCTTGTCTGCTGCCTGCCTCGACCCTTGCCTGGTATTGTTCATGATTCTGGATTTTCTATCCCTGTTTGCTGATCTCTGTATTTCGCCTGTCTGACTAACGTTACTCTTCTACTGCAAATGGATCCGAACGTCTCTGACTCTGCATCACAATAATATTCTGCTATAAGATATAAAGTGACCAGACACAATATGTGTGATGAAGGATATAATGTATTTTATAAATCACACACTATAAATATAATAAAGAAGCAGAAACACATAGTTGCAGTAAAGTAAGATATTTTAATAAGTTGAAGAAACAATTTATGATTTGTGACACGCACATACACACGAACAGACACACACTCTCTCTCTCTCTCTCTCTCTCTCTCTCTCTCTCTCTCTCTCTCTCTCCTCTCTCTCTCTCTCTCTCTCTCTCCTCTCTCTCTCTCTCTCTCTCTCTCTCTCTCTCACACACACACACACACACACACACACACACACACACACTTTCACACACAGAACGCAGCAGGTGCACAGACCTCCTCAGGGGCAGAGGGACCAAAAAGGGCACTAAAATTTTTTTTTCATTTAATTTAACAGTACCTGCATTTTTATTCTCTCTTTTTAGCTAACTTGTGAGAGGGATGCCTCGTTTGGCTGCATCAGAGAGTTCCCTGATTTTTTTTAGTTTTTATTCTTTCTTTCTTTCCCTAGCAGGTACACACAATAACAAATACTCAGTACAAGACTCTACTAAAACACAATACATAAAAACACATCACAAAAATTTGCTAAGAAAAATGTTTACACACTTGATTCTTCATAAGCCACTTCTTAAGATGTTCCTTAAAAGTGTGATAAGTAGAACATTGTCGTATTGACTGTGGCAGACTGTTAAAATATTTGCTCCCTATCACTGATAAGACTTTCTGGCCAAAAGATGTTCGCCTATTTGATACTTCCCAGTCCCCTCTACACTGTAAAAAATTTGGAGTAGAATTTACTTGAAAAAACCTTGCTAACAAATCTCACTCAGAAAAGGCTAGTAAATTTACAACGATTTGCCAAGTAAAAACCTAAACATATTTATCAGTAGCTTTAATTAGAAATATTTAAGTTAAATTTACTTGGAATATGGAATTAAGTAAACTTTACTTAACCTAGTCAAGTGAAAGTAACAAAGAAAATAAGAAATTTTAACTTGGCTAGTAAAAGGTTGAGTAAAATCAATTTAGTTGAAATTTCCTTTGCATTACATTTCGCTCAAACAATAATATTGAAATACCAGAATGTGCTTTACTTAGAACTTCTAAGTAATTTATACTACATCATGTCAGATGTTAAACATCATGTGAATGCAAAGACCTCAATACTTGGTAGACAATACACAATGACGGTAACATTTGTAATCGTTTTTGTGTTTGAATGTGTCATTTTGAGCAGAAAATGTACTCGAAATGTCACAAAATGGCAAGTTACTATAGTCCTAACAACAAAAGCAATGATAAAACAGTGTAAATACAGCTGGAAACCAGTGAAAAATCAACCTCATTAATTATTCAAGGTCCAGTGCATGATGGGAACCCCAGTATCAGAAAAGTTGAGTAATTTTTACTTAATTTATTAAGTTGATATTTACGCTTCCATTTCTACTCGCTTGAATTAAGTACTGATATGGAATTTACTTAGTTTTTTTAATTCTTGCCTGAACTAACTTTTTCATGTAAATTACATTGTTTTTTTCAGTAGTATTTACTTCACCACAAAATCATTTTTTACAGTGTACTGACAGACCTGGTACCAATACCACAATCTATCCTGTTGAATAAACTCCTTCAGTGGTGGTGGTGCAAGGCCATGCCAGACCTTATAAACAAAGCATGCATAATTAAAAATTGTAAAGTTTTCAAAACTCAATAGATTATGTTTTTTATTTATTTTATAGTGGTGAAATGAGAGGGGTTTTTTTTATCAAACACTTTTATCGCCTTCTTATACAGTGTTTCTATTGGCTTAAGTATTGAGTTATTCGTAAAAGACCAACTACTGAAACAATACTGCATATGTGAAAAAAATCATTGAATATAAATACACCCTCACAGCACCAACTGTCAAGAAGGACCTAATATACCTAAAATTATTTAAATTAAATTTCACAATATTTGGCATTCTAAGAAAATATGTTGATACAATTATTAGAATGCATAACACATCAAATGAAAATAGGGAAATTATGATAATATTACTAAATATCATTTACTTTACCAAACAAAACAGTGAGAATCAAGAAGGTAATTATGGAAAATAAATTTTTAGTTTTGTTGATGTTGTAAATTTAATGTATGTATTATATGTATGAAAGACAGCTATCATGAATCAGTAACACTTTACAATAAGAATTCATTAGTTAACATTAGCTAACAATAAACTGCACTTCTACAGCATGTATTAATCTTAGTTAATATTAATTTCAGCATTTACTAAAACATTAAAATCAAAGTTGTATTTGTTATCATTAGTTAATGCACTGACTGTGACAACATGAATAAACAATCAACAGTTGTATTATTAACTAAGATATGTGTTGCTCATGGTTAGTTCATACATGAGTAATGAACAACTGAACCTTATTGTAAAGAATACTATGAAATTCAAAGAAGTTCCTTACAATTTAGAGTTGGAAATGGACTTAAGATTTCATTTAACTAACGTTAACGTTAGATGTATTTCCCCTTGCACTTTTATTCCTGGGATAAAAACAAATGACATTGTCACTCAGAATGCGTCTGAAATCGAGTTACACTTTATTATAGTTAAGAATAACTTGCATGCTGCCGCAACTTTTAGAGTAGCATGGTGATGATGGTAGGATAAATGTAATTTTCCATATTAGCTGAAACGGTACCTGCTGCTCGTTTGAAGACTCGCGGCTCGCGCGAACTGCAGCGTAGTGCGTACCAGAACCGTAGTTGGTTTGAGGCGCTGCAAAGGAAACTCCGCCTACCACTTCTCCGCTAATTTTTTTTTAAATATAATATTTGTTTGTATTATTATTGTTAGTGGCAAGTGTGTGTACGTGTATTGTTATTTATTATAATATTTATAATAATTATTATTATTATTTACAATTATCAGAAAAGGGCACTTTGAGACAAAAGGGTGTCTCAAAGTGACACCCCCCCCCCCAACCCCCCCCCCCCCCCCCCCCCGTGCACGCAGCCACCAAATCCACCGGACGCAGCCACCTGTAATAAAAAGTGAGAAGAAGCTTTTCAACGTGTTTGCATCAGTAATTTCTAAAAATTAAATTCGGACAACATTAAGCCTATACCTTTTTTATTGTATGTGGATGTGGGAGGGGAAAATGTCGAGACAAAAGCCCTATTCGGATTAACTTTACAAAGGTAGATGGAGTAAGTTAATAATGTAGTAATTTTACCACAGGACTTCTGTAATATCAATAGCCAAATCGCATATGATAAGATATAGGTTATCAATAAAACTAGAAGTTGGAGGGGTAACTCAATTTTATTACATTGCTTCCTGATATCATGTGCGCAAACACAAATAACCTATACAACAGGGCAGTTGAATGCTTATCTGATAACCTAGAAGCTCTTGTAATTATCTTTCACCCCTCTCCATGTCGGGTGAACACCGGCTGATGCAGTAAACAGCATTTCACAACGATTTCAGTACAGTAATAGCAAATATCCTCGCTCCTTCTCGATTATCTGGTAATATTCTATTCACAAATACAACCAATAGTACGGTAATTTTAAGACTTACTTGTGAAAAGCCCTATTTTCGATGGTCCGGCGATTAGAACAGGAAAATGCTCCACAATGCTCTGGCATCTTATCTGCTGCCACGCAACCAAACTAGGAGTACGACCGGTTCAAATGGCGGCCGGAATAGGGCTCTTCTAGTCTCTATATGATTTCTATGGTCTAGATCAGTGTTTCCCAACCCTGTTCCTCGCGGCACACCAACACTGCGTGTATTCTCTGTCTCCCTAATTTTTATTTATTTATTATTATTTAACAGGGACCATACAATCAAAATAGTTACAATACAAAGCCTGTAACTGATGCGCAGCATATAGAGTAAGCTAATTTTCAACTCCTGTCCCTGGTTGGGCATTTCTAAGTGCATTATAAATAGATACAAACAATTAAACGCATTCACATTTGCACACACACACACACACACACACACACACACACACACACACACACACACACACACACACACACACACACACACAAACAATAACAATAGTTAAAAATGG
The DNA here is from genome assembly GCA_036326025.1 of Chrosomus eos. Classification (NCBI taxonomy): domain Eukaryota; kingdom Metazoa; phylum Chordata; class Actinopteri; order Cypriniformes; family Leuciscidae; genus Chrosomus; species Chrosomus eos. The sequence continues at coordinate 5,559,568 of CM070838.1, read as the reverse complement.
TTACAGTTTTGGTTTGCCTTTAGCCACAACTTAATCCTTGAAGTGAACTTTTTCAAGTCAGATATGATCTTAATATCAGATGGTAACGAATTCCAGAGTCTAGAGCTCTTAACAGAAAATGCTGTCTGTGCGAAGCTTGTCCTACAGTATGGTATTGTACAGTTATGATTTGTGCTGCTCCTGGTAACTCTTTTGCTGTTTTGTATTTGAATAAATTTAGTAAGTGGCTCGGGTGCTAAATTATTAATACACTTGAAAATTAATTTTAAAAAGCATAAATTACTAAAGCTTTCAAAGCTTAATATATTATATTTTTTGAGGATGTAAACAGTGATGGTAACGGATTGGCTTTCTATCCATGATTTTTATTGTTTGATTGTAAAAGTGAACCAATATGTTTTATTGCAGACGGAGCTGCTTGCGCCCAAACTGTCATGCAGTATGAAATATGCGAAAAAATCATAGCATGCATGTACAGCAGGGCTGCCTGGTTTGGTTTATAATTTCTGATCAGTTTAAAACAGTTAAGATTGCTTTGAATTGTTTTAGAGATTTTCTTTATATGTTTAGCAAATTTAAGTTGAGGATCTATGACCAATCCAAGATATTTAAATTCTGTAACAGATTGAATTATATTATTTTGTAAGTTAATTTTAAATCTTTCACTAAAGTCAAGTTTCTTAATAGAAAAACACATGGAAACTGTTTTTGTAAAATTTAACACCAACTGATTTTGATTGAGCCACTGTCCGACATCAGCCATACATGCAGACAGTACATCAGGAGCCAGCTCTGGTGACTTAGCGGGTGCATAAAGAACTGCATCATCTGCATAGAGCTGGAAGCTGGCACCTGAACAGTTCAATGGCAAGTCATTTATAAAAAGACTGAACAGCAAAGGACCAAGTATGGAGCCCTGTGGTATTCCTAATTTGATGTTCAAGAGTGAAGATTTTTCCTGGGCAACTTTAACACACTGTACTCTCGCCTGAAGATAGGACGCAAACCAATGTACTGCCTCACACAATCAAACACACCTGATTCAACTCATCAGCTCATTAACCCATGTGATTATGAGCTAATGAGTTGAATCAGGTGTGTTTGATTAGGGAGACAAAGAATACACGCAGTGTTGGTGTGCCGCGAGGAACAGGGTTGGGAAACACTGGTCTAGATGACGTCAACTTGACAAGTTATTTGAATAAGATACGCCCCCTTATAGAGCATCACAGTCCCGCCCACAGCCTGAGAGAGCGTTGGTGCCGGTAGTAAATTTCCCATTCATTTCTCCATTGACATTTTGTAAAATCCATATCTAAAGAGTATAAGAGCATGTCTGAGGATAACCAGCTACGGCTGAACTCATAAGCATACAACAGATCATTTCGAGTAAAAAAAAAGAGGAGAAAATCCAAAAAAAGTCAAGGGTACAAGCCTGTGTACATATTTTCATTTCCGAGTAAAGGAACTACTCCTCCCATAAACCACCGCGCCTCACTAAAGTCGACTGAAAGCCACCGTGAAAGAGCCTTTAGACTAGAGTGACTTTCAAATCTGACGACGGCAACGTGAACTTTTTCCTCCAGTGAATTTTATATAGTGAATGTGCAGGGAAACTCCTTTTCCTCGATTTACTGAAGCTTACACACATGCTAAAACATCAGGGCATCCGGCTCGCTCATAGGCTGTGCTGGGGCAACTGCACATCCAATGGCGCGGCGTGGGCGCCTCTGACGTACGACCAATGAGCTAGCCCTACGTCATTACGCGATCTTAGTCTTCACGCGCCTTCGCGGGGTTTCAGACACGTGACACGACTTCCACCAATCAGATGCATCACTGTGGGATTGTGGGATTGTTCAGGATTGTGGGTAATGAAGTACTTATCCAATACATCGCGAATAAAAGGGATTTATCTTAAAACAAGATTAGTGCCCCATTAACTTTTGGCGTTTATATGAGCATATACAATCACTTAGTACAGCCGTAGCTGGTTTTAAGTCTACCATGTATGGTTACGTTTTTATGGCTTATATCCCAAATGTCAATGGAGAAATTGTATTGAATTTTTACTTCCGGCACCGGCTGTGGGCGGGACTGTGATGCTCTATTGCGTTCAGAGACCAGTGTTGCCAGGTCCGTATGCCTGCACTGTTTCCGCTGGTTGTTTGTGTAGTGCACGGGTTGACGCGATTGTTTTACTCACTGGAACATAATTGTTATTGGGGAAACACCCGGGAACGCTATTTCACTATTTTTGGCCGTGATTGGGTTAGTTTTGATGAGCAATTGGGCTGGTTTTGTTGTGCAGACCTGGCAACCCTGTCGGAGACGCCAGGGAAAACTAACATCATGTCGACGAGACGCTGTGTTTTGAAGTGCGACGCAAAAGCAAACTTTTTTCATCTGCCCTGTGAGGAGCATTTGAAGACTAAGTGGCTACAGTTCATATATACAACTATACCACAGAAGTATAGCCGAACCTTGTTCTGTGTTCATAGCTGATCCAAATAAACTCGTAATGAACCTTCCTTCAGAAACGTTATCAGCCGGCTCGCAAATCCATACTTATAGCATTTAGGTTTGTGAAGCAATCATCTTCAAAATGACGTGAACACAACAAGGTCCGGGCTATACTTCTGTGGTATAGTTGACCTGTAAGTATTATTAATATTAATTGTTGCTTTTATGTTTTATGTATCCTGCTCAATAAGTATGTGTGTGTGTTGTGTACGCTCAGTCTTCAATGTCAATTGTATTGAAATATGTGAAGTGTTTGTCGTTGTTAATGGAGTTGTCATAAAGAATATAGAGCTATAACGTTACCTCTTAGTACTGCATTATCAATATGGTTATGCGTTGGGCTAACGCAAACAAAGACTGAATGTGCTTTTACCACTGAACTTTGGGATTGCCCTGTAACACCGCAGATTAGCGTCACGCAAAGACGGGGTTTGGAAAAATGACTCTAAACGATTCATATGGGAGTCGGTGAGCAAATCAGGTAAAAATAAATGCATATTATAAGAAAACAAAAGTGTTTTTTGTCATTGCATGCTTGTAAAACTTGTTGGGGACTCCCAGAACAATATTAGGAACATTTTAAATGCCATAATAGGTGCCCTTTAATCACGGATACCAGTAGAGAGACGGATGAGAGAACAGACACACAAAAAGACCCGCAAGGCACAAGTCATCTACACACAGTAAGTTTCACGCTTAACACGTCACACAGTGCTTTAAAGATGAACTGAACTGAAATTTGAAAAAAGGTGATATAACAGATGTATTTTATTTATTATCATTGGTACAATTATTAAAATGGCAGAATTTGTTAAAAGGATAAAACTGTACGTTGAAAATTTTGTTTTTGTTACACGGGCGCCGCCATGTTGGATTTCAACATTCGACTACGTCGCTGGCATGGTAGGCTACTCCGTTGCCAACCAAATCTGCAAGCACGGCAGAGAGGGAGAGAGCGAGAGACCTTGCGTGTGTGTGCAAATGTGTGTGTGTGCCTCATGAAACGCATGTTAAGACACCCCCCAACCCAACAAAAAGAGATACCTCCTTGAAATGACTTCTTGCAAGTTAGGATGTCTGCTGGCTGGATGTAACGTCACATTAGAGGATGACACGGGAGTGGATTTTCACTCCTGTCCCGTCCCACTCCCATAGAAAGAAATCTTGTCCCGTCCCACTCCCAGACCAAAGTTTAAAAAATAATCCCATCCCATCCCACTCCTGGTAAATTGACTCCCACTCCCACCCCGCTCCTGTTTAAACTGACTCCCGCTCCTGTACCGCTCCCATATATTGTTTTCTTCAATTAGTGTTTAGTTAATACATAGAATTTGATTTAATCTGTACTCCATCCTGTTTTAGACCAGCTGCTGAGCCCGTTTCTAGATTTTCTCCAGAAAATGGAAGACAGCAAATAAAAGAAAAACAGTACATAGTTCACACCATGTCTACAATAGTTCAATAAACACAATCAGCACATAAAGCTGCATTTTACTCATTTATTGTTGAGTAAACAATACATTTATAGTTTTTTTTAATTACATGTTAATGATTTTCATTAATTATGCTCTTGCATAATGAGTCCATCTTAGTTATATGTTGCTGTGTAGAAACAAAAGTGCATCTACATTTTCTGGATTGAGGGTAGAACGCCTCTCCTCTATCAGTCTGCCCGCAACACTGAAGCTACGCTCAGAAGGAGTACTTGTTGCGGGGATAGCTAGCAGCCTCTTGGCAACTGGTACGAGCCCACCTGACATCTCCCGCCAGAAGTCAAGAAGACACTGGAAACGTGTCAACTTAGTGTCACTCATGTATTGCAGCACCAACTGGCGACCATGTGACTCCATATCACCACTGTCCTCCTTCCTCTCCTCCTCTTCTACACAACTTGCAAAGAAGTTATGCACCTCCGTAGCTCCTTGCTCTGGGGGTGGATCTTCAGGAAAAAAAGACAGATTCTTATAGAACATTGTCATTTTCAATCTAGTTCTTTGTAGTCTAACATACTCAATTGTCTAACACACCTATATTAAACATTACCTATAATGTAATCCTCACACCTGTCCTGTATGTGTGTGTCACTCTAAATAAATGAAAATAAATAGTCATTTGCTCTGCAAATGCTGTTGATGCTAGTGTTATTCACCCTCTTTCTCCACAAGGCCTCTCACTCTCTCCTCTGTCCCTGCCGTTTCTGTGAGTGCTGTCAGGGTGCTGATGACCTCCTCATACTCCTGACCGTTGAGATTTTTCCTTAAGAAACTCCTCAGGCTTGGAGAGAGAGCTGTGGCTACCTTATGGTACAGGTGGACTTTGAATTTCATCTCCACTGCCTGGGCTAACTTCCCTTTCAGCTAGGGGAGGAGGAGCATGACGATACATGCAACATCATTGCACTGTGCTTATGTTTGCTACTTGAATGACCACCACCAACTAAATGAAAATCAGAAATGTATTTTATTACCTCTTTTACAATCACACTGTCTCCATCCTGGATCGACAAACCCTCAGTAGAGTAGCCTTGGTCGGGAGGACAAGGTGAAGGGTAGGTGTCTGATCAGTGGAGAGATGCCTGGTAGCCTCATCGAAAGGTTTCAGGAGTTGGATGATGTCTTCAAGAAGTTCGCAGTCTATGTTGTTGAGGTAACGGAGCTCGTTTCGGCGAAGCAGGATGTCATGCAGCCTCCCAGATCTCAGAGCATCATTAACAGATTGGAGCATTGCTAGTCTGGTATTCCACCTCGTCTCCACAGATTGCTTCAGTGACTGGTCCAGTGCTTTTTGCAACCTAAAATATAAAGAGATTGCACAAGAAAAATGGATTACGATTACGGTGACATACATTCCAATTCATTGGCCTCTCTTTTGGGAAAAAATTTATTTAAAATTGAGTAAAAAAAAAACAAAGACATGTGCAGGTATAAATTACAGTAGCTTCTTTTTATTTATTATACTTTAATTTCTTTCAAATTATATAAGCAGCTTTACCAGGAAGACATAAAATTGTATGCTATTTTACCCTGCTCTTTTGAAGTGTGTGACAAGGGTCTTTGTGTCCTTAAACAGCTTGATGATGTTGCTGTGCACTGGGTTGTTCTCATCCAAGTGGTCAAATACATGTTTTAAGATTAAGTTGATATTATGGCCAGCACAGGAGAGTCGGACATAATCCTTGAATGCTGCAACCACATTTGAGCCATTATCTGTTACAAAAGCGGTGTCGTTGCTCAGGATGCCAAATTCCTGTGTGAGGTAAAAAAAAAAAAAAAGATTAAAAAAAAGACTAACACAAAAGCTTTGCAAAAAGAAGCCCAGATATAAGAGCATCAAAACAGAATGACAGTGTTTACACATATGCTTAATGCTTATCAGCACAGGAGGACACTAAGATATGAAAATATGAAAACTATTTTTAAAAGTTTGAAATTTTTATGAAACGTTTTCCTTAATCTATCAAAAAAGTAAAACTGCCTCCGAAACAGAGAGCAGCAAATGCAGCTGCCTGCAACAAACTGATGTGCAGTACAGTAAGGGACAGTGACACACACACACACACACACACACACACACACACACACGGCTACTGTTGTGTTTATTGATATATTTCTCTTATTGTATAATTTTTCTTGTAAACATGTTTTTGTTGTTGTTACTGTTGCACTCTGTTCTCATACTTTTCCCAATTTTAATTAGCAATGTTAATTACATATGCCTTGTGGATAAAGATGATCTGATTTGAGAGACAGACAGACACACGGAGAGAGATACCTGAAGGATTCTCTCCACAGTCCTCCTGATGTGGTCACTGGATTTAACACCTTCCATCTCTCTTGTGGCCAGAACCCGGTTTACCATCTTCCAGTCAAGGATGTAATGCACTGTAACAGTGATGTAGTGTGTGTTGGTCCTTTCCTCTGTCCAAAGGTCTGTGGTTACAGCATGGTCTCTAGTCTGCATGAAATGAGGAATTATATTTTTAATGGGCCACAAAATATCTAACATGTAAAAAAGATTACCAGTTTAAAATATGGAGAAATTATGGCATTTAAAAAATGTAAGGAAAATCTGGTGTATAGGGTTTAGAATCTATAGATCAAAGACTACTGCGTGAGAGGTACAATTTTTGTATAAAAATAGTGCAGAGTGACATACCTGACGGAGCTCCTCCATGACCAGCAGTTTTATTTTCTCGTACTCCCCTTCTACGTGACGGGAAACTGTGCGTGCACATGGCAGTATGTCTTCCACCTGCACGTTACTTCCATATTTGGCTCCAATGTCGAGCAGCTCCTGTGCTACGTTGGTAAAGCCTTTCCCCTCTACCACGGCAAAGGGTCTGAGATCTTGGCTGCACATGCGAGCAATTTTGTCGGTCAGACGAGACTTGACACCTGACGGCAATTTTCGCTTGATGAACGAAGCGATGCTTGGCTGATTCTTTCCCGAATTTGCCTTGCAAGTGTGCCTCTTCAGACCGCTCGTCCCTGAATCACTTGCGTACTTGACTAAGACTAAGCATGTCTTACAAGCAGCGTACATCGTGCTATCACCGTCACATTCTACTCTCATAAACTTAATTAATATTTCAGACTTTCCGACCAGTTCTGTGAACTTAATTGACATGTCATTACTTCTGACTTTGCGCTGTAAATCATTTTTTTCCACATCGACTTCTCCGCGGCTGTTAGCTCCCTCCATCACTGCTCTTTGAATTCCGGCGGTAAGCCGTGACAAAAAGCACTGATGGCTTCTGGGACGGCTGGGTCGTGTAGTTATTTTTTGATTGCGTTGCATTGTAGGCATATTAAAAGGAAACTACAAAATGGTGCATTTACTTTTTTTTTTTTTTGTCGTCTTTGCTATTGGTTGATTCCCGCTCCCGTCTGCTCCCGTTAACCATTTATCCTGTACCGTCCAAATCCCGTGATTAATAGCAAAGATGACTCCCATCCTGCAGGAATCCCACGGGAATCTCGTGACCCGTGGGATTCCCGAAAAAATGTCAGCCTCTATATTCACTTACACGTAACAGTTACATAGCGTTCAACAAAACGGAGACTGACACACTCGACATTAATTGAAATTGAGCCACAAAACCAAGCTAGATACGAAACATCCAACCTAGGGAAAGGGCTAGCAGCTAAACACGTTGGAAGAACTTTTGTCAAACTCCACAATCTAGCCATCACTTAGTCCGACCATATTAAACTGTATAAATAAATGACTCTGACGATATCACAGATCGATAATAATGCATTTACTAGCTGCTAACTAAACCACAGCAGGTCTGTAAATCTCTACTCACCCTGAAGCTAGCCGATGTTCATCGTCTCTCAGGGCACATTGTTGATGCAGAGGGAGTTCGACTCGCAGAAATATCTGCCAGTTCCATAGTAAGAGGTTTCTGTGCCGTATCCGTCCGTGCAGTATTTTGTTTTAATATTTTGCGTGCAACTAACTTAACAAGCGATCCCATTGGATGAATTCGTCCAATCACATTTTCAATTTATCTGCCTCGATTTTCTAAAACGCACAGGACCTCATCCATGTTTTTGTATTTTCTCCAAATGCACAAAACATAGCTTATAAGCAGTCTCTATTTCCTAAAATGCATAAACTGATCCTCCATGTGGTGGTGGTAGTCAGAAACAACTGGACTGTCCCTCACAGGTTCAAATGCGTAACCCATGCCGTTAAAAGTGCTAATTTTCGTCTGTGTATATAGGACCTGCAGCTGTTGTCTATGCACCTTTGCGTGTCCTACCATGCCAGTGACGTCATCGAATCTGCCAGCGTAACAAGAGAGAGAGAGAGGAGAGGACGCTGGCGCTGTCTGTTCGCCGCTTCTCCAATAACGCAAAAATAACGTCAAGAGTTATGCAAACTCTTTTTTTAATCTTTTTTTTTCTTTGTTTTATCACTTTTACTATCCGCGCCACCAACCAGTGGACCTTTTAAATAACTTTTACTTTCTGCACCACTGAATTGTGGATCTGGATAGGTATCAGGTAGCTTCGAGTTTAGCGTTGCCTACCTGTTGCCGCTAGCAAAACACCTGCTCGGAGTCTCCCTGGAATTGGTCTCCTCCTGGACAGCCTGGACTCAGTTGTCCATGCCATCGTAAAGTGCATCTAGGAAGCCTGAAACCATCCGTCGGCACCACCACTATGTTGAGTTATTCCGTCAACCAGCTGGTGAATCTCAACAGTTTCTTCACTCCAGCGTGTACTGCAGTGATTAAACAACTAGGACTTCTCCGCCGCCCGCGCTATATCCATAGAAGTTCCCGCAAAAAGTTTTTCTGCTCTAAGACAAGTCTTACCATCCCGGTTCTCTGGTCAACAATGCAAACTGTCGCTCCACGCACACGTCATCAGAATGCTGTCTCCTACCGGATAAGTAGCTTGGACGTTTCCATGGCAACACCTCTCAGTGAGCTGAATGGAAAACGTGGAGTAGACTTCAGTCTGCTACGACCAGTACAAAGATTTGTTGCATCATCAAGTAGTAAAATCGAACTCTTAAATGCACAGTCTATTACAAACAAATCCTGCTTCATTCATGACCATATCCTGGATAAAGGTCTGGATTATATGTGCATTACAGAGACCTGGCACCAACCAAATACATTTTCTTCTTTAAATGAGAGCTGTCCCCAAGGATATAGCTATCTCCAGAAAATGCAAGTTTGCATTTAAATGCAAGTCCCCTTCCCCTGTGCTGTTCCTCATCTACCGACCACCAAAACCAAACCCATTATTTATCACTGAGATGTCAAATCTACTCACAACTTTCTGCACATCCTCTGCCGATGTTATAATTTTAGGTGATATGAACATCCATGTTGACACCCCCTCCTGCCATTTTGCGGCTGAATTTCTACAATTACTGGACTGTTTTAACTTAAAACAACTTGTTGGTGTCCCCACACACACCAGGGGGCATACCTTGGACCTGGTCATTACAAACTCTGCCCCTCTTACCAACCTGCAGGTGTATGACCTAGGTGTGTCTGATCACAAAGCCATTTCTATGGATTTGCCATCCCCATCCAGCCTCTCCAAGCCTAAGCGGAATATCTGTTTCAGAAAACTAAAAAACATTAACCAAGAACTTTTGGAAGCAGACCTTCAGCATCTTTCCACACACTTTTCATCAGCCGACGAAGCAGTGGACTACTACAACAGCCATCTGAGCAGCCTCCTGGACCTCCATGCCCCTGTCAAAACAAGAACAGTCACCTTCACCCGCTCAGCACCCTGGTTCACAGACGGGGCTTCGTAAAATGAAGGCAGCAGGGCGGGTTCTTGAGCGGCGTTTCAGAGACTCTGGCCTTACTATCCACAAACAAATTTACCGGGAGCAACAAAAAAAAAAATGCACAGTCCCTCAAAGAGGCAAGGTCACAGTTTTACTCCGATGCCATCAGAAACAGCCCAGGAAACTCCAAGCAGCTTTTTTCCACTATAAACCATCTTTTCAACCCACAATCTCCCTCACTTACCGCCACTACAGAAGAGCAGTGCAATAAATTCATGGATTTCTTCACATCAAAAACTACACATATTCGCTCAGCCCTTTCTGGTCCTCCCACCCAAACTGTCCCCCCAACATATACCGTCTCCAAACCCTTAAACTGCTTTCCTGAGGTTTCATCCGAAGAGGTGCAGAACATCATTAGGAATATGAAATCCTCCACTTGTCCCCTGGACCCTCTCCCAACCTTTTTGGTAAAAACCCATATCACTGTCCTAAGTCCCCTGATCACCGCTGTTATAAATAATTCCCTCCAAACTGGTCACGTTCCCCCTGTTTTAAAAAATGCCACTATCACACCACTGCTCAAAAAACCCACTCTTGATCCAGAAGTCCTATCCAACTATACGCCCATCTCCAATCTCCCCTTCATATCAAAAGTACTTGAGAAAGCAGTTGCCACCCACCTTCAAAACCACCTCAAACACAATAACCTCTTTGAAAAATTCCAGTCGGGTTTCCGCTCTGCACACAGCACAGAGACTTCCCTAGTCAGAGTCACAAACGACCTCCTCATATCATCCGATGCTGGCTCTCCCTCCCTCCTCATCCTCCTGGACCTTTCTGCTGCATTTGATACTGTCGACCATGGCATTCTTTTAAACCGGCTAAACCTCACCAGTGGTGGAAAGAGTACTGACAAATTGTACTTAAGTAAAAGTATTGCTACTTAAGTAATAATTTACTTGAGTACAAGTAGAAGTACTGAAATATAATATGACTCAAGTAAGAGTAAATAAGTAGTTTGCTTAAAAACTACTCAAGTAACTACGTTACAAAGTACTTTAGTATTTTTCTATTTTTACCCAAAATGGGGAGCTGATAGCGAAATGGAGCGCTAAACACTCTCATGTCATCTGTTTCATTCATACTAAAGGGCCAGTACTGATCGCGATGCATAGAAGTATTAAACTTTTTCAGGAAATGCCTTATATGGATATAATAACATGAAAATAGTGATGTTTTGACTGATGAAACATGAAGACAAACACATTATAGCTATAATATATCTGTGTTCATCAAACTATCAGGTATTTTCAAAAGAATGATGTATGTCTTTAAAGGGATAGTTCACCCAAAAATGAAAATTAGCCCATGATTTAATCTCCCTCAAGAAGATATGACTTTCTGCTTTCAGTCGAATACAATCAGAGTTATATTAAAAAATGGCCTGGCTCTTCCAAGCTTTATAATGGTAGTGAATGACTGGAGAAAATTTGAAGCCCAAAAAAGTGCATCCATCCATGATAAAAGTGCTCCACATATAGACTACTAGCTTTCTCTATTGTCAAGAGCAAATTTTTTATTACTAATTTTGAAAAGTAAGTCCAAGTAAGATCATTTGAATGTTTTGATTTGAATCATTTCATAAATGAAAGCAAAGAAGGTTAAGTGAGAGGTCCGATAAAAAAGGTATGAAAAACAATAAAACAGTATGAATAATAAATTCCCAGTAAAAAAAAAATTAACTGGGGTATGGTTAACATGTTAAATTAAATAATCTTTTTTTCGTTGTAGCCTACCGAGAATATGCTGGGAGCCCACTGTTGCGATAGGAAAGAACTACACTTTTACATGCATCTGATTGACAGATAATCATGCGATCTTATTTCACTGTTTTTTCAGCTTTGTACAAAGTTTGCTTCGTATATTTAGTTTAACTGTATTGTTAAAGAGGGCGAGCTTTACCATTAATTGAACTGTGTGGATGTATTTTAGAGACTTACATTGATCTTGCTCCGTCCATGCAATAACTGCGTCCATGTTATGAGCCGAGATTTTTTATTTACTTCAACTGCTCAGTGCTCTGGTATTATCAATGGGATGACCCATTTCAGTAGTTGCCATAATTAAATACGAGCAGAATACTCACTTACATTCACTGAAATATTAAAACGTTAGCCCTACTGATTCAAAACACGAGCGCCAGTGATTGAATGTCAAAGCGCGGTTTGAACGCCCCGCCCCCCAGCTGAACTGAAAGTTTTGATTGGTTTTGCACCCGAGTCAGACCTGTCTGTTATTGGTTGAACTGCTTCAGATCTGTCTGTTATTGGCTGAAGCGCAGAGGCTCCACCGCAGTAGCATGAAAAGTGTCTATCAAATGTCAGCTTGCCCTGTTGCTCCGTCGGCACCTTTGTAAAAGTACTTTGTACTTTTTATGAAAAATAAATGTAGAGAAGTTGAATACTTTATTTTTATTTTACTCAAAGTAAGAGTAAAAGTATCACAATTTAATTATACTCAAGAAAGTAGAAAACATCCAAAAATCTACTCAAGTACTGTAACGAAAGTATTTGTAATTAGTTACTTTCCACCACTGCACCTCACTACTGGACTAAATGACACTGCCCTCAGTTGGTTCAGATCATACCTCAGAAACCGGACAGAATACATCTCCTTGGGCCACTCCAAATCAAATCCACACACAGTTACTTGTGGTGTCCCCCAGGGGTCAGTCCTTGGGCCCATCCTCTTTATCCTCTACCTCACCCCACTTGGCCAAATCATCAGCCGTCACAAAATTTCTTTCCACTGTTATGCCGATGATACACAGCTTTATGTAAATGCCACAGCTGAAACCCCACCCTCACAGTCATCCACATCAAAACTCACCGCTTGTCTGGAGGAGATAAAGGTATGGATGGAGCAGGGGCGTAGCAAGCTTTTCAAAAGTGTGGGGGATGGATGTGAAATTTAAATTTTGGCATTAACAGCTATTAATGACTAAAAGCTTAAAAGGAACTTTGTTGTATATGCTGGGGCACAATTTATAATGATTGTTCTTTCCCACTTGATTTTGTAAAACTATGTTATGTGGACCTCTGTCCCTGTATGGGGGGTTCGGGGGCATGCTCCCCCGCAATTTTTTTTTGTACATTTTAAGGTTAAATGCTCAATCTGATGCACTTTGAGAGCTCAAAATTAAGAGCTTCAACCGGGTTCGACCCATGACCTGTGCACATTGAACAAAGAAAAAGCATTGACTTGTACATAAAGAGGGCTCAAACATATTTTTAGTTATGATATAGAGTCTCAGTCTACATTACATTATCACTGGTGTTTTAGAATGCCAAACATTTATTATAATAGTATAATGATTTATATAATTATTTATTCCTATGATGGAAAATCCATATAGCCTATAAATGTATGCTATTGTATAAATGAAAATGAATATTTCAAAAGTATATTTTTTATATTACGCTATAGAATAGGAAAATTACAATACTTTTGTCCTAATTTCTTCACTTAAACCCTTGAGCTTTTATTTTGGAGAAAAGTGTGAGCAAAGTGCACACTTTTCTTTAAATCACCAACACAAACAGAATGCCTTAGTTACTTAATTAAAGTCTTGTGTTGTTTAGTAGTCTAAAAAACGAAATATAATACCGAAAACACTCGACATGTCAACAAAACATAAACATAACATCTTCCCAGACACATATCAAGCTTTTTTAAAAACATCGAAAGCATAAAGACTCATTCAAAGTACCTGGAAAAGGGAGATGTAATTGTAAACCATAAGTTCCTGCCTCCTCAGCACGAGCTGACAGAGAGGCGGGGCTTAAGGCAGAACAGCCAATCATCAGCCAGTCTCACTCAAAGCCGGTGTCATTTTTGAGAGGGAGAGGGAGGGGGAGAGGAGGCAGCCGCAGCGAGCGCCGCACACACAGAGCGGCCAGAGAAACGACTGAACGAGAGCGACTGTAGTAAGGCAGGCGTTTGTGCAAAACTGCAGAAAAAGTGCGTGTGTTGAACCCTCTCACCGGGAAAAGTGTGGGTGTTAAAACCCCCACATCCCCCACGGGTGCGACGCCCCTGGGATGGAGCACAACTTCCTTCAACTTAATAGCTCCAAAACCGAAGCCATCCTGGTTGGCACACCTCACCAGGTCAAATAACCAGCATCACTTTTTCCGGCACCATCATCCCCCTCTCACCAACAGTCACAAATCTTGGTGTAAAAATGGACCCCCAACTCACTTTCGAAGCCCATATAAATCACCTGTGCAAGACTTCTTTCTACCACCTCCGTAACATCTGCAAACTCCGGTCCATTCTCTCCCTCTCAGATGCTGAAAAGCTGGTTCATGCCTTTGTCTCCTCCAGACTGGACTACTGCAATGCACTTCTCATTGGGATTCCTAGAAAGAGTCTGCAGAGGCTTCAGTACGTCCAAAACTCTGCAGCTAGGATCCTGATGAGAGTGCGGAAACATGATCACATTATGCCCATTCTCTACTCACTCCACTGGCTTCCCATTTCCAGCAGGATTGAGTACAAGGTTTCCCTTCTCACACATCAATGCATCTATGGACATGCCCCCCCCTACCTCAAAGAACTTATCAACCCACAAAACATAACCCGTTCCGTCCGCTCCACTCACTCAAACCTCCTCCACATACCCAGAACCAGATTTAGGACAATGGGAGATAGGGCCTTTTGTGCTGCTGCCCCACATCTGTGGAATGCCCTCCCTGACACCTTGAGGGCACCTCAATCCACTGTATGTTTTAAAAAAGGCCTTAAGACATTCCTTTTTAGCAAAGCTTTTGGTACCCTTTGTCACGGGTGTGGTGCAGGTAGAAGGAGAGGCAGAGTCCAGATTCCCAATTCATTCACATTTACTAACAATATAAGCTTACATGGTTCAAAACCGGCAGACAGATGGAGGAAACACACACCATAAACCAAGGCAACATTAACAACGACCGACAAGGACAGACTGAACAGAAGCAGACTAAATACAAGCAGGAATCAAACATAACAAGGTGAAAACAGGTGACACTGATGATGATAACGAGGGACAGGTGGATAATGAAGGAGTGAGTACAGGTGAGGAGACAAGAGGATCCTGGGAAGTGTAGTGCAGAGACAAGGACAGACAGGTGCAGACGAGGACTGTGACATTACTCCCCCTCCCGGTAGGCGTGGCCTCACGCCGTAGAACAGGGGTGGGAGGGTGGGCATCCTGGAGTCTGTGACGGGAAGGCGGATCGGGTGCAGGAGGACGGACTCCAGGATGGATCAGGCGGCCATGGCAGAGCATGATGTGGGCGTGGCCAGGGCTGAGCAGCACGTGGGCGTGGCCACGGCGGTGAGACCCCTTCGGGTGGCCACGGCGGTGAGACCCCTTCGGGTGGCCACGGCGGTGAGACCCCTTCGGGTGGCCACGGCGGTGAGACCCCTTCGGGTGGCCACGGCGGTGAGACCCCTTCGGGTGGCCACGGCGGTGAGACCCCTCGGGTGGCCACGGCGGTGAGACCCCTTCGGGTGGCCAAGGCGGTGAGACCCCTTCGGGTGGCCGTGGGTCCTTTGGAGCCCACGGCGAGGGCCTATGGCCCCCCCCCCCCAAAAAATGAATGGGGAGAGTGATAAAGTCATTATAAGTCTCTGGGCTGGACGGGACCAGCGGTGAGGGCTCGGCAGGGCTGGACGGGACCAGCGGTGAGGGCTCGGCAGGGCTGGACGGGACCAGCGGTGAGGGCTCGGCAGGGCTGGACGGGACCAGCGGTGAGGGCTCGGCAGGGCTGGACGGGACCAGCGGTGAGGACTCGGCAGGGCTGGACGGGACCAGCGGTGAGGGCTCGGCAGGGCTGGACGGGACCAGCGGTGAGGGCTCGGCAGGGCTGGACGGGACCAGCGGGGAAGAGGTCTCTGGCTGGACGGTCTCTGGCTGGACGGTCTCTGGCTGGACGGTCTCTGGCTGGACGGTCTCTGGCTGGACGGTCTCTGGCTGGACGTGGCTGGACGGTCTCTGGCTGGACGGTCTCTGGCTGGACGGTCTCTGGCTGGACGGTCTCTGGCTGGACGGTCTCTGGCTGGACGGTCTCTGGCTGGACGGTCTCTGGCTGGACGGTCTCTGGCTGGACGGTCTCTGGCTGGACGTGGCTGGACGGTCTCTGGCTGGACGGTCTCTGGCTGGACGTGGCTGGACGGGGCCAGCGGTGAAGGCTTGACTGGGCTGGACGGGGCCAGCGGTGAAGGCTTGACTGGGCTGGACGGGGCCAGCGGTGAAGGCTTGACTGGGCTGGACGGGACCAGCGGTGAAGGCTTGACTGGGCTGGACGGGACCAGCGGTGAAGGCTTGACTGGGCTGGACGGGGCCAGCGGTGAAGGCTTGAATGGGCTGGACGGGACCAGCGGTGAAGGCCTGACCGGGCTGGACGGGGCCAGCGGTGAAGGCTTGACTGGGCTGGACGGGGCCAGCGGTGAAGGCTTGACTGGGCTGGTGGTCATGACATGCCATGGGAGGAAGCTCTCCAGGCATCGGGAGAGTGCCTCTCTCCAGTCTAGGCCGGAGATGTCTGGGAGCTCCCTCGGGTCCACGGTCTTCACCCCCAGCCGATAACATGCCATGATGGCCCTGTCGTCCAGAGGGCTGGAGGCAGCCAGAGGAACAAACCTCCAGGTGAATGTGAACAGATCGCGGCTATCCAAAGCCAGTGCCGCGATCTGCCCGGCGAGCTCCCAGCTCATTTTGTTTGGTCGGTCGTTCTGTCACGGGTGTGGTGCAGGTAGAAGGAGAGGCAGAGTCCAGATTCCCAATTCATTCACATTTACTAACAATATAAGCTTACATGGTTCAAAACCGGCAGACAGATGGAGGAAACACACACCATAAACCAAGGCAACATTAACAACGACCGACAAGGACAGACTGAACAGAAGCAGACTAAATACAAGCAGGAATCAAACATAACAAGGTGAAAACAGGTGACACTGATGATGATAACGAGGGACAGGTGGATAATGAAGGAGTGAGTACAGGTGAGGAGACAAGAGGATCCTGGGAAGTGTAGTGCAGAGACAAGGACAGACAGGTGCAGACGAGGACTGTGACACCCTTTAGATGTTGTTTTTATTTTTTAATTTTATTTTATTAAGAATTGTTTAGTTTTTATTGTTTTTAACCTGTAGCACTTTGAGATCTTTCGATGGAAAGTGCGTTATAAATAAAACTTATTATTATTATTATTACAAGCGCAATTTTTCTTTTGCTTAAAAAAAGCTATATTGATATTTTTAATTAAAAATTTTAGTGTAATTTACTTTTAATTGTCATAAACAACACGTTATCAATGTCGATTTTTTTCAGTTCAGTTCATCTTTAAACTCAACGGGACACCCCAATTCATAGGCACACGGTGAACACAAGTATAGGGCGTAACTCTCCGGTCTCAATTCCCCGACCTCCCTCCCTGGCCCGCTATTCGTTACACACTCACAACAGTTCATTCTTACATGAATAAATTAAAAGCACTTCCCTCTCTCAGGGTGAAGAAGACCCTGGGTAGTTAGTGCAGGCAGCCTCCGTATTCACAGCCGCCACCAAACAGCACACCGGGCGGTGTTTACAGCTCAAGTTCATTTGAGTCCGTTTGATGTTCGCTTCATAGCAGGCTACTGTTCTGAGTCTCAGTGGAATGTGGGTGACAGTCAAGTAATCTTCCGAGGTAATTAGTGACACTCTAATAATTTTCCCCCCTATCCTCTCTCGCCCCCAAGGCAGCTAACTACCTAACTATCTTCATCTCCGGAGGACCTATTGTCCCCGAGAGACAGCCAAGATGCTCTCCACAGGTCACCACCCCAGAGAGTCTCTCGCTTGCCCCACACATCTCTTTTAAAGCCCCCTTTGTGTCCTTCCGCAGGTGAATGCCATCACAGCAGTCACGTGATCGCCCAATGACAACACACTACAGTAAGTTGTAAGAAACACTATATCGAGTCCAGCCTTTAGTTTAAACTGATAATTGTTTAAACCGATTACATGCATGCCTTGTGGCTTTGTACACCAGTCCAAAGATTCTGGACTAAGGTTTGTGAGGACTTATCAATATGGCTTAAGTGTAATATACCTACTTGCCCAAAACTATGTATATTAGGGGATTTAAATGATATTAATATGGAGATCGACAAAGCACACATAGTCCTCACCACACATAGTCCTCACCACACTTTCTGTTGCAAAGAAAACTATCCTTTTGAATTGGAAAACTAAAAATAATCTTAGCATTAACCAGTATAGAAATCTCCTGTCGTATCAGTCTGGAGTCCATGCTTGCTTTTAACAAACTTCGATCGGCTGACTTCGATTCTCTCTGGGCCCCGCTGATTAATTAAGTCACTTAGTGGGAGGGAGGGATATGTGTTCTTCCCTACGGGGGGATATGGGGTTCTGCGGTACGATCAGCGCAAGCCTGTAACCAGTCTGTGCTCCAGCCCATCAGTCTGCAGTTATCATAAGCTCGTGACCAGTCTGTGCCCCTGCCCAGCAGTTTGCAGTTAGCACAAGTCCGTTACCAGGCTGTGGACCAGTCCAGTGGCCTACACTCAAGACAAGCTAGCTCTCAGTCTGGGTCCCAGTTCAGCGGCCTGCAATCAGCATAATCCCGTTACCAGTCTGTGTCCCAGCTTAGCGGCATGCAGTCAGCCCAATCTAGTTGCCAGTCTGCAAAGCACATATGGCTATCACCACATTATTTGTCGCAAAGAAAACTATCCTCTTGCCAGCTCACAGTTCGTGGAAAAGTCTGGCATCCAACAACTAGCCTAAGCCAGCTCACAGTCTGGCATTCAACAACCCACCTAAGCCAGTTCACAATCTGTGGACCAGTCTGGCATCCAACAACCAGCCTAAGCCAGCTCACAATCTATGGACCAGTCTGGTATCCAACAACCAGCCCAAGCTAGCTCACAGTCTGTGGACCAATCTGGCATCCAACAACTAGCCTAAGCTAGCTCACAGTCTGTGGACCAGTCCGACATCCAAGATCCAGCCTAAGCCAGCTCACAATCTGTGGGCCAGTCTGGCATCTATAAACCAGCCCAAGTCAGCCCACAGTTTGTTGAACTGTCAGATATCCTGCTGTCAGCCCAAGCCAGATCAATCTTTGGACCAGTCTTGCATCCAACAACCAGCCTAAGTCAATTCATAATCTGTAGACCAGTCTGGCATCCAACAACCAGCCTAAGTCAGCTCAGAGTCTGTGGACCAGTCTGGTATCCAACAATCAGCCTAAATCAGCTCACAATCTGTGGAACAGCCTAACATCCAACAACCAGCCCAAGTCAGCACACAACCTGTGGACCTGTCTGGCATTCAACAACCAGCCTAAACCAGCTCACAGTCTGTGGACCAGTCGGGCATCCAACAACCAGGCTAAACCAGCTCACAACCTGTGGACTAGTCTGGCAGCCAACAACTAGCCCAAGTCAGCTTATAATCTGAGGACCAATCCGACATCCAACAACCAGCCTCAGCCGGATTACAATCTGTGGACCAGTCTGGCATCCAACAACCAGCCCATGACAGCTCACAATCGGTATACCAGTCTGGCATTTAATAACCAGCCTAAGTCAGCTTACAGCCTGTGGACCAGTCTGGCATCCAACAACCATCTTAAGCCAGATCACAGTCTGTGGACTAGTCTGGCATTCAACAACCAGCCCAAGTCAGCTCATAACCTGTAGACCAGTCTGGTATCCAATAACCAGCCCAAGTCAGCTCACAGTCTGTGGACCAGCCTGGCATCCAACAGCCAGCCAAAGTCAGCTCACAGCTTCCGGACCAGCCTGGCACCCAACAACCAGCTCAAGCCAGCTCACAGTATGTGAATCAGTCTGGCATCCAACAACCAGCCCAAATCAGCTCACAATCTGTGGACCAGCCTGGCATCCAACAGCCAGCCAAAGTCATCTCACAGCTTAGGGACCAGCCTGGCACCCAACAACCAGCTCAAGCCAGCTCACAGTATGTGAATCAGTCTGGCATCCAACAACCAGCCCAAATCAGCTCACAATCTGTGGACCAGCCTGGCATCCAACAGCCAGCCAAAGTCAGCTCACAGCTTGCGGACCAGCCTGGCACCCAACAACCAGCTCAAGCCAGCTCACAGTATGTGAATAAGTCTGGCATCCAACAACCAGCCTAAGCCAGCTCACAATATGTGGACTAGTTTGGCATCCAACAACTAGCCCAAGTAAGCTTACAATCTGTGGACCAATCCGGCATCCAACAACCAGCCCAAGCGAGCTCACAATCTGTGGACCCGTCTGGCATCTAACAACCAGCCTAAATCAGCTTACGGTCTGTGGACCAGTCTGGCATACAACAACCAGTCCAAGTCAGTTCACAATCTGTGGACTAGTCCGACATCCAACAACCAGCCCAAGTCAGCTCACGGTCTGTGGAGCACTCTGGTATTTAACAACCAGCCCATACTAGCTCACAATCGGTAGACCAGTCTAGTATCCAACAACCAGCCCAACCAGCTCAAGTCAGCTCATAATCTGTGGTCCAGTATGGCATCCAACAACTAGCCCAAGTCTGCTTACAAGCTGTGGACCAATCTGGCATTCAACAACCAGCTTAAGCCAGCTCACAGTGTGTGGACTAGATCTCAGTGGTCTGCATTTAGCACAAACCTGTTGCTAGTCTGTGGGCCAGCCTAGTGGCCTGCAGTCAGCATAAACCAGCTCTCAGTCTGTGAGTCAATATCACTATAAAGTGCCTTTGGTGTCCTCATCAGAATCGCTCAGTCATCATGAACATAATGCAAAATAATGAAACTCTGAGGTTTTATTATAAATGGTCAAACACTTACACACATATAAGTACAAAAATAAGTATCTTGAAATGTGTTTTTCTCATTTTATACCATTTTCTTTGATTGGATGTCTGTGATTTTGGCATGTCCCACACGCTGATCAGCTAACTTCAGTGAGTGTAAAAAGTGGTTTAAATGACATAAAAATAAAATACTTTTTAAATGTTCTTATCGTCCTCGGCAAATTATTTAATAAAACAAGCCATTTTCATTATTTATATTTTATTTTCATAATAATATTAAGCATTTTGCATGTGTCCCTGAAATGACTGTCCACCCTGTCATTATGGGGTAAACGCCCCTTTAAGAAACCAAGTAATGTACTCAGTGACATCCCCTCCCCCGTTTGGTCTTTCTTTAGTGAATGTTAAAACATCTGCTGCACACAAAGTAAGAATCTACACTTATATTTCCTAATTTTCATCATATTGTGTTTGTAGTTGCGTGTTGTCAAGCTTAACATGTCCACCCTGTCATTGTGAAGTATTAATTAATATAAAAACTTTTCAGATATTCAAAATATATATTTTAAACAGTGCACTGTCAGCTTTCAACAGTGAATCACTTTGCTAACTGCTGTACACCATGTGCTCATTAAATGCTAACTTTAGCCAAAAAAAAGTCCACCCTGTCATTGTCCACCCTGTCACCAAGCCTTCCATGACAGGGTGGACATGGTTCATGATAAGGAGGACATTTGCAGTTTTTGCCACATTTTGATGGATTTTCATTGACTATTTGAAAAAATACAGCCATAACAATGTAAATAAATAAGACTAGGTAAGCCTAGTTTAGCTGGACCACTTAAAGGGGAATTTGTAAGAGAACGTTTTGAAATATTATATATTTTTTCCAGGAATGAGTTTTGGTTGCGCACAAAAGGTTTTCTCGTCGCTTGGTAAACTTAAGATTGAGCCACTGTAGTCACTTGGACTATTTTAACGATGTCTTTAATAACTTTTCTGGGCCGGCAAGTTTCAGTCCCTTAGAAGCCTATGGAGGAGTGATCCAGCTCTCAGATTTAATCACAAATATCTTCATTTGTGTTCCGAAGATGAACGAAAGTCTTACGGGGTTGAACAACATGAGGGAGAGTAATTACTGACAGAGTTTAAATTTTTTGGGTGAACTATCCATTGAAGGGTTTCTTTTTTCTGTTGTTTCTTTAATGTTCCTGTTCTCTTCTAGTTCACCCATTAAAGCATTTGTCCACCCTGTCATGCCAGGTTCCACCCTGTCATCTTGTTGTCCACCCTGTCATGTTCAACTTTTTTGAAAATAAACAAATTATTTTAACAAGTTAACAAAACCTTGTGTGTGTTATTTCTTAATAAACAAATGAGGCCCAGTTAGTATTGTTTTAAAGTTTGACTAAATATCTTTGTTGTTTGATTTTATTTAGAAAAGAATGTGCAACTATCGCATATTTTATTGGGCAATACATATTTAGGCAGTAACTTCATTATTATCAAAAGACTTTTACCATCACCTAAAATGTTGTGTTGGGAAAGGGACTTTCTTTCTGCAGATCTACATTTTTTAATCACTATGCAATGAAAATGTATTTATTCTACATTGAATTTGTCCATGACAGGGTGGACATATTTTATGGTTTGCTCATATATTGTCAGCTTGCAGTTAATTCATAAAAAGTGCTGGAGCTTGACCAATATGCATTTCTAACAGCCTAAGGTCTCCCTAATACAACACATATAAAGTTAAATGGAAAATCTCAGATTTTTTTTGTGGAAATTGTGAAGTGTCAAAGGCACTTTATGGTGATATTGACTCCTGTGTCCCAGCCCAGCAGTCTGCAGTCAGCACATTCCCGTTACCAATCTGTGGACCAGCCCAGTGGCCTGCAGTCAGCATAAACTTGTTACCAGTCTGTGTCCCGGCCTATCAGTCTGCAACTAACACAAGCCCGTTACCAACCTGTGGACCAGTCCAGCAGTCTGCAGTCAGCACAATCCCGTTATAAATAAAAAAATAAACGGATAATTGTTTGTTTTACCCTGATTTTCACAGTTTCCTCTATTAAAGGGCACCTATTGTGGCATTTAAAATGTTCCTAATATTGTTCTGGGAGTCCCCAACAACAGTTTTACATGCATGCAATGACAAAAAACACTTTTGTTGTCTTATAATCTGCATTTATTTTTACCTGATTTGCTCACCGACTCCCAAATGATTCGTTCAACGACTCATTTTTCCAAACCCCTCCTTTACGTGACGCTAATCTGCGGTGATTGGTCAGATGACCCAGTCAGTTGTTGTTTGCGTTAGCCCAACGCATAAACATATTGATTAAGCACTGCAGTACTACAATACGCTCTATTCTTTATGACAACTCCAATAACAATGACAAACATTTCACATATTTCAAAAAAATTGACATTGGAGACCTAGAGGCTGCGATGAGCGTAACTTACACAACACACACACATACTTATTGAGCATGCTACAAAACACATAAAAGCAACAATTATTAATAATACTTACAGGTTGTGATTCGGAGGAGGAAGCTGATCCAAATAAACTTGGTACTGAACTTTCCTTCAGTATCAGCCGACTCGCGAATCCACACTTGAAAGCATTTATGGTTGTAAAGCAATCGTCATTAAAATGATGTGAACACAGCACAAGGTTGGGCTATACTTCTGTGGTATAGTTGTAAATATAAACTCTAGCCACTGATTCTTCACATGCTCCTCCATGGGCAGATGAAAAAAGGTCGCTTTTGATTCGCACTTCAGAACACAGCGTCTTGTTGTCGACATGATGTTTTCAAGTTTTCCCTGGTGTCTGCGTGCGCAATAAGTGGGCGTATCTCATTCAAATAACTTGTCATGTTGACGTCATCTAGATAGAAAAAAAGCATCGTTCGTCTATCGATTCATATCAGCGACTCAGAGTCGACTCTTACTTTTGAGAGACAATAACTTTGTATACAGTGAACTTTCATATTTAAAACTTTGCAGGATGTTTTCGTTCACATAGATCTATGTTTCACTCTACAAAAAATTTCATAATAGGTGCCCTTTAAGACCCCTTCCCCCCTTGTGTTTGTGATGTAAGATTTTTGGTTTTTGAAAGTCTCTTATGCTCAACAAGGGTGCATTTTTATATTCAATATACAGTAAAGAGTAATTTTGTGAAATATTCCAACTTAAAATTTTTGTTTTTATTCCTGTGATCAAAGCTGAATTTTCAGCATCATTACTCCAGTCTTCAGTGTCACATCCTTTAGAAATCACTATAATATGATGATTTGCTGCTCAGGAAACATTTCTGATTATTATCAATGTTGCAAACAATTGTGCTACTTCATGTTTTTTTCAGTATTTTTTTATGAAGATACACCCACAAAAAGACACTCTGAGACAGGAACTTGATTGCAGGATTTATTTAAAATATTGTAATTAATAAAGTACTACAACTTCTCAACATCAACAAGTTTCCCTTTTTGTATGTGATATGAGTCTCTAAGTGTTTCTAAGTCTCTAAAATCTCTATGAATGATTGTATTTCCCATTAATTTCCTGTGTGCCCACTTTTGTCCATGAAAGACAAATTAATTTTTTTTAAACACTTAACATTTTTTAATCGAGTTAAAAAAAATGTGTGTGTTCATGTGTCAAACCTGTGAAAAGTAGACAAGTCTTGTACCCATCCGATAAAGGAAACGATTTTCTTTAAATTATTTTGCCCACATTTGTCTGTAAGGACCTTTGAGGGTTAAACAAATTATTTAACTGTCTAACAAATTATTTACTATTAACCTACACATCACTGAGATTTAATTTTTGTTTACATTAACTTTTCGCATTATTTTTGTGTATGTTAAAAATGTTATTTGTATAAAACATAGGTATAAATAGTTAGCAATATTTGGCGCGTTTATCTCGCATCACCGCGCTGACGTCATCAGTAGTTTCCTTCCTCGCTCAGCGCGTTTGTTTTGTCTTCTGAGGTGAGTTCTGCGGTTCAGATATTTCGCTTATTTTGACACATCCATAAAATAAACTTTACACAGTTTGTTTCAGCAACATTTACAGGGTTATTTTTGAATTGTTTTCATCGGATAAAGCGCCAAATGTGCGTCTTTTCTGGCGTCTGTAGACTGATTTATTTCAGCACAAAACGAACATCTGAGGAAAATATTGAAATTCAAATATGGACGAATTTGCCATATTTTTAATTTTTAGTAATAATGTAGTGTTATTGAATGTATAATCTCAAACTTGTTAGGTTTGATCTGTGAGGAAATGTCATGGGGATAGAAACATTTATCGCTGTCTTGGTCTTTAATGTGGCAGTAAATTAATGATAAACGTAATCCGTTATGTACGGTTAATGACAGGAATCAGAAAAAACAAACTTTAAAAATGGGTTTCATATTGTTTGTATGTTTGTGTCAGATGTGATATGTAATATTATAATCTTTTATAATAGATGATTTATAATATAGGGTATATTCTGACGGTCTGAACTTAAACAACGTTTTCTTTTTACCACAGAGACCCAAAATTACTTCAGAATAACTATAATGCCCAAAGTTTACAGTGCAAATATGCACAATAATGTGAACATATGAATGAAATGTGCTGCAGCTTCACACGTTTTTAACGGAATTATTATTTTCCTAATGCTCACATCAGTTTACAAATAAATGATAGAATATTCCCATCAGCCTTCAATATACCTCATTTGTGTAAATCAATTAGGGCTGCAGCTATCGATTCTTTTTGTAATGATTAATCTAGCACTTAATCGATCGATTAATCGAGTAATCGGATAATTTGTTTGTGTGTGTTTTTAAACAACCAAAACAAATAATGCATAATGAAAATGATATGGCTGTAAATTGATCAAGCATTTGGCTTTTATTTCTCAAAAAACAAACAAACAAAAAAAAAAAACTGGTAAAAAAGCCTATTTATTGCAATTTTTACCCATTTAGTATAAGTGCCAACAATGGTCTATGCTCAATTACTTTGGTAGCCGATTCTAATGTCTTCCCCAAAAGTACGAGTGGATTTGGAGAAGCAGGCTGGGGAATTTTTTGTTGTTGTCTGTAACTATTTGGAGGAAGATGTGACATACAAACAAGGTCTCGCAAAGACTGCAATACAATATTTGTTTCTCCATCACGTCGCGGTGTATACAGTGAATGCATGCTGAAATTATTGTTGCGTGGCTACATAAAAGTTTAAGCATATGTGATGCATAAGATTTTTTTTTTCTTCATCCTACTCCTGTTCTTTTTGTCATGGAATGTATTTTTGTTGTATTTGTTGGGTTTGTTAAATTGCTGCTGGGCATTTTGTGTTGCATTACCATGAAAAGAGAATATATAAATAAATGAAATGAAATGAAATTACCGCAATTGATCTGACTGGCGCGTGAGAGAGACGAGGGTGCATGCGTGTGTGTATGCGTGTGTGTCCCTTACGAAAAAGAAGTTTATTCAAGTGGCTATTAGTATACTTCTTTTAAACTTAAAATAAGAAAGTATACTTTCAGTCTACTTTTTATGTACTTCTCAGAAATATACTTTATGTACTTCTCAGAAATATACTTCAAATTGCACTTGTTTACTTGACTTATACTGACAGAAAAGTCTAAGTATATTTGCCTATACTTGTTGATCGAGATGTACTTAAAAGTATAAAATTAAGTATTCTTGGCTTGTACTTGTTTACTATTTTGATTGAGTATTAAATATTTTTTAAAGCGTTTTTTAAGTGTATCATAAACAAAAAATGTACTACAAGTATTAAAATAGTAAACTACTTGTATACCCATATGTTCACTTGCAGTACAAATGAGAAACGTAAGTATGAACTAGTTGTGCACTTAAAGTTTACTAATGTTACACTTATACGTATACTTTTATATACTAAAAGTGGGCCAATTTAGTCCCAGGCGGTATTAAAATAGTACACTTGCAAGTTTACTACCAGTACATATTGACAATAGTATACTTACTACATAATTATACTTAAAAATATACTTGAATATTACTTAAGTATACTTAATAAAATTAAAGTATTCTAGTGATTCTATTAAAGTATACTTCTTTTTCGTAAGGGGTGTCTGTCTGTGAGTGAAGGGGTTTACACACCGAACGCAAATTTAATTATTTACGCGAGTCGATTACATACAAAGTCAATGCAAAGACGCGAATAGACGCATCATTCGCGCCGGGCGTCGCGAATGACGCGAACGTCTTCCGCGCACGTTGAAAATTTGTAACTGGAGCGAATGTTTAAGCGTCTAACTAGACGCGATAGACGCGTATTTGATGCTGTATTCACGTTCGGTTTGAACACACTATCAGGTTACCTTGTTTCAGCGACGCTTGGTGAGAGCATGGAGTGGATGCGGTTCAGATGCTGATTCATTGCAGTGTGTTGTGGTATGCCAGCTCTACTTTGCAGTAGACACATCGCACCTTGTTCTCTTCCTTTTTAAGTATGCAATGATCCCTAAACTTTAGACATTCTCTGCCGTTTATGGACATCTTTACTCTCCGCCATCGCGCCAAATAAATTCAAAATGTATCACGCGCTATATCCGCGCATAGTGCGCGTCATAGGAATAACGAGGCTTCGAGGCAGAGTTTTTGCCTCGAGGAATTTTTGTAATCGAGTAACTCGAGGAATCGTTTCAGCCCTAAAATCAATTCATAAAAATGCAATAAAATGATTTTTATTTTCATTTCAGGCCCGATGGAGGAAAGTGAGGAGATTGGAGAGGAGATTGGAGAGGAGAAACATCATGTCAAAACTGAAGAAAAAACTCCCCCACAGACTGAAAGTATTTCTTTGAAAACAGTAGACAAGAAATATTTCATCTGCCATAAGTGTCTGAGTTGTTTCACACGACAAGAAACCCTTGAGGAACACATGATCATCCACACTATTGAGAAAGTGCATGAATGTGATCAATGTGGCAAAACATTTGTATGTGCTACATCCCTAAAGAGCCACCTCAGAGTTCATTCACAGGAGAAACCATATTTATGTTCTTTGTGTGGGAAGAGTTTTAAATACAAACAAAGTCTTAAGGTTCACACGAGAGTCCACACTGGAGAGAGACCGTTCACATGTGATCAGTGTGGGAAGAGTTTTATACAATCAACAAACCTTCAGGAACACATTAACATCCACACTGGAGAGAAACCATACGAATGTGATCAATGTGGCAAACTATTTTCGAGGGCTACAGGCCTATCGACTCACATGTTAGTTCATTCACAGGAGAAACCACATTCATGTTCTTTGTGTGGAAAAAGATTTTCACGTCTGCAGAGTTTAAAATTTCATCTGAAAATACATACTGGTGAAAGAGATCATAAGTGCTTTGAGTGTGGGAAGAGTTTTTATACCGGTATAAGTTTGAAACAACACTGGAGGACTCACACTGGAGAGAAACCTTACAAGTGTTCACACTGCGGTAAGAGATTTCGTCGCTCTGAACATGTGAAAACACACGAGAGGATCCACACTGGGGAGAAACCGTATCACTGCACTCCATGTGGGAAGAGTTTCACTCAAATATCTTCTCTACAGAGTCATATAAAATATAATCACAGGAAGTAATTCATATTCAGATCCAGCACTTTCAGGTCTAATGCTGTGTTCTCACCGAACGCAGTGGCGCAAAAAGTGGGTATGCGCTATATGCGGCGCATAGGGGCGCAGCACCATGGGGGGCGCCAAAGCGCTGGTAATTTTTATTTTTTTATTTTAATAATAATAATAAAAATATATATAGGCTATATATATTGTATTTTCTATATGTAGCTGCTGTTGTGCGTTTCTAAATCATTTCTGCATTTCCTCAATGTTATATAAAATTTTAGAGGACTAGACAGGCTAGAGTAGGCGCCCTCATGGAGAAGGGGGGGGGGGCGCCGTGAGCGCTGAGCGAGCACGAGTAGTGAGTTGTCGTCGAAAAAGATGGATAAAACAAAATCCTGGGGCGTTAAAAATAGAAAAAGAAAGCGGGAAAAGGAGATGGCATGTCAATTGATGTGACAGCAGCTAAATAAGTGCATGGTGAAAGCCAACAGGTAGGATTTAAAGTGTGACATCCAGGCATAGGCTATTTATCTGGCCATCGAGACTACCGGGAGATTCCCCGTAGGCCGACGTGCTTTTTTCGGCCGATACATCTCATACTTTCTTTTTTTTTCTTAACGGCCCATAAAACGCGTACATTAATTGGCGGCGCTGGGTTTAGTGCCGGTGTAATGCATTGATAAAAAATAGTCAGCGTTAGGTTTTTTTTTCTGACACATCGGCCCATGAAACATGTCATCTTGTGCTTATCTCTTTTAAGTATAGAAATTAGTAGCTACAAAACTAATTATGAAAGTTTTCTTTATTTTTCAGTGCATTTGTTTTACAATATATGGCTATTATCATGGGATTAATATTATAATAACTATTATTATATAGTAGGCTAGTGTAATGTAGACAGACACTGTAACTAAAAGAGGTTTGAATTTTTCTTTAATTTGCACCCTGAATATGGGTTGGAGCTTTTAATTTTGAACTCTCAAAGTGCACCAGACTGATGAATTTAACATTAAAAAACACAAAATTTTCTTACGGGGGGGGGGGGGGGCATGCCCCCGAACCCCCCTAGAGGAACAGAGGTCCACCTACCACAGTTTTACCTAAAATCATGTGAGAAACACTGGTATTGCTGTTCCAATGGAGCTATAGTTTTTTTATTACTGTTGAGTATAGTTCAATTGTATTAATAAATGACAATTTTGTGCTTATCTGTTAGCTCTTACTCGTTCCTACTCACTCATTAGATGGCGCAAATTTTTCTGCTGCATACCCCTCTGACACTGGGTAGTTGCGCCCCTGACCGAACGTGACACAATAATACCGTCAAGCAATAAAATCTCTTCAAAATCTCTCCTAACCAGCCCCAACGAGTGACAGGACAAAGAAACATCTAAATGCATCTGATGCATTTTTATCATAGTTTGTTTATACTTTTATGAAGGAAAATGTTTTTTTTTCACAGGTTCAAACTGTTCTTGTTATTTTTCTTTTGTAGAGAGATGTCACATTTGTTTACACTTTGTATTTTCACAAGTTAACTTTCATTGTTAGTTTTTTTGTCTGGTGAATAAGACAAATAAACAGTTGATTCTTCTTTAATCTTGTGCTTATTCTTCAGAAGTACTACATACTGAGTTCAATTTAGGTATAGAACTGTTGCAATTAATTAGTTTGACAGCTAGTATAAAAAGTTAAACATTCCCTGATCACTTTTTCGGTTGCAAGTTTTTGAAAAAGACAAACTCAGAATTATTAAGAGTTAATTGTTTATATAAAATTCAGTGACAGTTGAATAATCTTTTTTATTTTTTATTTATTTAAACTTTGTTTAACCAGGGGCCTGTACCATGATGGTAGTTGAACAAACTCAGGGTTACAGGATTGGTTTTGAGTTGACAAAACCAAACCAATCTAACCAGGCTTTGTTGGTACCATGATGCTAATCATCAACTTTCTCTGTCAACTCAGGCTTTGATCCTGAGTTTAGGTGTGACATCAGTAGCAAACAGCCAATCACATGCTGAGAAAGAGTGAAACTCATTTAAAACTCATTGAAATTCATTTTTCGTGAGAGAAGCAGCGCAATTCACTTATTAAATAAATAAAGTATTAAAATGTTAAGATTTTAAACAAGTTTACACAGCAAGAAGAAAATAGCCTTGCTGTCTATAAAAGAGGACAACTAAAAGAAAAGTCTCGCTACTGTGTATCAGTGCAAGTAAAAGTTGTGAAGTTAGTTTATGATAAAGGTATAGAGAATTGAACATTTAAGCTCACATGTAGTCATTGTATAGTTTATTGATTCTAAAGCATATTTATATTACATTTATATATTTATTAATTTAAACTGCATAATAAAGATTGTTTAACTAAAATGGTACATGGGTGATCGATAAAGGTTATAATAATTACATAAATAATATCTAAATCATACAGCATTTTTATTCTAAATAAGTATTAGTAAAAGCCAGACAATTTTGTCTTCAAAAATCATTTGCCATGTAGTGACCTTAATTTTAAGTAGAAACAGGTGCAGTGACTTTATTCTATCATACATGTGTCACTTTGCATATTCAATGTAATATTACATATTACACCACTAATCTCTATACATACACTAACAAAACATTTTACCTACTTACATAAGTAAATACAGACATACAGTTTAAAGGGCACCTAGTTAAAAGCAATTACATTGTTCAGTCAGAATTGACTTTAAAAGGCTTTAAAGAGTATTAATAGCTGGAAGTGATTCTAGATTTAAGGTATTTTGGAGTTCATTCCAGACATTTGGTGCAAATGACAAGAAAGCTTTTTTACCAAGTTCAGTTCTTGTTGATGGAATAATTAATTTTTTTTTTGATGACCTTTGTTGTGGGAGGAAGGGGGAATAGGGAACTGTTCCTTTAATGTTGTAAGGACGTGAAATTGTAGTTCGAGTAGAGGGAATTATGTGTAGTGTAGATGTATGTTTCTTTATTTTCTTATTATATTCAGTGGAAATCAACCGAGTATTTATGTTCACTGCAACATTGAAAGTCATGTGGATGCATGCCGAAGAGAGCAATAAAGCATTGCAAGGACTTGAGTAACTAGTGAACTGTTACGCACACACATACGGCTGCTGAGACGGTGAGCGCCGAAGAGGAAAGGTAACACCTTGTCCTGTAAACACTATTTTGATAAGTAAGCAAATTTTAAATGTAGAGTGGTAATTTACCCATAAGTGCTTTGGCAATGAAATCATTAAATGTAATTGTCTTCTGATGGAGAGGGAGGACCATTGTGCAGTTTCATAAAGAGTGCAGTGGTGAGTCCTAGATTCTGCACCTGTAATGAAACGTAAGGCTGAGTGGTATAAGTACATCTAGTTTTTTTAAATAAAAAAAACTTCAGTATGTAGTAAGCCCTCTCCCATGTGTTGCTACCTTGTCATGGTGGGGAGGCTTGCGTGCCTCCGTGACCATGAGGGCTATACCGGTGGGGGCAAGGCCCCTGGTAGGTTCAACCAAGCCGGGAAGGACTCATGGTAGAGGACAGACGAAGAGCAACACCTGGTCCTCCAGGTTGGGGGTTGGGCGTGGGGCTAACAACCCCACCCTGAAAAAAGAATATTGGTACAGATTCATGAACAAGAAATTCAAAAGTAACTAAGGTCCTGGGAGAGGATGGACCCATAGCTGGAGAAAGTGTGAAGCCTAGTAGGGAAAGCCCTTTGGAAGCTACTAGGCCAACAACCACCATCTCCACCAGGACCTCCACTAACATCGGAACATGGAATGTCAGAACCATGTTTAAACCGGCAAAACAGCTCAAGTGGCAGCCGAGATGAGACGCTACAATCTAGAAATCTAGCGACAATCTAGTCTACAATCTAGACTCGCTGGGAATCAGTGAGTTCGGTTCGGTTCATTTGGTCCGGACGGCGAAAAATTATACTTTGTATAATTTTCAGGCGTTTTGGTTCCTTTTATCACCACACTGATTGCTCTGGTCTGAATCGCTTGATGAGTTGATGGAACTAACCAAAATACAGTCACGTGACAACATCCACATCACTCGTTGGCCAGATGTGTCTTGAACATATTTCTACAACTGCATTTCGATTGGTCAGAACTAACGTGCGGGAAAATTCCAACAGAACTCACAGAAGTAAACAAAGAGGATGAAAATCCGGCAGACATGCGGAGAATTCACTCACAATGTATGTTCAGAATCAGCACAAGCTTTATCCTTTCGCAAATCCCCTCATAAACAACAAAGTCTAGACGCGATATAAATAAGAGATTCCCTGTGCAGTGCGGACAACTTCAGTGTTTATGATTAGAGTTTTATTGAGAGTGCAGAACGCGGTGAGTCAGTCATGGCTTAAAGTGAGCGCTATTGACAATCTAAATAATAGTTTTGTTTGACTACGGCAGCTGGTTTAGTCCAAAAATGCGCAGTTCTTTGGCAGTTGGGTCTGTTCGAGGTCGGATCACGTTCTCGCCACAAACAAACCGCTCCAGAGTTCGTTTGAAAGCGTACCGAGACCTCCTCGAACGCTTGTTTGGTCCGCTTTTGGTGCGCACCCGAGTGCGATTGCTGCATTCACAACTGCCCAAACGAACCGCACCAAGGGGGAAAATCAACTCTAGTGCGATTCAACCGAACTACGACCGGGACGACTGGAGAGCACTTGTTCGTGGCCTATGCCCAAAGTTGGGCGGTAGCCGGTAGGCGTAAGTAAGTATATAGTAAGCCACATGTTAGTTCATTCACAGGAGAAACCACATTCATGTTGAGTTTTTCACATCTGGAGAATTTAAAAGTACATCAGAAAAGGTATACTGGTGTAAGAAAGTGTGGGAGAGTTTTTTTACAACTGACTTTTAAAACGGCACCGGAGGACACACACTGGAGAGAAACCTTACAAATGTTCACACTGTGATAAGAGATTCAGTGAGTCAGGAACCCTGAACACAAACAAGAGGATCCACACTGAAGAGAAACCGCACTCATGTGATCAGTGCGGGAAGAGTTTCACACAAAAACCAAACTTAAAGCGACACATGAAAATCCACTCTGGAAAGAAAGTGAGCCAATGACAAAGAGTTTTTATATGTACATCAGAAAATACTGGTGTAAGAGATTGTGTGTTCTTTGAATGTTGAACGTCTGTCCATTTGCTATATTGCTTGATTATATCAATAAAGTTGTCTTTCAAGCATACGTTTCGGTGTCTCACTATGGGATACGCCCCTTCCGCTTATTCCTCAGAAGCCCTATTACATTACGCCAGCCCCAATTGGCTGGCAGACATGACGCTGTGTCTGGGAGTGGCTACACCACCCCTCCGTATAAGAGGAGCAACACAACGTCATAACGACATTCAAAAACCTCTTCTCGCTTCACACCAGAAGTCTAGAAGCCTTTACTTACTGGCCACCACGCTGTTTTTCGTCTGGCTTCTTCGATTTGCATTCCAGCCGATTGCAAGGACTCTTCAATACTATGATGGCTGCAGCAATGCAGACTATCCAGGCTAGTGAGGGAGATTCTGTGCGACTCTGTTCATGCGGGAACAAAATTTCATGCAAGGACACACACCAGGTCTGCTCTGCATGTCTCGGGCTGAAACATGCTCAACTAGCGATCGAGAATCCCGGCACGTGTTAACACTGCGCACACTTCACCACGAAGAGCCTTCAACGCAGGCTATCACGCCAAGCTAGCCTGTCGGGCCAGGATCCCCTCATGACTCCTAGCCCTGCACCAGCTGCCACTCCGCAGGTATCCATTCCTGTAGAACTGCCACACGGCAGCTCTATCCTGGAGGGAACAGCTCGATGCGTGCATGCCTCTTTCCAGTCTGCTCAGCACGGATGAGGAAGAGGACGCGGTCGAATTTGAGGAAGAGGGGCAATCGGACTTTCTTCTCTCTGACGAAGAGGAAGACTTCGAAGATTCGCACGGCGGCTGCAAATCTTACGTTGCCATCTAAAGCTGACCATTTCCAGTCGGGCATGATGGAACGCGCTTACAAAGCAGTCGCACTCTCTGTAAGGGCTATGAACGCGATCTCTCTGCTGACCGCATACCAAGCGGAGCTGCAGGACGAAGTGACTACCATGCCAGATCAAACACACTGGGAAGAGATCTGTGTTGTAACGGATCTCTCTCTGCGTCTTCAGAGATGCGCGGTTCAAGTCCCCAGGAAAGCCATGGCCACAATGGTTACCCAGGAGAGAGGACGATGGCTTAATCTCGCTAATCTCTCTGACAGGGAAAAAGAAGCCATCTTAGACGCACCGGTAGTTGCAGTTGGCATTTTCGGCTCAGCTTTGACACTGATGCAAAAGAGATGCGAAGAGAAAAAGAGGGATGATGAGGCCTTGCAGCTCTGTATGCCGAGAAAGACGCAGACTGCACCACCTCTGCCACCCCGACAGACCTTCGCACAGGCCACGGCCCGCCCACCCCCCAACTTACGCATTCCGAAACGGCAGAGACCTAACGTGAATGCAGCGGGTCAGAGCGGAGCACAGGAACAGAGATCTGCCTGGCCAAGGAAGAACTATCCGCCTAGCTCCCGACCCTCACATGTTCAGCGTTCGTCAGATCACGAGTTCCACTGTTCACAGATGTTCTGTGGGGAAAAAAGCGCCCGGTTGGGCCAGGGGAAGCAGAGCGGTGAAAAAGAAAAGAAACAGTGCAGTGGTGCACACCAACCCACTAGTCACAAGCACTTTTCATGTTCAAAACTCAATAAAGTTTTCACTGTACCCCCAGAGAATGTTGCAAAACACAATGCCCCCAAAAATGTTGCAAAACATGTTAACAGAACACATTATAACATCACCTCGGGGAGCTTTCAATCCCTTAGAGGTGATGAGCCACTCAGATTCTGTCCAAGTGCTAAGTACCCATGCATGCGCAGTACAGACCACAAATTCCACAAATTCATTCATGACTCAGCCATACGATGGCGCCAGAACGCACTTCAAAGGGATAATTCATTCTCATGTGCAGGAAGTGTTAAAAAATGTTCTTCAGGACGATATTTATTCACTGTTGAACAAAAGGGCGATAAGAGTGGTACCACCCGAGCAAAGCCACAGTGGGTTTTACTCGAGATACTTTCTAGTCCCAAAAACGTTCTACTCCCAAAGACCAAAAACTCGTGCCCTTCGTCCAATATTAGATCTGCAAGCACTGAACAAATACTTAAGGAAGTACAAGTTCATAATGCTCACTCATTTTACACTCCTAAAACTGGTGCGCCCAGGCGATTGGTTTACACAGAAACGTTTAACTCTCTCTTTTCCAGCACTTTAGACACAGTTGCTCCGCTGCGCTTAAAGAAGATTAAAGAAAATAGTCCAACGCCGTGGTACAATGAGCACACCCGGGCCCTTAAGAGAGCAGCCAGAAAAATGGAGCGAAACTGGAAGAAAACAAAACTAGAGGTATTTCGGATTTCATGGAAGGAGAGCTCGATTGCTTACAGAGAGGCCTTAAAAGATGCTAGAACTAATTATTTTTCAACCCTATTAGAAGAAAATAAACATAATCCTAGGTATTTATTTGAACAAGTGACTAAACTAATGAAAAAGAAAGCTTCAAGCCCAGAAGTTTCCAAAAAACACAGCAGTAATGACTTTATGAACTTCTTCACTTATAAGATTGATAATATCAGGGACAAAATTATAACTATGCAACCGTCTACTACAGTATCGCATCAGGGAGTATATTGTAGTCTCCGTGAGGAACATTTTGATTCATTTGTTGCTATAGGAGAGGAAGAATTTTGCAAAATTGTTAATTCATCTAAATCGACAACTTGTATGTTAGACCCTATACCGACTAAGCTACTGAAAGAGATGCTTCCAGAGGTCATAAATCTTCTTCTAGATATCATTAATTCATATTTGTCATTAGGATACGTACCAAAAACCTTTAAGTTGGCTATGATTAAACCGCTTGTTAAAAAACCACAACTTGATCCTACAGAATTAGTCGATTACAGGCCAATCTCGAATCTGCCTTTTCTGTCAAAGATACTAGAAAAAGCAGTATCCTCACAACTGTGTTCCTTTTTAGAAAGAAACAATATATGCGAGGATTTTCAGTCCGGATTTAGACCGTACCATAGTACTGAGACTGCTCTCATTAAAGTCACAAATGATTTGCTCCTATCATCCGATCGTGGTTGTATCTCTCTATTAGTGTTACTTGATCTTAGTGCTGCATTTGATACTATCGACCACAGCATTCTTTTAAATAGACTAGAAAACTATGTTGGCATTAGCGGAATTGCACTAGCATGGTTTAAATCATACTTATCTGACCGTTTTCAGTTTGTAGCAGTAAGTGAAGAGATGTCTTATCGATCACAAGTTCAGTATGGCGTACCACAAGGCTCAGTACTAGGACCGCTGCTGTTCACTCTGTACATGCTACCATTAGGAGATATCATTAGGAAACATGGAATTAGCTTTCACTGTCACTGTGTCTAGAATGCTAGAGCTTCGTCGACTAGGTCTCTCTGTGAATGCAAATGGGGCGTGTTTGAGCGCTGGTGCGCGGCTAAGCACAAGATTCCCTTTCAGTGTTCAGTGGCAGTTGTTCTATCATTTTTACAGGATTTGATAGACAAAGGGAAAGCATTTTCAACCATAAAAGTGTATTTGGCCACTATTTCTGCTTGTCACATAGGGTTTGATAATAAAACCGTTGGGCAGCATCCTTTAGTTTGCAGGTTCATGAAGGGCGCGCGTCTAGCTTTACCAGTTTCAAAACCGCTTTCCCCTTCATAGGATTTAGCACTGGTACTTGATGTTCTCTGATAGCATTAATTGAGGTGTCTCACCAGATCACCCTTGCTGTGTGAAGCGAGGAAGAGGTGTGCTTGTTTTGAATATCGTAATGACGCTGTGTTGCTCCTCTTATACAGAGGGGTGGGGTAGCCACTCCCAGACACAGCGTCATGTCTGCCAGCCATTTGGGGCTGGCGTAATGTAACAGGACTTCTGAGGAATACGTGGAAGGGGCGTATCCATACATGCCAACCCTCCCGATTTTTCCGGGAGACTCCCGAATTTCAAAGCCCCTCCCGAAAATCTCCCGGACCGACCTTTCTCCCGAATTTCTCCCGATTTCCGAGTGCGGGTGCGAGAGAGACACCCAGCCGACGGGGTGTCATTGGTTGTTGCGTTAAATCTTACTTAGAAACAATTTTTTTCTGACAATTTTTTTCAAAACGCTATTTTCTGATTGGCTAACAACACCAGACGAACAACACCAGAGGAGACGCGCGGTTTAGGGCGCTGCGGCATATTAAATATATTACAAATAGTTTTTCAGCGTGAGAAATACAATGTGTGGCGGGAGAGCGTGACAAAAGACCGAAATGAGTGACTGTCACCCTCAATGCGTGACACTTCAGAGCCCTGCTGATGTGTGATGAAAGCACAAGCAGAAACACGGATAAAGTAGCCTATGTATTTTGTATTTACACTTCTCTTGTAAGTAATTCGTGGCTGCTGTCAGTGAAAATTGCTCTCCATTATACAAATATATATACAAAAAATATTGTACAAAAAAAATTTGCGTTTGTGATATATGACGACCCCCCTCCCGAATTCTGGGGTCTCAAGGTTGGCAAGTATGGGCGTATCCCATAGTGAGACACCGAAACGTATGCTATCAGAGAACCAGGGTTCCGCAAGTAACCTATTGTTTTCTCACTTTTAGGTTCAAGAGTCTCACCATGCTTTTTTTTCATTACAATTAATATGTTGAGCGCATCCTGAAGGTAGATGGACTTCATTAATATTTGAATCAATTACGAAAACACTATTTTAAACATCATTTGTAAATGTTTACATTATAATTAAGCTCATTATTTTTATACATTACAAAAATAATATTTGTATTATTACTAATTTTTTATATTTTCTACTTTTACAAAAATTTTAGGGCAAAACACACAAGGAAAAAATCAAACTTGCAAAAAATGGTATTTGATTTGTTGTATTTCATGTTTTATCAATGTCACAAAGTAAGAAATAATACTATATTATCAGTGTTCATGTAAGACCAAAAAATTTACTTCGTCGTCGTCGCCCCATTAAAACAAGTACTGAACTTTTTTTCTTCAACAAATATTAGATGTTCAGCTTCTCAGCTCTGTTGACTGGAGCAATAAAGTCTTAAAGTTCTTGACTCATGAGTAGAGAGAGGATTTTCTCCACAACAAATGCTATAATTCAAAAGATATAATTATAGATATATTATAAAAGATTATAAAAGATATAATATAAAACAAAAGATATAATTCTTCCTTGTTATTTGGTTGTTTGGTACACCTAATTTATTGAGGATATACATATATATATATATTTTTTATTCTGTTATCCTACGCAGTGACAGACCGCAGTAAAGATAGATTGCGTTTGATATTCAGATTTATTTTGGGTATAAATCCACAGTGCACTGTGGGGTGGGGGTTCATAATTACTCTTCATTTTACAATGCGTATAGCTCCAAAAGTTGGACACTTAGAAACTTTTTATTTTCTGTTGATTCTATTTGTGTTAATAAATGATCAATTCAAAATTTTGGGTAACTCTGAAAGCCATTAACTATTATGATTGCTTATTGGTCTTTACATGTTTAAAATGTATTTAAATAAAACCTTTAAATAAATTGAACTGTCTAATAAATTATTTTTCACCCTACACATGACTGAGATTGAATTATTGTTTACTTTAGACTTTACAGTAAATTAATTATTGACTTTAATTTAATTGTTTACTTTAATTATTGTAGACTTTAGACTTAAAATTAGTCTTTTAGAGTTATTTTAGGGTATGTTATAAATGTTATATTTTGTATGAATAGTTAGCAATAGTTGGCGCGTGTATATCACATCACCGCGCTGACGTCATCAGTAGTTTCCTTTCTCGCTCAGCGAGTTTGTTGTGTCTTCGTTCTGCGGTTCAGAATCATTTCGCGTGTTACACACCCATAAAATACACTGTAAAAAAAATCCCGTATTTTTTACAGAATAATGCTGGCAACTTTGGTTGCCAGAACAATTCTGTAAAAAATACATTAAAACTGTAATCACCTTTACAGAGCAACATGTAAGTTTTACATTTTAAACTGGTATATTTAACAATGGATGTCAGCAATATTGACATGGCCATAAAGTTGAATTGAAGTATTAACCCGTTTAATCCCAAATTTTTTCTTGCAATTTGAGTACATGCATTTTACTCCTTAGACCTCCCTAACACTCAAACATTATGCCCTTTTTGATTTTATGTTGGTTAAGTTAGTGAAAAAATAGGTTTTATACTCGGTCACAATAGTGACCGGTGGGAAACACCATAGTCAGAATTCATACAAATTCTTCAATTAGACCTATTTACACAATACATTCCAAGACATCCAATAACTCATTTTTTCATTTCATGAAGGAGGCTTAGTGAGGTGAGAAGGTTTTCATGTACAAAGTTACACCCTGGAGGAACTTCTGCTTGTTTGGCTAGACCCGTATGGGCTAGACCATGACTACACTTGGGCCCTGTCCTAGGCCAGTTTCAGGGAGATGCATGTTCATTCAGTGCACTAAAGATGGGCCGTACGTTGTAGAAAGGGTTGTTGGGTTGTTTGGGGTCATGTGTGGGCACAACAATTGGTTCTCATGAACATCTGCCTAATCCTCCAAATATTTCACCTCTGCATCGCCATTCAATACCTGTCAAATGGGCCATTTCACCCTGGTACTCCCTATCTGAGCCCTCACTATCACAGTCACTTTCAATTTGGTTGGGGGTTGGGGGGGGGGGGGGGGTGTCACATATCTCAAGAAGGTCCAACACATTGATAGTTTCTGGGATACTGATAACTACACTGAAGAAAATTATAAACGCAACACTTTTGTTTTTGCCCTCATTTTTCATGAGCTGAACTCAAAGATCTAAGACTTTTTCTATGTACACAAAATGCCTATTTCTCAAAAATATTGTTCACAAATCTGTCTAAACAAGTGTTAGTGAGCACTTCTCCTTTGAAGAGATAATCCATCCACCTTACAGGTGTGGCATTCGTTCAGTGTAGGATTAAAAGCCAAAACCTGTGTTTTCAATTGAAGTACTGTTACTGTGTTATACTACCGGTCACAATTGTGACCGTTAACAAATTTACACATCTTACGAACAAAATATATATGCAGGAGTATAATTCTCAAAACATATCAGTAGTAGACCCTTTAAAGAATATATGTACAAAATATGATAGTTCTATCTGTTAATTAAGATGTTTTATATACTACTTTTTGTAGTAGTCAGAGGAAGACATCTTCTTCCAGATGTGCAAGCAAGAAGTAAACTGATCTGGTCATGTGACCTTTCACACTAGTCACATGACATTAATGGATTTTAAATCAAGATGATCTATTTTTTCATATAAAAGTTGAATTTCATGCCCAAAGCCAATAACAACATTTTTAGAGCTTCCAGAAATAAGAAAAAAGTTGCGGTCACAATTGTGACCGGTGGGATTAAACGGGTTAATATCTGTTTTGTACCATTGTAATACACTGACAACCAACAATCACTGTAGTGATGAGAGTCACATGATAAATCAAAGCTCATTACAAGCAGCTTTTCCACAATAAAGTTAATACTTGTATATTGAAGCTGCACAGCGTCATTCGCACAAACATTAAACACCATCATGGTAACACACATGAAATTTCAAAAATGCAATAAACATTAATTTAACAACATTAAATGTAACATAAAACCCTAATGTACATAACTGATTAGGAAAAACTAAAAAAAACTATGAAGAAACATAGTTATTTCAACAAAAACACATCAAATGTGAAGTGTCACGCAGGGAATTGTGGGAATGTCAATTTACGTTTTTTCACTGTAAATTATACAATGAGTTGTTCTTTTTCTCTTTCAAAAACTGTAAATTTAACGGTATTTTACAGTAAAATGTACCATTAGATCTATCACAGTTATTTATATAGTACGGAAACTTCCTGTTAACCATTTAACAGTTTTTCACTGTAGCATTTTTACACTCTTTTACCGTTAAAATCACGATAATTTTTTACAGTGTATACTTTACACAGTTTGTTTCAGCAACATTTACAAAGGTTATTTTTGAATTGTTTTCATCGGATAAAGCGCCAAATGTGCGTCTTTTCTGGCGTCTGTAGACTGATTTATTTCAGCACAAAATGAACATCTGAGGAAAATATTGAAATCATTCAAACATGGACGAATTTGCCATATGTTTCATTTTGAGAGTGATAATGTAGTGTTATTGAAGGTATAATAATCTCAAACTTGTTAGTTTTGAGCTGGGAGGAAATTTCATGGGGATAGAAACATTTATCGCTGTCTTGGTCTTTAATGTGGCAATAAATGAATGATGAACATAATCAGTTATGTACGGTTCATGACAGGAATCAGAAAAACCAAACTCTAAAAATGGGTTTCATATTGTTGTAGTTTGTATGTTTGTGTCAGATGTGATATGTAATACTAAATCTTTTATAATAGATGATTTATAATATTTAAGGGTATATTCTGACGGTCTGAACTCAAACAACGTTTTCTTTTTACCACAGAGACCCAAAATTACTTCAGAATAACTATAATTCCCAAAGTTTACAGTGCAAATATGCACAATAATGTGAACATGAATGAAATGTGCTGCAGCTTCACACGTTTTTAACTGAATTATTATTTTCCTAATGCTCACATCAGTTGACAAATAAATGATAGAATATTCCCATCAGCCTTCAATATACCTCATTTGAGTAAATCAATTCATAAAAATGATGATTTTTATTTTCATTTCAGGCCCGATGGAGGAAAATGAGGAGATTGGAGAGGAGAAACTTCATGTCAAAACTGAAGAAAAAACTCCCTCACAGACTGAAAGTATTTCTTTGAAAACAATAGACAAGAAATATTTCATCTGCCATAAGTGTCTGAGTTGTTTCACACGACAAGAAACCCTTGAGGAACACATGATCACAAAACATGATGAACAAAACATTTGTATGTGCTTCATCCCTAAAGAGCCACCTCAGAGTTCATTCACAGGAGAAACCATATTTATGTTATTTGTGTGGGAAGAGTTTTAAATACAAACAAAGTATCGAGATTCACACGAGAGTCCACACTGGAGAGAGACCGTTCACATGTGATCAGTGTGGGAAGAGTTTTACACAATCATCAAACCTTCAGAAACACATGATCATCCACACTGGAGAGAAACCGTACGAATGTGATCAATGTGGCAGAATATTTTCTAGGGCTACAGGCCTATAGATAGATAGATAGATAGATAGATAGATAGATAGATAGATAGATAGATAGATAGATAGATAGATAGATAGATAGATAGATAGATAGATAGATAGATAGATAGATAGATAGATAGATAGATAGATAGATAGATAGATAGATAGATAGAATATAATTCAAATGTAAATAGATAGATTGTATACACTCTAAACAATGATGGGTTGTTTAAACTCAAATTTGGGTCAAATATGGACAAACTCAAATGTTGGGTTAAAAATGTAATTTAAAATTTAACCCAACTTCAACTTTCACTTTCAACTGTAATTTTTTTTATTACATTTTTAACCCAACATTTGGGTTTGTCCATATTAGACCCAAATTTGGGTTGAAACAACCCAGCATTTTTTAGAGTGTATAATTCAAATGTAAAATGCTTAAAATTACTATCCAAAATCCATGAAAATCATGAAATTTGGCAATGATAATTACCATATATTACATGTGTTTTTTATATAATATATTACAGGTATTTATGCTGCAACCCAGAAAGCCTTTGCTAGCCTTGGTCCATTAAAACCACTATTCATCAGAATGCATTGATTAATCCCATGGCATGTAGCAAAAAAAAAAAAGGCACGACCAAATCATATGCTGGTGCGACCAACTGAGAAAGTTGGTAGCACCGGTGCAACCAGTGGAAAAGTTAGTCTGGAGCCCTGTGCTGTCATATATGACAGTTCATCGTAATTACACTCCAATAAAATAGAGTTGGAAAATGCCTGGAGAGAGGTTGCAACCGCGATGGGAAAGACCGTAGATAAGGAGAAAACGGCTGGAAAAGTGCATGTGACAAATTTACCACCCCCTGTTGCGTGAGCGGTGTATTGCATTTCACGCATCGCCCGTGATGCTTGCGTCTGCTTGCGTCCACTGTTTAGACTATCGGTACTGATCCACTTGTCCGTGCGACATTTCTGTCGCGCCGCGCTCCGCTTTATTCCTATTCCTTTATTCCTACTTTAACACACCCGCAAAGCATTCTGGGAAGGTGGCGCTTCATTTGAAAAAATGCTGCGCGTCAAAAAGCTGGCCGATGCCTATTTTTATGCAAATGAATCCGTCAAACGCGATGCGTCTATCCAATAGAAGTAGTCTCTCGAGGGTTCTTTGTTGTAGACTGGCCGCTGGGTCAAAGCCAGGAACGCCCATCAACGTACAAATGTGGGGAGGCTTCAGTTCCACCATGCTTCAGTTGTGTCGCAAAAGTGGATCAGTACCGTGAAAAAGGGAGCGCGTTGTTTGCGTTACTTGCTCGTGTTGGTCGCGTTGACTATGTAACGGCCCTAAGACGCAATATGCATCATTTCCGATTCTTCTTCCTGTATCCAAAGACGACAACAAAAACAGCAGCAGCACGTGGATAATGAATAGTTCGGGGCAGATTGCGATCGCCTTTCCGCTTTGGTGATGGTACTGACCTCGCTCCAAAAGTATGCTGTGCTGCGTCTCGCCATGTTTACTTCCGGTAAACTGCACGCGGGTTTTTGTATGCGCTGAGAAGTTACTCTACTCAAAAGACCAGGATTCCTTGCGAATAGAACATGCGCAGAACACAAATCACTATGGGGATATGCCGATACGCGTTTACATGACCAAAAATTCAGGTTAGAAAAGGGGTACCCCAGGGATAATATCCGGGTTTTGAAAATCCAGGAATATGAGCATATTTGGGTTTTTGCCGCCTTGCCGGTGTTAATTTGCATGGCCTTGCGCGATCGGGTTATTGGCTGCATGTGCTTCGCCTGATTGGCTAAAAGAACATAAAGTCAAAACATATAAATATATGTGGTCCAAGCCCTGTATTTACGTCTGAAGTGACCTCGCAGTTTCAAATAAAGTGCGTATCATACAGTATGCACGCGAAAACTGCGTATCATATACACGCAAAAACTATTTTTGCCGTATACATGGCATGAGAAATAACATTTGTTGTATTGGACACAAACTTGTGGGAACATACGAATCCAGTTAATCTACATTTAGAGATTAAACAATTTTAGAGTCAGTCAGAATAAAATCAAAGGTTTACAATTTATTGACCAGGTAATAGAACAACAATTCAAAATCCAATTAATCAATCAAATATAATAAGAACAATTCGGAATTCAAGAATTCAAGAAATCAAGGAATTCAAGAAAAGTTTACCTGGCAATGAAAAAACTACACACAGTGATCGTGT
Organism: Chrosomus eos; assembly: GCA_036326025.1. Lineage (NCBI taxonomy): Eukaryota > Metazoa > Chordata > Actinopteri > Cypriniformes > Leuciscidae > Chrosomus > Chrosomus eos. The sequence goes on along the minus strand of CM070838.1, from coordinate 5,514,741 downwards.
GGGAAGTCTTCAGACTCCCCAAACCTTTTTGCTCATTTTCCTTATAAACCCAGATAATTACATTTTCTTACCAAATGGTGTCTGTCATTATAATTAGATTTTAATTAAATTTGCTTTATTTCCCGGCATCGAAATCAGGCTATAAATGTCAGGAAACACGATTCCTGCTGCATATCAATATCCATGACCACTGGATCATTGGAAAGTTGTAAAGAAACACTATATCGAGGCCAGCCTTTAGTTTAAACTGATAATTGTTTTACTCTCGTTTTCACAGTTTCCTCTATTAAAGGGCACCTTTTATGGCATTTAAAGGCTTTTGATGTTGCCTTTAAATGATGTTATTTCAGCCAGCTCACATACCTGTATTTTCTTCCTGTTTATCGGTCGAAGTCCACAGTAGTCGATTGTCGAGTTGCGTGCGCGATCCTTAGTTATCTAATTACCAATGATCGCGCGCGCCAGCGCGCGAACTCGACAATCGACTACTGTGGACTTCGACCGATAAACAGGAATAAAATACAGGTCTGTGAGCTGGCTGAAATAACATCATTTTTATTCATATCTTTCACATCTACTGCAGTCAGATTGACCGTGGTCACTCTTAATAACACCACTCACATGGCTGTGCACTTGTAATGACAAATCAAGGATGTTAAGAGGCTAAAAGCAAGTTTAGAACTTGCCCCGTTTAAGTCAACAGGGTGCAAATTTTAAAAAGAGAATAACACGGTGTAGGAAACACCGATTTTTGTCGTTTTTGTCTGTACTGACAGCACTCCAAATGTACAAAAAAATGAGCTCAATGTAAAAATTGACCGGAGTTCTCCTTTAAAATGTTCCTAATATTGTTCTGGGAGTCACCGACAACAGTTTTACATGCATTCAATGACAAAAAACACTTTTGTTGTCTTATAATATGCGTTTTATTTTTTCCTGATTTGCTCACCGACTCCCAAATGATTCGTTCAACGACTAATTTTTCCAAACCCCTCCTTTGCGTGACGCTAATCTGTGGTGATTGGTCAGATGACCCAGTCAGTTATTGTTTGTGTTAGCCCAACTCATAAACATATTGATTAAGCACTGCATTACTACAATACGCTCTATTCTTTATGACAACTCCAATAACAATGACAAACATTTCACATATTTCAAAAAAATTTACATTGGAGACCTAGAAGCTGCGATGAGCGTAACTTACACAACACACACACACATACTTATTGAGCATGCTACAAAACACATAAAAGCGTTCACTTAGATCTATGTTTCACACTACATGAAGGGTAATTTTCAAAATTTCATAATAGGTGCCCTTTAAGACCCCTTCCCCCCTTGTGTTTGTGATGTACGATTTTTGTTTTTTGAACGTCTCTTATGCTCAACAAGGGTGCATTTTTATATTCAATATACAGTAAAGAGTAATTTTGTGAAATATTCCAACTTAAAATATTTGTTTTTATTCCTGTGATCAAAGCTGAATTTTCAGCATCATAACTCCAGTCTTCAGTGTCACATGATCCTTTAGAAATCACTAATGTGAGGGTTCGGTATGGTGATAGATCACTTATGATAATCTCTCTAAAATTAGTCTCTAAAATTTCTCTAAATTATTGTAATTCCCATTAATTTCCTATGTGGCCACTTTTGTCCAGGAAAGACAAATTAAGTTTTTTAACCACTTAACATTTTTTAATCGAGTTAAAAAAAAATGTGTGTTCATGTGTCAAACTTGTGGAAAGTAGACAAGTCTTGTACCCATCAGATAAAGAAAACTAATTTCTTTGAATGATTTTGCCCACATTTGTCTGTAAGGACCCTTAAGGGTTAAATAAATTATTTAACTGTCTAATACATTATTTACTATTAACCTAACACTCACTGAGATTTAATTTTTGTTTACATTAACTTTTCGCATTATTTTTGTGTATGTTAAAAATGTTATTTGTATAAAACATAGGTATAAATAGTTAGCAATATTTGGCGCGTTTATCTCGCATCACCGCGCTGACGTCATCAGTAGTTTCCTTCCTCGCGCAGCGCGTTTGTTTTGTCTTCTGAGGTGAGTTCTGCGGTTCAGATATTTCGCTTATTTTTGACACATCCATAAAATACACTTTACACAGTTTGTTTCAGCAACATTTACAGGGTTATTTTTGAATTGTTTTCATCGGATAAAGCGCCAAATGTGCGTCTTTTCTGGCGTCTGTAGACTGATTTATTTCAGCACAAAACGAACATCTGAGGAAAATATTGAAATCATTCAAATATGGACGAATTTGCCATATGTTTCATTTTGAGAGTGATAATGTAGTGTTATTGAATGTATAATCTCAAACTTGTTAGGTTTGATCTGTGAGGAAATTTCATGGGGATAGAAACATTTATCGCTGTCTTGGTCTTTAATGTGGCAGTAAATTAATGATGAACATAAGTTAATCAGTTATGTACGGTTAATGACAGGAATCAGAAAAAACAAACTTTAAAAATGGGTTTCATATTGTTGTAGTTTGTATGTTTGTGTCAGATGTGATATGTAATATTATAGTATTTTATAATAGATGATTTATACTATTTAAGGGTATATTCTGACGGTCTGAACTCAAACAACGTTTTCTTTTTACCACAGAGACCCAAAATTACTTCAGAATAACTATAATGCCCAAAGTTTACTGTGCAAATATGCACAATAATGTGATGAAATGTGCTGCAGCTTCACACGTTTTTAACGGAATTATTATTTTCCTAATGCTCACATCAGTTGACAAATAAATGATCTAATATTCCCATCAGCCTTCAATATACCTCATTTGTGTAAATCAATTCATAAAAATGATGATTTTTATTTTCATTTCAGGCCCGATGGAGGAAAATGAGGAGATTGGAGAGGAGAAACATCATGTCAAAACTGAAGAAAAAACTCCCTCACAGACTGAAAGTATTTCTTTGAAAACAGTAGACAAGAAATATTTCATCTGCCATAAGTGTCTGAGTTGTTTCACACGACAAGAAACCCTTGAGGAACACATGATCATCCACACTATTAAGAAAGTGCATGAATGTGATCAATGTGGCAAAACATTTGTATGCGCTTCATCCCTAAAGAGCCACCTCAGAGTTCATTCACAGGAGAAACCATATTTATGTTCTTTGTGTGGGAAGAGTTTTAAATACAAACGAGGTATCGAGATTCACACGAGAGTCCACACTGGAGAGAAACCGTTCACATGTGATCAGTGTGGGAAGAGTTTTATACAATCATCAAACCTTCAGGAACACATGAACATCCACACTGGAGAGAAACCATACGAATGTGATCAATGTGGCAAAATGTTTTCGAGGGCTACAGGCCTATCGAGCCACATGTTAGTTCATTCACAGGAGAAACCACATTCATGTTCTTTGTGTGGAAAAAGATTTCCACGTCTGCAGAGTTTACAATTTCATCAGAAAATACATACTGGTGAAAGAGATCATAAGTGCTTTGAGTGTGGGAAGAGTTTTTATACCGGTATACGTTTGAAACAACACTGGAGGACTCACACTGGAGAGAAACCTTACAAGTGTTCACACTGCGGCAAGAGTTTCCGTCGCTCTGAACATGTGAAAGTACACGAGAGGATCCACACTGGAGAGAAACCGTATCACTGCACTCCATGTGGGAAGAGTTTCACTCAAATATCTTCTCTACAGAGTCATATAAAATATAATCACAGGAAGTAATTCATATTCAGATCCAGAACTTTCAGGTCTAATGCTGTGTTCTCACCGAACGTGACAGAATAATACCGTCAAGCAATAAAATCTCTTCAAAATCTCTCCTAACCAGCCCCAACGAGCGACAGGACAAAGAAACATCTAAATTTGTCACAGTGAATAAAGTTAATCTTCAAGACCAGCAGTTTCAACTGTGAGATATTTATTCTTGTATATAATTTTGCTTCATGGTATTGAAGGGGGTGGATTGGAATCCACTGCTGCTTCAATGTATATTTAATGATGAGTAATTATAATCAAGGTATTAATCAATATTTTTCTTTCTAAACATTAATTGAGTTGAATGATTTCTCTTGGCTTGTGAGATTTCACTTTGTTATAGAAGTTACCAGTGTGATTACTGAAATGTTCTTTCCATGTATTCTTTAATGTCTGTATTTGATTTATGAATGCAGTAACAGTGCTTGCTTATTTATCCCGGCTTCCAGAACTGAAATAGGGACTTGTTTTGTGTTTGAGAAAGGTCTTCAACGTGTTAAAACATAATAGGGGTCATTGAAGACAATAGTTTAAGGGACCATTTCTTTGTTAAAGCCTTAGTTTCCAGTTAGACCAGAGGTCTTCACTCCTGCTCCTGGAGAGCCACTGTCCTGCAAAGTTTAGTTCCAACCCTAATCAAACACACCTGAATCAGCTCATCAAGCACTTCAGAATCGCTTGAGTATTCAAAGGCAGGTGTGGTGAAGCAGGTTGGAACTAAACTCTGCAGGACAGTGGCTCTCCAGGAGCAGGAGTGAAGACCTCTGAGTTAGACTAAAGTTGAGAAAAAGAACGCATTATCTTGATGTTTTGAGAGGACTCTCATGTTTATAGTTAGAGCCTGGCAAAATCCAACCTTGGAAAAGCTGTGTGTCGGTGTGTGTGTTAGTCTTCTTGGTTACAGGTTAAGGAACCACTGGCATTATTGGAGATTGAGTGAATTATTGTTCGAGACATGCTGGCACTCATCAAACCCAAATCTGCGACCTGGAAGGTCATGACGTGGGTCCGAATGTGTCAGCTGCATAATCGATGGAGATACGCTTCCGTCTATCTGTATATGTGTGGAAAATTACTGTGTTTATCCATTTCTTAGCCAATGAGAACCATTCAACCTGTAAGCAATGACGTAGCTTAGACCTTGAAAATGGTATAACTGCTGTGATCTTTGTAACTGTAAGCGGGGCGGCCTACGAACTCCTGTGTGAGTATTGAAGCTGACTTCTGCTGATGAAACTGCGAACTATCTTCAGTAAAACTTTCTTTCATTTTTTTTATAATTCTGACACCGGGTCTTCATTCCTCATATCTGGTTCTGGGTCTTTGACTGTATACCCCTTACAGTATAAATAAATATTATTATACTTTATTATGAGTTAAATGTTACGTACAATTTTTATGATGCATTTTTATCATAGTTTGTTTATACTTTTATGAAGTATAACGTTATAGAGAGATGTCACATTTGTTTACACTTTGTATTTTCACAAGTTAACTTTCATTGTTAGTTTTTTTGTCTGGTGAAAAATACAAATAAACATTTGATTCTTCTTTAATCTTGTGCTTATTTTTCAGAAGTACTACATACTGAGCTCAATTTAGGTATAGAACTGTTGCAATTAATTAGTTTGACAGCTAGTATAAAAAGTTAAACATTCCCTGATTACTTTTTCAGTTGCAAATTTTTGAAACAGACAAACTCAGAATTGTTGAAGAGTTAATTGTTTATATAAAATTCAGTGACAGTTGAATAATCTTTTTTATTTTTAAAAAAATAAGAGGCCAAGACAGGCGGCCGAAAAGTTTTAAAAATAAAAGACAGGACAAAGATTCCATATTACACCACAAATCACTATACATACACTAACAAAACATTTTACCTACTTACATAAGCAAATACATACTTGCAGTTTAAAGGGCACCTAGTTAAAAGCAATTACATTGTTCCGTCAGAGTTGACTTTAAAAGGCTTTTAAAAGTATTAATAGGTGGAAATGATTCTAGATTTAAGGTATTTTGGAGTTCCTTCCAGACATTTGGTGCATATGACGAGAAAGCTTTTTTACAGTTCAGTTCTTGTCGAAACATCATTGTCAACATGGGTGACTTCAATGCAAAGATCGGCAGTAATAACCAAGGGTATGAGGAAATAATGGGAAAACAAGGCGTGGGGGAGATGAATGAGAATGGGGAGAGATTTGCCGACCTATGTGCCACTACCAACCTACTCCTAGGTGGGAGCTTCTTCTAACACAAACGAATACATAAGGCTACCTGGGTGTCACCAGACCTGATGATGGAAAACCAGATTGACCATGTATGCATAGGGAAAAAGTTCAGAAGATCTGAAGATGTACGGGTCAGAAGGGGAGCGGATGTTGCATCCGACCACCATCTCCTGAGCTTAAGCTGAGGCGGAACTGGACAGGGCAATCCAGTCGACGCCAGAGGAATAACATCAGTGCTCTGAAAGAAACTGCCAGGCTAGAAGTGTGTCTCTCCAAAAAGGCCCAGATCCTACAGCAGCGGATCGACAGAAAGACCATGGATGAAAAATGGCAGAGCATTAAAGAGGTAATAACATCTACATGTAAGGAAGTGCTAGGTAACGAAAAAAATGGATCTCAGTAGGGACCTTAAAAAAAGATCCAGGAGAGGAAAAAGGAGGCAGAAATAAACAGTAGCCGCACACGTGATAGAAAAGCCAAGGCCCAAGAACAGTATACAGAAGCAAAAAGAATAGTAAAGCAGAATATAAGGGCAGACAAGAGAAATTACATGGAAGCACTGGCAGCTGCGGCTCAAAATGGTAACATGAGAGAGCAGTATACAAACATCAAAAAGCTCTCAGGTAAATTCAGCCAATCAGAGAGGCCAGTTAGAGACAGAGAAGGAAAAGCCATTCCAGGGATAGAACAGCAAAAGCATAGATGGGCAGAGCATTTCGAGGACCTTTTGAACAGACCTTCTCCATTAAACCCAGTAAATAGCCAGCGAGCCAGCTGTGACCTTCCTATCATTTGTGGCGTTCCATCGAAGGAAGAAATGCATAAGGCCATCAAGCAATTGAGAAACGGGAAGTCAGCCGGACCAGACAACATTCCTGCAGAAGTTCTAAAAGTGGATGAAGTGACCACTGTGGAAATGCTCTATCCTCTATTCCAAAACATCTGGGAGGAGGAAGACATTCCAACAGAGTGGAAGGAGGGCTATCTCATCAAGCTCCCAAAGAAGGGTGATCTTAGTTCCTGCTCCAACTACAGGGGGATAACACTGCTGTCAACCCCAGGTAAGATATTCAATAGAGTCCTCCTAAACAGGATAAAAGATGCGGTCGACCCACATCTCAGAGACCAACAAGCTGGCTTCAGGAAGAGTAGATCCTGCATTGACCAGATAACAACTCTGCGGATTATCCTGGAACAGTCTTTGGAGTGGAACTCACCTCTCTGTCAATTTTATTGACTATGAGAAGGCTTTTGACAGCGTGGATAGGCAGACCACCTGGAGTCTGTTGAGACACTATGGGTACCAGCAAAGATCACTAACATCATCAGGAACTCATATGAGGGAATGACCTGCAGAGTGGTACATGGCCAGCAGCTTACCGATGCCTTCCAAATGCGAACAGGGGTAAGACAAGAATGCCTATCCGGTTGTTAAGTCGTGACGTAAGCGCTCTCCGATAATACTGTTTCCGGGTCCAAAGGCCGGGTCCTCTCTACCTACCTACCGCTTTCGCCGGAGTTTTAACGTGTTCCTGTGTTGTTTAAATAGATCGGAGTTAAAAAAAAACAAGTGACATTTAACTGTCATCTACCGCTTTCCCTGTGACGAGAAAGATAAGAGAAAATGGCGGCAGTTGATTAGGTAAGTTACAAATGTTAAACGAATGAAGAAACTTTGGCGCCAGTGGGTGCTATCCCTTAATTCCTAGTAACACCCACTGGCACTGAAGCGAAAAAAAGCCCTTTAAGAAAAGGTTTTATGTAGTCTAGGATCTGAAAGACGAGCGGAGCGCTTGGGCCCGGAAGAGGCTAAACGTCACGCGTGACGTCAGACTTAACAACCGAATTGTCACCCTTCCTTTTCCTGTTGGCAATAGATTGGGTAATGAAGACATCTACTGCCCAGAAGAGAAATGGCATCCAATGGACACCTTGGACACAATTGGATGATCTCGACTTTCCTGATGACCTGGCACTTCTTTCCCACACCCAGCAACAAATGCAAGGGAAGATAAACAGCATCGCAACTCATTCAGCAAGCCTAGGACTCATTATACACAAAGGGAAGAGTAAGATCCTCAAAGTCAACAATAACAACACAGCTCCCATCAGGCTAGAAGGAGAAGCACTAGAGGAAGTGGAAAGCTTTACCTATCTTGGCAGCGTAGTCGACAAGCGGGGAGGGACAGAGGCGGATGTGAAGGTACGGATTGGAAAGGTAAGGGCAGCTTTCCATCAGCTGAAGAAAGTCTGGGGATCCTCTGAGCTGCCCAGGAACACCAAGATCAGGATCTTTAACTCCATGATAAAGCCTGTTCTACTGTACGGTGCAGAGACCTGGAGAACAACAGTCACTACCATGAAGAAAATCCAGTCCTTTATTAACATCTGTCACGAATCCTAAGGGTACGCTGGCCGAACAACATCAGTAACCTGGAGATGTGGCAGCGAACATGACAGCAGCCTATTGAGGAAGAGATCCTCCAAAGACGTTGGAGATGGGTTGTCCATACCCTACGCAACCCTGCATCTAGCACAGTCAGGGCCGCATTAAGAGCTCACGGGGCCCCGGGGCTATGAGTTACTGCAGGGCCCCCCACCACTTCAGGTCACCAACTACATGAGCTAAATGTTCTATCATTATACGAGTCATTTTATCCATCTATGATATACTTCACAGTTAAGTTATATTACTTTTAAAACGTTTATCATATCAAAATTTAATGGCACTTAAATTTCATAATTCTTGTGACCAATTTCAATATCACAAAAAATAATAGTAGCTTAAGAAAAGAATCTCAAGCTTTCCGACAACAAGAGTCACAAATAACAATAGAACAAAGGCACATAAGAAATCAACCTTGAAAAACTTAAAGGACTGAATAATATTATATTGTATAAAGTAATCAAATATACAATACATAGTTTTCACTATAAATTCAAGGGCAGTAAATTACTTTCTTTCTGATGTTTGATAAACATTATGGACACTTTATTAGCAGCTACTGTCACTTTAAGACCTCAGGGTCGGAACTCAAGTGCGCTGTGCAAAACCGTCTCAAGTTCACCATGGTCTCAAAACGAGCATTTACAAAATGAATTATCTCCCGCTGCTTACTGTGCCTGAGCAGTTTAAAATAATTTGTATCCAAACCACAATGATTAAAAATGTGTTTAATTTATAAACTTACATCATGATGTCTCAGCAAAATTTACATATTTCTACCGGATATATTATAGCCAGCCCTTTAGGCGAATATAGAGTTTGATCAAACACAAAAAGCAATATCAAACATCCATCAGGTTAATAATCAAACTTACCGAAAATTTGTGGGGTCGACCATGACAAGTTCACAAGTTAAATATAGAATAAACTTATTATGTTAAATTAAAACGTGACGTTTCATTTAACCATGCCCTGTCCTGCTGCCCACGGGGGTTTGATTGACAGGCGACCTGGCCAATCATAACGCAGAATACGCAATTTTGTCAGACAACAAAGCTGTCAGTAGATTAACGTCGGTGACTCGGTGGACTTGAACTTGAAAACGGTATTGTTTAAAGGGATGCTTCAGCTGTGGGAAGATGAATGTGTATTTAATAGTGGTCATTTATGTAGTAGAAATGTGAAATTATTTTTGAATTTGAAGCATTCTAGACTGAGAAAAGGCAGAAAATGTATTTTTTACTCATGTGGCTGAAAGACAACAACTCCCAAAATGCACTTGCTTTGCTGCCCTTACGAGGCCACTCCCAAACCATGCCTACCGGTTACATGCGGCAGAATCCGAAAAATGGATACAACTAGGCTTGCTTTGATACATCGTGAGTTATTTGATAAATATTTCCATCGAAATGGTGCTAAATTGCGTTGTACCGGGATGTACTAGCCTAATGTATATAACACAACTTACACTTTCACATTAAAAATATGATGCAAGGCAGGGCCATGTCAACAGAGTAGCTTAGCTCTGCATATGAACTGTTTTCTTCCAATTGAAATCACTATTTCTCTAAGCCAATGCATTATCTAGGCTACTCTAGTAATCCATACTCTAGTAACACTAAAGGTTTCACAACCAATGTGAGTTATAACTTTTAATCAAAAAAATTATTAATATTAACATTTTTACACTTAAAGTTCTGCGGATTCTGCGATCTCCTCCAGAAGAAAATGGCATCGCTGATATTTGCGACAGCAATAAGACTCTATATCTGTTTCCATCGGTGCACAGCGAGAGCACTGACACCACCAGCCCGCCCCAGCTCGAGTCTGGCCGGGCTCAGGTTTCGCTCCGGCCGCCTCTTGTTCCTGGTCTCGCTCCCGCCGCCTCTTGTTCCTGGTCTAGCTCCGGCCGCCTCTTGTTCCTGGTCTCGCTCCGGCCGCCTCTTGTTCCTGGTCTCGCTCCGGCCGCCTCTTGTTCCTCCGTCTCCCGCGACTGTTTATCGCTGTATTGCGCCTCGTACTGGTCTCGCTCCGGCCGCCTCTTGTTCCTGGTCTCGCTCCGGCCGCCTCTTGTTCCTCCGTCTCCCGCGACTGTTTATCGCTGTATTGCGGCTCGTACTGGTCTCGCTCCGGCCGCCTCTTGTTCCTCCGTCTCCCGCGACTGTTTATCGCTGTATTGTGGCTCGTACTGGTCTCGCTCCGGCCGCCTCTTGTTCCTCCGTCTCCCGCGACTGTTTATCGCTGTATTGCGCCTCGTACTGGTCTCGCTCTGGCCGCCTCTTGTTTCTCCGTCTCCCGCGACTGTTTATCGCTGTATTGTGCCTCGTACTGGTCTCGCTCCGGCCGCCTCTTGTTCCTGGTCTCGCTCCGGCCGCCTCTTGTTCCTCCGTCTCCCGCGACGGTTTATTGCTGTATTGCGGCTCGTACTGGTCTCGCTCCGGCCGCCTCTTGTTCCTCCGTCTCCCGCGACTGTTTATCGCTGTATTGCGGCTCGTACTGGTCTCGCTCCGGCCGCCTCTTGTTCCTGGTCTCGCTCCGGCCGCCTCTTGTTCCTCCGTCTCCCGCGACTGTTTATCGCTGTATTGCGCCTCATACTGGTCTCGCTCCGGCCGCCTCTTGTTCCTGGTCTCGCTCCGGCCGCCTCTTGTTCCTCCGTCTCCCGCGACTGTTTATCGCTGTATTGCGGCTCGTACTGGTCTCCGCTCCGGCCGCCTCTTGTTCCTCCGTCTCCCACGACTGTTTATCGCTGTATTGTGCCTCGTACTGGTCTCGCTCCGGCCGCCTCTTGTTCATCCATCTCCCGCGACTGTTTATCGCTGTATTGTGCCTCGTACTGGTCTCGCTCCGGCCGCCTCTTGTTCCTCCGTCTCCCGCGACTGTTTATCGCTGTATTGCGCCTCGTACTGGTCTCGCTCCGGCCGCCTCTTGTTCATCCATCTCCCGCGACTGTTTATCGCTGTATTGTGCCTCGTACTGGTCTCGCTCCGGCCGCCTCTTGTTCATCCATCTCCCGCGACTGTTATCGCTGTATTGTGCCTCGTACTGGTCTCGCTCCGGCCGCCTCTTGTTCCTCCGTCTCCCGCGACTGTTTATCGCTGTATTGCGGCACGTACAGGTAGCCGTGAGCAACAGATCTTCGAAATCCCCTTCTGCCATTTCAACTTCAAAACTATCTTCCGCCATCGTGATTAGCCTACAATACAAACTTTCTACACAAACCAAGAGGCAAGAGCTTGTTAGCTTAGCTTCTTCTTCTTCTTCTTCTTCTTATTTTTATTTGGCGGTTAGCAACTATTTCTCGTGCATTACCGCCACCACAGGACTGGAGTAAGGCACTGGAGTTACTGGCTATAACAAAATATGCCAGCAATTAATCTAATATTGATAATAATAAAAAAAAAATAATAAAAAAAGAATTATATATTATATAATTATATTCTATATTATATATATATTCTTATATCCTTTTTCAAAGGCCTGTACTTTTCAAAAAAGAAAGTAATATATCAAAATTCTCCCTTGAACTTCCGTTCAATAGTGTTTTGGTTTCTAAAGACATTTTCTTTGCTTTCAACTCATTAACAAGCCTTTGCCTTGCCTCATTATATTTATGGCAGTACATTATTACATGCTCTACTGTTTCAGGTATATTACTCTGGCAATACTCACAATTTCCATCTCCATGCTTTTTTATTAAAAACATTGTACTATTCAACTTTGTATGACCCAACCTCATCCTAGTCAGCACAATTTCTTCCTGTCTTGATCTGGTTATGTGTGTTTCTTTTCCCACTTTCCCTTGTATCCTATATAGATGTCTTCCTGAGCACCCATTATCCCAGATATGTTGCCACTTTTTAATAGTTTTATCCTTAACTATACTTTTTATCTCTGATTTACTGTACTTTACATATCTATATTACTTTTATTTGTTGCTCTCTTTGCATGCTCATCGGCCAGTTCGTTCCCTTCCACTCCTATATGGGCTGGTACCCATAAGAATGTCACCCTCCTTCCTGATGCTTGTATTCCATTTGCTAGCTGTAAAATTTCGATTAAAATATCTTCCCTTGAATCAGACCGATAGTTCTGAATACTGAACTTTGCTGAACTTGAATCAGAGGCAATTACTGCCTGCAGACAATTGTTAGACTCTAGCCACAAGAGTGCTAACCATATGGGAACCAGTTCAGCAGTATACACTGCTAGGTCATCATTTATCCTTTTTGCCTTTGCTATTCCCACCTCAGGAATTACATAAGCTACCCCTACTCTCTTCTCATTGTTTTTAGATGCATCTGTAAAAACCTTTACAATCCCTTTGTATTTTCCTGTTATATAGTTTCTTACCCCATACTTATCCACTCCATCTTTCTTCCTTTCCTCCAATAGTCCTAAATCAACCTTCAATTCTTCTAACATCCAAGGAGGCACTACTGGATATGCCACTGTTGGGCTGATGTTCAGAGAACCAATTCCCATATTATTCACCATTATCTTTTATAACCCACCCATAACTTTTGATTTTCATACTTTCTTTTTCCTGACATTCCCTTAATACTGTCTGAGACATATGGTTCTCCTTATGCCCCCTGATATTTGCCCAGTATACCAGTGCTAGCTGGTCCCTCCTCAAATGCAGTGGCATCTCACCCACCTCTACTTGAAGAGCACCTACTGGAGAAGTTTTTATTGCACCACTAATTATCCTCATTGCTTGATTTTGCATACCATCAAGTTTGTTTAAGCTTGTCTTGGAGGCAGATCCATATGCTATACAGCCGTAGTCAAACACTGATCTCATTAGACCTGTATAGATGGTTTTTAATGCTGACCTTGTAGCACCCCACTCTATCCCACATAAACACCTCATAACATTTAGTATCCTTTTACATTTTTCTACCATCTTTTGGATGTGACATGCCCACGTCAAACTCTTATCAAACCAGACTCCCAGATATTTAAAGATCTCAACCCTCTCAAGCTCTTTATCTAACACCATTATTTTTAACTCTCGGCTAATTTTTTTCCTTGTAAAGAACATAACCTTTGTCTTTTCTATTGAGATTCTAAACCCCCATTTCACTCCCCATTGCTGAACTTCATTCACAGCATCTTGCATCTTATGTACAATAAACTCAATATTCCTTCCCTTCTTCCACATTGCACCGTCATCCGCAAATAGCGCTACTCCATCTAATCCACGCAAGTCTTTAAATATCTGGTCTATCATAATTACAAATAATAAAGGACTCACGATGCTTCCTTGAGGGGTTCCATTTTCTACTCTAAAACTCTCACTTAATTCCCCATCAATTTTAACTCTCAATGTTCTTTCAGATAGGAAATCTCTGACCCACTGATACATCCGTCCCCTAACTTCAATCTGATTTAATTTAATTAATAGTCCTTCTGACCACATCATGTCATATGCTTTCTCTATGTCAAAAAACACTGCCACTACAGTCTCTTTGTTCACTTGAGCCTTTCTTATGGCTTCCTCCAGGCATACCACTGGGTCCATAGTACCCCTACCCCTTCTGAAGCCACTCTGGTAACATTGCAACCATCCTTTTGACTCTACCCAATACATCAGCCTATCATTTATCATTTTCTCCATTGTCTTCCCCATCTGCGATGTCAATGCTATAGGTCTATAACTGCTTGGACTATGAGGGTCTTTCCCCGGCTTCTTAATTGGTACAATGATAGACTCCTTCCACTCTTTAGGGATAATTCCCTCCATCCATATCTTATTGTACAACTTCAACAGGACATCCTTACCACTATCACTCAGATTCTCTAACATTGAGTAGCATATAGCGTCTTTTCCTGGAGCTGACTTTCCTAACTTCTTCAGTGCTCTAATCAATTCTCCTTTTGTGAACTTCTCATTTAAACTATCAATCTCATTCCCACTATTTCCATTCTCAAACACTCTTTGATATTTAGACACTGTTTCTTCTCTCCCTTTTTTTTCTTCATAACTAAGGTTTTCTGAACTGTGTACTTTGGCTAGTGTTTTTCCTATAACTTCTGCTTTCTCCTTACTAGAGGTTATACTGTCATCTCCATCAATTATCACTGGATAACCATATTCCCTACCATTTCCTTTCATTTTCCTAATCATCCCCCAAACCTTCTCTATTGGAGTAGTTCGACCTAAAGAATCACAAAACTTCCTCCAGTACTCCCTTTTTGCTTTCCTTACATTTTGCCTTACCATTGCTTGCGCTCTCTTGTATTCTATCAAATGCTGGAAATTGTGTGTCCTCTTAAGTAATCTAAATGCCTTGTTTCTTTCTTTAACAGCTTCCTTACACTCTCTTGACCACCATGGCACTATTTTATTCAAGCGTTTAGGTTTTGATTTTGGAATAGTGACATCTGCTGCTGCTATTATGCTTGACCTAATTTCTCTAGTTAATACCTCAATACTTTCACTACCATCAACACATGATAGCCATTCCTCACATAGCTCTTCATACTTATCCCAATCAGCTCTCTCTACAAACCACTTCTCTACTTTCACTTCTTTCTCTTTCTCTATCTCCACACCTATGTGTACCTTTATAGGATAGTGATCACTACCCACTGTGTTTCCTCTTAACACCTCCCATTCACATTTGTCCGCCACATTTCTCGTGCCAAAGGTTAAGTCTATTGCTGACTCTTTTCCCCTAGATACATCTATCCTTGTACAAGTTCCATCATTAAGACATACTAGATCTTTCTCTTCTATAAATTCTTCCAACACATTCCCATTTATGTCATCTTTATCACCCCATAAAGTGCTATGTGCATTAAAATCTCCACACCAAATAACTCTACCCTCCAAATCTTTCCAAATTTCCTCAAACTGGCTGCTTTTTAGCTGATTACATGGGTTGTAAAAATTTATAATTTTAATATTACCCTCTTTTACCCACACTTCCACAGTGACATATTCCAATTCCTCTCCTTTCTTTATTTCCCTGTACTGCAACCCTTTCTGTATAAAAGTCATAATCCCTCCACCTTTCCCATTCTCTCTATCCCTTCTCACTGCATTATACCCTTTTATGATAAAATCTAGTCTAGGAATTAACCACGTCTCTTGAACACAAATAATATTGGGCTTCTCCTTAACATCTTCCACATATTTCTTAAACTCCTGACCATTCGCAATTAAACTCCTGGCATTCCATTGGAGTATTATCAACACCATTAAGAGGATCCACCCCATGACTGTGATTGTTGAGTTTCCTCAAGGGTTTCTCTAATCTTTTCCCACTGTAACCCTTTTACATCCAAATACTTCTCAGCAGTTCTTACTATAATCTTAATCCTTTCAGTCCTGCTAGCCGTCTGGGCTGTGCAGTTAATGATTTCTGCCATGAAGAGCACAAAGCCTATTTTGCTCACTATCAATGTTTCTTCCTGAATCCTGTCACACTTTTCACATCCGTCATTGTCTTTACTGTTGTTCACTGCATTTTGTGGTATCTTTGGTACTCTCCTTGCTGCTTCAGCATACGTGATTTCCTGAATCACTTTAACCTTCTGCACTTCTTGCATTCGCTTGTACACTTCACACCCACCATATGCAGCACTATGCTCTCCACCACAATTGCAACATTTTTTCCTTGCCCCTTCCTCACATTCATCATATTTGTGTTCACCTCCACATTTACTGCATCTTATTTTCCCTTTACATGCTGCTGCCACATGCCCATATCTTTGGCAGTTAAAACACCTCAAAGGGGGTGGTATGTACATCCGTACATCATAGCTCATGTACCCTATAAAAACTTTCTCTGGAAGTCTTTCTTCTTCAAAGGTAAGCAGTACTGAGAGACTATCACATACTACACCATCTCTTTTTGTTTTTAATCTTTTTGCCTCACTCACCTTTACATTTTTTATATTTGAACACAACGCTTCCATTGATTCCTTCTCAGGGATTCCTGTTATTACTCCTCTAATTCTTCTTTGATCTTTCACCCCTTTTATTTTCTGCCCATTTAATGCATTTGCCCTGACTGCCTTCTTTTGTTGAACCTCATCTTTACACTTGACCAATAATGATCCATTCCTCAATTTTTTCACACTATTTACATCCCCAATTTCCTTATGTATGGCTTTCGAAAGTTGTATTGGACTCCATTCATCAAAAGTCGCTCCCTCCTGCACCAGTGAGATAAACACACTAAACTCTTTTCCCTTTTCCCTATCTTTTACCTCAGAGTAAACATCTGATATTTCCAATGAGCTCTTTTTCTTCCGCTTGTTTCCACTCACACCCACGCCCTCTACCTCCATCATTTCCTACTCCGTCCTTTCTCCAGTCCCACGTGGTGCGTTTTCGGCGCCGGCCCTAGCTTAGCTTCTACAGAAAGATGGCGGACACTATCTTTACATTCTGTGAGTGAGATCTCGCCCCATATGGGCGTGGTGAAAACACGCGGAACACTGGCTGTAGTCTTTAGCCTCTGGCACAAAAATCCTCCGATGAAGCAAAATGACGATTTTTGCGTCATAGGAGGATTTTTTCCAGACTAAAAATTATTTTTTAAGCAGGGTAATTCGAAAATACTACTGGTTTTCTACTGATACAAAGCTTAATGCTAAATCCTGAAGTAACCCTTTAAATTACTTAAATTACAATATTTGAAAGTTGAGACTTTGTTTCATATCAACAGTAAGCTCCTCTGAACTCTCTCTCTCTCTCTCTCTCTCTCTCTCTCTCTCTCTCTCTCTCTCTCCTCTCTCTCTCTCTCTCTCTCTCTCTCTCTCTCTCTCTCTCTCTCTCCTCTCTCTCTCGTAGTCACTTGTGTAACGTTAGTCTTTGCCCCGCGATGTATTTTTCAGTGCGTGAGTGAGAACATAATGTGCGTGACTCGTGAGAGCCGCCTGGCCTGTCACACAGTAACTAAAAAAGGCGGGTCTTTGCGAATGGTCACTATAATATTAATGATAATGATTCCATGATAATGCATGGAATATTCGGCAAAGCGCTACTAAATAACAGGGCTAATTTGTGGGTGGCATTGCGTGGTAAGGCTTTAGCAATCAGATGGCTAGTAGTATCTGCTCCACAGCCAATCAAGGGCGCCCTCCTTGTTTGGGCCCCGGGGCTTTAGCCCCACCTAGCCCTATTGTTAATGCGGCCGTGAGCACAGTTAGACATGTCCTCTTTTGGAACCCACAAGGGAAAAGAAAGAGAGGCAGGCCAAGGAACAGCTGGCGCAGATGCAGATGTGAAGAGGTGTGGCCACACATGGGGACAGTTAGAGAAGTTGGCCCAGGATCGGGACGACTGGAGAGCCCTTGTTCGTGGCCTATGCCCCAAGTTGGGCGGTAGGCGTAAGTAAGTAAGTATGTAGTAAGCCACATGTTAGTTCATTCACAAGAGAAACTACATTCGTGTTCTTTGTGTGGAAAGAGTTTTTCACATCTGCCGAATTTAAAAGTAGATCAGAAAAGACATACTGGTGTAAGAGATCATATGTGCTTTGAGTGTGGGAAGAGTTTTATTACAACTGATTTTACAACGGCACCGGAGGATTCACACTGGAGAGAAACCTTACAAATGTTCACACTGCGTTAAGAGATGCAGTGAGTCAGGAACCCTGAACACAAACGAGAGGATCCACACTGGAGAGAAACCGCACTCATGTGATCAGTGCGGGAAGAGTTTCACACAAAAACCTTAAAGCGACACATGAAAGACCACTCTGGAAAGAAGGTGAGCCAATGACAAAGCGTTTTTATATCAGAAAATACTGGTGTAAGATTGTGTGTTCTTTGATTGTTGAACGTCTGTCCATTTGCAATATTGCTTGATTTGCTTGTCTCACCATGTTTTTTTTTCATTACAATTAATATGTTGAGCGCCTCCTGAAGGAAGACCGACTTCATTAATATTTGAATCAATTACTAAAACATTATTTCAAACATCATTTGTAAATATTTGCATTATAATTAAGCTCATTATTTGTATACATTACAAAAATAATATTTGTATTATTACTAATTTTTTTTTCTTTCTACTTTTACAAGATTTTTAGAGCACAACACACAAGGATAAAACAAACTAAAGATAAACTAAACCCCCCCCCCCCCCCCCCCCCCATTACAACGAGTACTAAACTTTTTTTCTTCAACAAATATTAGATGTTCAGCATCTCAGCTCTGTTGACTGGAGCAATAAAGTCTTAAAGGGGACCTATTATGGCATTTAAAATGTTCCTAATAATGTTCTGGGAGTCCCCAACAACAGTTTTACATGCATGCAATGACAAAAAACACTTTTGTTGTCTTATAATATGCATTTATTTTTACCTGATTTGCTCACCGACTCCCTAATGATTCGTTTGACGACTCATTTGTCCAAACCCCTCCTTTGCGTGACGCTAATCTGCGGTGATTGGTCAGATGACGCAGTCAGTTATATTTTGCGTTAACCCAAAGCTTAAACATATTGATAAAGTACTGCAGTACTACAATACGCTTCACATAATTTCACATATTTCAAAAAACAAAAAAAATGACATTGGAGACCTAGAAGCTGCTGAGCGTAACTCTCACTTCTCACACACACACACGCGCACGCACGCACGCACGCACACACACACACACACACACACACACACACACACACACATAAAAGCAACAATTATTAATAGTACTTACAGGTTGTGATTCGGAGGAGGAAGCTGATCTAAATAAACTTGGTATTGAACCTTCCTATATCAGCCGACTCGCGAATCCACACTTGAAAGCATTTGTGTTTGTGAAGCGATCGTCATTAAAATAACGCGAACACAGCTCAAGGTGGCTATACTTGTGTGGTATAGTTGTAAATATAAACTCTAGCCACTGAGTCTTCACATGCTTGTCCCTGGGCAGTGAAAAAAAAAGTTTGCTTTTGATTCGCACTTCAGAACAGAGTCTCGTCGACATGTTGTTGTCAGGTTTCTCTGTCTGCTCGGCGCGCGCACTGAGTGGGCGTGTCGAATTCAAATAACTTGTACAAGTGACGTACGAAAGTTAGAGAGAAAGCATCGTTTGTCTATCGATTCATATCAGCGACTCATAGTCGACTCTTACTTTTGAGAGACAATAACTTTGTATGTATACGGTGAACTTTCATATTTAAAACTTTGCAGGATGTTTTTGTTCACTTAGATCTATGTTACACACTACATGAAAGGCAATTTTCAAAATTCCATGATAGGTACCCTTTAAAGTTCTTGACTCATGAGTAGAGAGAGGACTTTCTCTACAACAAATGCAAGATATAATTCTTCCTTGTTCTATGGTTGTTTGGTACACCTGATTTACTGAGGTTTTTTTATTTATTTTATTTATTTATTTATTTATTTATTTATTTTTATTCTGTTATCCTATGCAGTGACAGACCGCAGTCAAGATAGATTGCGTTTGATATTCAGATTTATTTTGGGTATAAATCCACAGTGCACTGTGGGGTGGGGGTTCATAATTACTCTTAATTGTACAATGCGTATAGCTCCAAAAGTTTGACATTTAGAAACTTTTTATTGTCTGTTGATTCTACTTGTGTTAAGAAATGATCAATTCAATCAATTAATTTTGGGTAACTCTGGAAGCCATTAACTATTATGATTGCTTATTGGTCTTTACATTTAAATAAATTTAAATAAATTTAACTGTCTAATAAATTATTTTTCACCCTACACATGACTGATATTAAATTATTGCTTACTTTAACTTTTAGAGTTATTTTAGTGTATGTTATGAATATTTGGCGCGTTTATCTCGCATCACCGCGCCGCTGACGTCATCAGTAGTTTCCTTCCTCGTTCAGCGCGTTTGTTGTGTCTTCTGAGGTGAGTTCTG
Organism: Chrosomus eos; assembly: GCA_036326025.1. Taxonomy (NCBI): domain Eukaryota; kingdom Metazoa; phylum Chordata; class Actinopteri; order Cypriniformes; family Leuciscidae; genus Chrosomus; species Chrosomus eos. The sequence goes on along the minus strand of CM070838.1, from coordinate 5,494,446 downwards.
CGGTTCAGATATTTCGCTTATTTTTACACACCCATAAAATACACTTTACATAGTTTGTTTCAGCAACATTTACAAAGGTTATTTTTGAATTGTTTTCATCGGATAAAGCGCCAAATGTGCGTCTTTTCTGGCGTCTGTAGACTGATTTAGTTCAGCACAAAACGAACATCTGAGGAAATGTTGAAATCATTCAAATATGGACGAATTTGCCATATGTTTCATTTTGAGAGTGATAATGTAGTGTTAGTGAATGTATAATCTCAAACTTGTAAGTTTTGATCTGTGAGGAAATTTCATGGGGATAGAAACATATCACTGTCTTGTTTTTTTACGTGACAACAATAAATGAATGATGAACATAATCAGTTATGTACGGTTAATGACAGTAATCAGAAAAAAACAAACTCTAAAAATGGGTTTCATATTGTTGTAGTGTGTATGTTTGTGTCAGATGTGATAAAATTACTAAAGAATAACTATAATGCCCAAAGTTTACAGTGCAAATATGCACAATAATGTGATATGAATGAAATGTGCTGCAGCTTCCCACGTTTTTAACAGAATTATTATTTTACTAATGCTCACATCTGTTGACAAATAATGATAGAATATACCCCAGGGTTCCTACGCAGTTTGGAAAAGAATGGAAAAAAGAAAGCGGATTATGGAAAAATATTTGTATTTTCAGACTATTGGCCCTATTTAGTTTTCTATAATAGAAAATCTAATTAATTTAAAAGATTTTAATGAAAATAAATGTATCATACAAGAAGTGATACATTTGTGTTGTGATGACAATACAGAAGTGATAAGTTTCTTCTCATGATATTCTTAGCACCGTATTACAGAGCCCCTATAAGGACCTTTGCAAAAATAAAAAAATATACAGACATTCGTATGCGCACGAGAAACCAATAAACTCAGCATAGACATATTATGCCATCAGCTCATTTCATGTCATGGTTTTTCCACCGCCACAGAGGATGCATTTAATTGAACAATAGGCCAGTGTTCATTTTGACAGCAAATTCAGACTGATCTCATGAAATAGCGTATGCATAACACGCCAATTCGTATTTGCATTTTTGGCGTGCTATCAACACGCATAATCGCTTAATAAGTGTTCCCCTACCATCCTAGGAAAAAAAATATCGTTCATAAAACATAATTTCAATTGTGTTACTAGTTTACTGGGCTATAGGCTACTGTTTTACTTGCATCCACCGCTAGGTGTCAATGCAACCTACAAATCAGAGACCAGTTACGTTGCTTTCGGTTGTCAGAACTTGTCACTTTTGTGAAAAAAATCCTGTTTGTTTTTTGAGACAAAAGTGTTCATTTAAATCGATTGTAAACTCAAGTTTTCATGTCTAAAGACGTTTCCATTTTCAACGCCACATATTATAGGCAAATCCACGGACAACTAACAGGCATTAGGTCCAGGTTAGGACGAACGTAAAGAGAGCGCATGAGACGCGCACAAGTCAGCAATATTTCTGATGATTTATTGGCGTTAAGTTTCGTGCACAATGACAAACAGGACTACAAAATGCTGGGAAAACAACACCCGCAGCCATCATTACCAAGCGCGAAGCCGCGAACCATTGACAGTGAATGAAACGAAGCAAACGTGTCTAGGCCATATGTGACGTGCGTATACCATGGTGTAAACATAAGATGACGCCGCGGGTTTATATCTAAAAGAGAGAACGTAGCCTATGTACGCTTTTTATATTCACAATACTTACTAAAATATGATTAATATTCTATTATTGCATTTGTATTAGTTGTTTGAAGAGTAAAAAAAACATTTTGGTCGGTCTTAACGCAAGTTTACAACCGGCAAGTCGGTCGGACTAAAAGGGAAAAAAAAAAAATTATTGGGTCGGTCCTAAATTGACAGGTTCGGTCGGGTTACGGCAAACAAGAATATTTTTAAGGATGGCCTGAGAATGACTCTTTAATTCCAATTCAATTCTTGAATTTGAATTGAATTTGAATTTATGTCAAAAACAGGATCTAGAATTACAATTCGAATTTGAATTAAAAGAAGAAGAATTGCAATTCAAAACAAATTCTAAGAAATTCATATAGATATTTTAAGTGAAGTGTTTATCAATGAAGCTTTACAGTATATTTCAGATATGATTGCATTACATATTCTATAAATGATATTAGTTTGAACTACTAGTACAGATTACATTAACAGGAAATATTTTCCCCCAGCAATGAATGTTAAAAGCTCTAGTCACAGAACAAATAATTAAGTTTGATTTATTGTAAAGCTCACTGTCTGTGAGTTGCTTTGCAATTACATTGAAATAAACAGGGCCCGTATTCATAAAGATTCTAAGAATCCTCTCAGAAAACTCTTAATTTAGCTTAAAAACTTTTACGTAGGAGTCTTAGCTTAAGAGCGATTCGGGATCGATCTGAGAGCAACTCTGAGTAAGGAAAAGACAAAAACTTTTAGTGTTTTTTTTAAGACAAAAAGTGAGGAGGCGGGCTTGACCACGTTGCTATGTATGACACAATCTTTTGAAGACTGTGATTGGTTGGTTGTCCAAGAAGGAAAAAAATAGTGATTTAAGTATTCAAGTGAAACTGGAAAAATTAGAATATCGTGCAAAACTTCATGTATTTCAGTAATTAAAATTAAAAGATGAAACTAATATATTTAGTATATATAACTATAAATATATGCATGGTTATACTTTTCAGAGGACTGACATTTCTGTGTTTAATAATAATAATAATACATTTTATTTCAGGGCGCCTTTCAAGACACCCAAGGACGCTTACAGAGCAAATTTAAAACAGAACATTAATACTAGCCCAACAATAATATCATTTGTAAAACCAAATTAATAAGTACAATCAAAAAAATTAAGTAAAATGAAATCCCGATGAAAGTCTATGTTGAATAAGCTAATCTAAACAGATGAGTTTTAAGTTGAGATTTGAATTGAAGAAGAGAGTCTAGGTGACGAATGTGAGGTGGGAGAGAATTCCAAAGATGTGGAATGTTTAAAATTATTTTTAATTTTTTTTATTTCATGTAGCCTAACATTCTAATTTTCTGAGATTTTGAATGTTGGGGTTTTCATAAGCTGTAGTTAATCATTAAAATAATAACTTTTGCACGATATTCTAATTTTTCGAGTTTCACCTGCAGGGTCTATTTTAAGCCTTCACTTTGAAATTACATGCATAATTTCTCACTGTCATCCATTGTCTGCAACACATTTCTTCTCCCTCTTCGTCTTTCTGCCATTTTCTCCTCTGCTAAAGAAACTCTTAAGCCTCTTAAAAGTCCTCGTCCGTGCTACTAACAATTTTGACCTTAAGACCTCTTTTAAGGGTTAAGATGCTTTCTGAATTACTTTTTTCTTTACTAGGATTTTTTCTTTAATTTTAAGAGTAACCGCCCACATTTCTAAGAATTTTCTTAGAATTGTGTCACTAGGAGCTACTCTTTGCATTAAGATTCTTTATGAATACGGGCCCAGTAGGGCTGTGTATCACCAACAATGTCACGATACGATACGCATCACGATACTAAAGCCACGATACGATACATATCACAATATGGATCAATTTGAAATAAAACATTTTTTTGAGCTTTTAGTAACAGTAATATCTGTTTTTTTTAATAACCAGTGTTATAACAGTTGTGATAACTGTAAAACAATTTAGTTTTTGTCATTAAAAACAATGAGTTAAATAATAAAAAAAAACTTAGAATGGCTCTTCCTTCTGCTTTTAAAGTCTGCCTCAATAACTGAAAACTGATAACTGACAATTATAGTGACACTGAAGCATATCTACACTGCTCAATGACTAAACAAAACTTAAAACATTTCATAAAAGCAAAAATGGTAACAACTTAAATTTAACTTAGTTTTCTCAAACTCTTTTAAACACCTATTTAACAATTTGGTCTTAAGTGTTGAAATGTGCAAATGTGTAATCATTTTAAATGATTACATTTTCAGATTTTTATGCATAAACAACAATTGATTGACATGCTCATGGGTAAGAGAGTGATCAGAATATCTAGCTTAACTACAACCGGGGAATTGCCGTTTCTGTTAAAAACTTTTATGCTTATTTAAGACATAACAGACTGTGTTTAGAGGATACTTACTGAGACCGAATTTTTTTACATCATTTTGCGTGTTTTAGTCTGTTAAAGCGATGTAATCTCGCGAGCTGTATGTGAGACGGCTTTACTAAGCCCCTTTCACACAGCACTTTGAACCCGGCAAATTGCCAGAACGCCTTCTGTGTGTACGCAATTGATTGCCGGGATCGATCCCGGGTTGAGGACCTAGTAACATTGCCGTGTTCAGACCCGGAACGCGCGCTGTGTGAACAAAAGCCAGAACCAATGCCGTAAGGGGTGTGTAATAGTGATGACGCATGTGCCATCGCGCGACTCTGTTGCTCTTAGAAGAAAGTTTGTATTCGTCATCAACAAAGAAAGAACGAAAAAATGTCTGCAAACTGGAATGAAGCAGAAACAGGAGCTCCTCACAATCCGCGCCGAAGCTGCGATCGTTCGCCAGCTCTGTGGAAAGGTGCGCGCGTGCACATGTTTTCGACGCGTACGTTACACGTCTCATCCTGACGTCACGCGGCTTTCCGGGACATTATCGGGTTGTGTGCGAACGCACTCACAGATCCCGGCAAATCACTGGGTGTGTGAATGAACCGAAATCAAACAATCCCGGGACAAATGCCGGGTCACATTATCCATGTATTTTCCGGAATCTCTGTGTGAAAGGGGCTCTAGTCTATGAATGCACGCAGAGAAAAACAACTCTCAGAGCGCGCGCAAGTACTGAATAGTTTAAAATCGTTTGCATGTTTAAACTGGTAAGACTTAAAGACGTGCAAATGTTAAACTTTATTCACGATGCAATGCTGGCCCGAATATGCAAGTGAATATTGTGTCCCGAGACTCCCGACTCCTAAACGCCAGCGTGTAGTTTCACCGGCTGCAGCGCTTGACGCTTGCCTTGAGCAGCCCGAGAGACGAGAGAGAGAGAAGGCGCAGCAACATTGAACTCACGCTGTTTGTGAAATTGCGTCACGCAGAAAGTTTTAAAATGACTGATTTGATTCATAATATGTGTGGATTCATTTACCAATACAACCTACATGCTAAAGTGAATCAATGTTTGCGGGAATGATTAAATTATGCGCAATAGCCTGCCGCGCCGAAATTCGAGCCCTGAATTGGCTACATTCAAAAGCACAACAGTATCGATACGGAAGCTGCTGTATCAATACGCGCATCGCCTGGAGTTTATGACGATGTATCGCAGTATCGATATTCTGAGCACAGCCCTAGGGCCCTGGGGTCAGTTGCATAAACTTAGCCACTATGTTTAGACTGTGTCTTAACTAATTTGGCCAACTAGAAATTAGTCAAGAGGTAATCACTCTACCTTTTCTGATTCAAATTAGACTGATCTACCTTTTTATGTAACTAACTTTAAAATGTTAGCACCAGTCTTGAAGAAAAAAATTTGATGACTAACTTTTAAGACTGTCTAAGCAGTTTATGCAACCGGCCGCAGGAGTTTTAATTTAATGCATCCTGAGAGTGTTTATTTGGTACAGAAACAGTATAAATTATATATAAATGAGGCCATAAATGATGTTGAAAATATGTCCACAATGGCCACATTTGAACTAGTTTTTAACCTTGTACGAAGAGGGTCCATGAATGTCAATATCGGACGTGCAGAACACATCAAAAAAATACGTCATAAAAACTTTCATTCTGGCTCCTCAGTGGACGTCTTTTCAACGTACGACTTTTGTGACAAAGACATCTTTTGGACATCGCTAACTGTAATTATGTTATTGAATTATGAACGCATGAACTAATTGTTCCGCATTTGTCCGTGAGAGCATATGACGTAATTTAGATATATTTTTAAGATGGAAAAATGCTGTTTTACAGATACTAGACACTTGACTTTCAAATGAAAGATTGGTATCAAAGAGCACACCCAGGTTCCTAACTGACGACGAAGACTTAACAGAGCAGCCATCAAGTGTTAGACAGTATTCTAGGTTATTAGGTGAGGAAGTTTTTTGTCCAATGATTAGAATCTCTGTTTTTTCAGAATTTAGTAGTAGGAAATTACTGGTCATCCAATTTTTTATATCAGCTATGCATTCCGTTAATTTTGTGAATTGGTAAGTATGGTTAGGTTTTGAAGAAATATACAGCTGAGTATCATCAGCATAACAGTTAAAGCTAATTCCATGTTTCCTAATGATATCTCCTAATGGTAGCATGTACAGAGTGAACAGCAGCGGTCCTAGTACTGAGCCTTGCGGTACGCCATACTGAACTTGTGATCGATAAGAAATCTCTTCATTTACTGCTACAAACTGAAAACGGTCAGATAAGTATGATTTAAACCATGCTAGTGCAATTCCACTAATCCCAACATAGTTTTCTAGTCTATTTAAAAGAATGTTGTAGTCGATAGTATCAAATGCCACACTAAGATCGAGTAACACTAATAGAGAGATACAACCACGATCGGATAATAAGAGCAAATCATTTGTGACTCTAATGAGAGCAGTCTCAGTACTATGGTACGGTCTAAATCCTGATTGAAAATCCTCGCAGATATTATTTATTTCTAAAAAGGAACACAGTTTTGAGGATACTGCTTTTCTAATATCTTTGACAGAAAAGGTAGATTTGAGATCGGCCTGTAATTGACTAATTCTGTAGGATCAAGTTGCTTAATAAGTGGTTTAATCATAGCCAGCTTAAAGGTTTTTGGTACGTATCCTAGAGACAAAGATGAATTAATGATATTGAGAAGAGGATCTATGACCTCTGGAAGCATCTCTTTCAATAGTTTAGTCGGTATAGGGTCTAACATACAAGTTGTTGATTTAGATGATTTAACGAGTTTGCAAAATTCTTCCTCTCCTATAGCAACAAATGAATCAAGTTTTTCATCATGAAGACTACACTGCACTGTCTGATGTGATACTGTAGTAGACATTTGCATAGTTATAATTTTGTCCCTGATATTATCAATCTTATAAGTCAAGAAGTTCATAAAGTCATTACTGCTGTGTTTCTTGGAAACATCTGAGCTTGAAGCTTTCTTTTTCGTTAGTTTAACCACTGTTTCAAACAAATACCTAGGATTGTTTATTTTCTTCTAATAGGTTTGAAAAATAATCAGATCTAGCATCTTTTAAAGCCTCTCTGTAAGCAATCGAGCTCTCCTTCCACGCAATCCGAAATACCTCTAGTTTTGTTTTCTTCCAGTTGCGCTCCATTTTTCTGGCTGCTCTCTTAAGGGCCCGGGTGTGCTCGTTGTACCACGGCGTTGGACTATTTTCTTGCAGATGTCTGTTAGCGAGGCGCCATGCGCTAGAGCCCAAGAGGACGCCACACTCCGGGTGGAGTGGACAGTCACACCAAGGGGGCACGGTCGACCTTGCTGCTGGTATGCCAAGAAATGGCGTCTACTATCCAGTGAGACAGCCTTTGCTTGGAGAGAGCCTTTCCCTTCAGCTTCCCACCATAACAGACAAAGAGCTGGTCTGAGGTCCTGAAACACTGCGTTCTGTCTACATAGGCGCGGAGAGCACGTATTGGACAGAGCAGTGCCCAGTATGGATGCACCGAATATTCGATCACCGAAAATGGCCCAAAAGTGCATTTTCGATTTTCAGCCGAAAGACTTTTATTACCGAAACAATACGGCCGAAATGTTGTGATGACGTCGGGTTTAATTTATCACCTGAAATCCAAACATTCCAATCACTACGCTGAATATGAGAGGAACACGGCACAGAGAGAGAGAGAGAGAGAGAGAGAGAGAGAGAGAGAGGAGAGGAGAGAGAAGAGAGAGAGAGCGCGAGCGAGAGGTACGGAGAGAGAGAAAGAGAGTGCAAGAGGTACAGAGAGAGAGAGAGAGAAAAAGAGAGAGAGAGAGAGAGAGAGAGAGGGACGAGCGAGAGGTAGTGCTGCGCGAATGCGCTACGGCTACTCTGCAATCAAATACGATTTTAAATAGGCTTAGTAAAAAAAAAAACTTTTTTAAAAAATAGAAAATCAACGTGTGGCGGTCAGCGTTGGGGAAACCCTGCATATGGAGCTCAGACGTCAACATTACCACTATGCTCAGTCTAACCGCACAATGGATCCTAGTAGTCCTACTACAGAGAAAAAGATTAAATGCACTTGACCTAAATGCACTTTGAGAGAACATTTAATTTTAAAACCTTTCTGCAGGCCTGTACATTATTACAAAAAACGACAGTGCGCCTTATAATCCGGAGCGCGTTAATAACGCTCCGCGTTATTAAATTCGCCTGCGAACTCACGCTCGTGTCCATCTTATGCCCGCTCTGTCACACGGCCAGTTCGACCTCGTATAAATCAGGTTATATGTGTAAGTCTCGTGCCTCCTCACGAGCACTCAAGCCTTGTTTATACTCAACGCGTCCGCAAGAGCGCGAGTCTCCGCAGACTGCTCTTACTAACAGACACACGAACAGACACACTGCCCCGGCGCTGCTCGCGCGTCACAGAATGTTCATAAAGCGCTCCCCGTTCACAGTAACCGCGGGTCGTCTCATTCAAAACAGCCAGCTGTTGCTGTCAGTGAGCCGCCGCACATGAATACTCATGAGTCAGGCTGCGAATGTAAGTTACGTGCCCGCCCCAGCGCTCTCACGTTTACTAATAAACGCCTGCCTCCGACGCCGTGCACTCGTTACATTCCCTTTAGCACATCTAGTGGATGCAAACGTTTGACTGCAGTATCTTATGCGCCTTATAATTCGGTGCGCCCTATATATGAAAAATGTTCTAAAATAGGTCATTCATTGAAGGTGCGCCTTATAATCCGGTGCGCCTTATAGTGTGGAAAATACGGTAATGTACACATGAGTGGGGTCAAGTTACACATTTTAGTTTGAATTTTAATTTATACTGTGCATTGTTGCAATGTGCTTAATAAATATTTGCATAATTTGTAATTGATTTATTCTTTGAAACTTTAATATTAATTTATGCAATTGCAATGCCTTGATTTTAGTAAAGTTAGTACACAGCCATAGCCATAAATGCAATGGTAGGCCTACTAATAATTGGCATAATTTCTTTCGGTTTCGGCCAAGAATTTTCATTTCGGTGCATCCCTAGTGCCAGGGATGGAAATTAACACCCGCCACCAGCCAAATGCGGGTGATTTTGTGTTGTGGCGGGTAAACTCGCTTCACTTACCGGCCACCGTGGCGGGTAAATAAAAATTGCATACTGTTTCACCCGGACGGCGGACACTTTTAGAGGAGGCACACGTTCAACACCCGCGCGCTTTTTCCATCGAGGCTCGGCGTGGGACCGCGAGAGGCGGTTTGCCGTCCAAAGGGAGAGATAGCCGCGAGCGCATGGTGTATTTGTTGGGCGGGGTAGCTCTCTTGTGTAGTAAAGAGCTAGCCGCGCGAACATACCCGCGCGCTTCTTCCGTCGAGGCGGTTTGCCGTCCCAAAGGAGAGAGAGAGAGAGAGTGAGTGAGAGCCAGGCGCGATCAAAGTGTGTGTGTGTGTGTGTGTGCACGTGTGTGTGTGTGTGTGTGTGTGTGTGAGAGAGTGTGTGAGTGTGACACTATCAGTGGAAACATTAAAAAATCGCGATCAGTGGAAACATAAAAAAATACAGGACATCATTCAAACTGAAAAGTGTTTACTTGTGTACACTGACACTCGCAATAAAACACAACATTGTGCTTTTGTCACACTCTAAACTCTTGTCAAACTGTAACCTACTGTCACCCAACCACACACGCAGTTTTAAAAGCAAAACATATTTATCCAACCCCATTTCAAAACAGGTTACATCTTTTGGACATCGTATTGGTTTTCATTTCTTGTCCTTGGAGTCTGAGCACTAATCTTTTTTTTTTTAAGTTACACATTCTACATTGATTAAAAAAGAAAATCAAATGTGTTTTTAATGTTAGTATTTTTTTTATACGGAAATCAATTATTTATAATTCAGATGAGAATAAAGTTAAGGTTAATGAAAATTAAGGAAAACAAATATATTGATCTGAAATATAGCAAATGAATTTTAAATTCATTCAGGTACAATTACCAAACATATCTCAAGGTCTTTTTTATTAATTTAATAAACTAATTATATAAAACTATTGTCAGTGCACTACAAATAAACTGGTTCTATGCCTTTATTAATAAAACGTATACAACTTAAAAATACAAGGCTTAAGACATTTATAAAAATGCCTTCTGGATTTTTGTTTTGCTTTTCACTCCATTGTACCAAAATCGTACCGAACCGTGACGTCTGAACCGAGGTATGAACCGAACCGTGACTTCTGTGTACCGTTCCACCCCTGATGCAATACAGTTTCATTATTGTTCATTATCCATACCTTACTATAAATAATTTGTGCAACTAAATCATGTTTTGCGCCAGTAACTGAAAAAGTTAGTAACGCAAGTGCCAGCAGTGGAAAAGGTTAGTGTAGTTCCCTGTCCGGCATAGAGTGCGGTTCATCATCGGTTCAGTTTTTTGTTTAATCCGCCTTACTCATTTAATTAAATGTATATCAGTTCATGGTTTGTGTGTGTATAAGAGAGAAAGAAAAAAATGCCAGTATTGCATTGAGCAGGGCCGGCTTTGCCGACAGGCGACACAGGCGGCCGCCTGGGGCGCCAACTGCTGGACGGGGCGCAAAATTGCAGAATTAAAAAAAAGTTAAATGTTATGAAAGCTGCGCACACGCTGTACACTTTTACTGTGCACTGTCCACACGCTGCTTGTATTTGTTCATTTCTTTTACTAGATTATACAATCCTAAAAAACGACTGAGTCACTCTGACTGACAGGCAGCAGCTGTCAAACTCACGCTCGTTGCTCAGCAACCGGGAGTTGCGCGAAAACATCTGACGCTGGTTTTAGCGCTTTAAATGCGCTTTAAACGCCCCTTGGCGGTTGTAGGCTATAAATGATCATATATTATATAAGCTTTATTATGAAAAGAACACCCAAGCCATCGGGATCGGCATTCCGAAAACGAAGGAAGGAGGAGGAAGAAAAACGTGCCCAAAGCAGAGGTATCTATATTATCAAGCTCACAGTCACAGCCAGTGGTTAAATTGGGCCGGGGCTCTCCGGGGCTCAGCCCAGGCCGGCACATAAGCCTGCCAGTGGCGCAAAAATACCGGTATGTGTAGCGGAGTAGGGAATCAATCTCGCCTGGGGCAACCAAAGGGCTAGAGCCGGCCCTGGCATTGAGACTTGAGATTAAATAAACTGCTTGTATTGTAGATCTTGTAGTAGGCCTATTCATTTTTACATGCAGTTACACATTGTCGGTTAAAAACAAGAAAGTGGCTGGTAAAAACATTGAGTGGCTGGTAGATTTTGAAATCCACCAGCCACAGTGGCCGGTGGACAAAAAAGTTAATTTCCATCCCTGCCTAGTGCCCAGGCTGGGTGCCTCCTGCAGGGGCAGCGCCTGCAGGTTCACCACCTGATCCCGGATGGGAGTGGTGGGAACCTTGGGCACATATCCAAGCCGGGGTCTCAGGATCATGTGGGACTAGGCCGGCCCGAATTCCAGGCACGTTTCATCAACGGAGGAGCGCTGTCTTCATCGACAGGAACTTAAGCTCCACTGATTGTAAAGGCTCAAAGGGAGCTTTCTGCAGGGCAGTTAGAACCACCACGGGGTCCCAAGAGGGAACGAGAGGAGGGCAAGAGGATTCAGTCTCCTCACTCCTCTCAGGAACCTGACGATCAGGTCGTGCTTTCCCACCGACTTACCTTTGACTAGGTCATGGTGTGTGGCGATAGCGGCGACATAGACCTTCAGGTTGGAGGGAGACAGCCTTCGCTCCAACCCATCTTGAAGAAAGGAAAGCACTACACTGATCGAACATCTCCGGGGGTCTTCTCCGTGAGAAGAGCACCAGCTGACGAAGAGGTTTCACTTCAACGCATAGGGGCGTCTCGTGGACAACGCTCTAGCAGAAATGATGGTAGCCACCACCGCTATTGGCGGTATTGTCTAAACAGACTAGTACGTGTTAACCGTACGTATTAACCAGGGGTCTGGCGACAGAGGGGGATGAAAACAGTCCGGGACGGCACACACTGTCATCCGGCACTGAGACAGAGGGGGACGAGGGGTGCACGGTTCAGGGGCGGGCACCGTGTCGTCCGTGAACTCTGTGTGCTCAGAGACGAGAGAGTCAGCTCTTTCTGTGAATAAGGATTCTTCCCCAGCCCTCCACCGGGGAAAGGAGTGGCCCTGCTACCAGCTCCTGGAAAGAATGAGTCCCATCTCTGAGCAGCCCATCTCAAGAGTGCCACTTAACCCGGCGTATAGCGGGGGGCGGGGCTGGAGAGGGCTGTGGCGTCCCGCTGCGGCTTTCAGAGCCAGCCCGGGTGAACAGGCGGGGTTGGAACCATGGGAGGGCGCCTTCGGCGGTGGGCAGACTGAGGGATCTGAGCGGACGGCGGAGCCGTCGTGCAGAATAAACCTCAATCTGCTCATGGGCGGTTGAGAACTGTTGGGCAAAAGCGCTCAACCACACCACCGAAGAGGCCAACCTGGGATATGGGGGTGTCGAGCAGACGGGTTCGCCCGACACCTGCACATCAACCAGTCAGCCCCAGAATGGTGAGCATCACCTGACCCAGAGAGCGTACGGCCACTTTCGTGGCTCGGAGAACAAGGTCAGTGGCGGCACGCAGCTCATTGAAGAGCCTTGGGTCAGTCCCGCCCTCGTGCATGTCCGTGAGCACCTGGGTCTGGTAGACCAGCAGAATGGCCATGAAATGCAGTGAAGCGGCTACTTGTCCTGCTTTGGACGGGTGCTTAGGATCGCGCCGAGAAGCACTCTGAGGACACAGTAGCAGAGCGATGGGCGGAGGAGATCAACGAGCTTTCGCTGGAAGACATGGGGGGTCTTCAAGGATTTTGAGATCTCCTGATGCACATCCGGGATGGCCCTGGAAAGCATGGCTGTCATCTCAGGATCTGACTTGACAAATGCCATATGCACACCCGAAAGTGGCAGCACTGTCGAATCTTCACTTCCTGAAGATTCTAGCCCGCCCTGTGATGCTGCGATGGACAGCAGATCCGATTCTGGAGCGTCAAGGGAAACCCGCGGGGCATTCGAAAATAGACCCGGGGAATCTCCTGAAGAGGGGGGCGTAGTCCACGGACAAAAAGTCTGCGGTTTGTTCCACACTCTCACCCTCAGGTCACCCTGGCCACCAGCCGAATTAGCACCTCACGTGGAGAGTGTTAGATCGGGGTGTGGATGAGGGGACTCTCTCTCTAACGAGATCATTGAGTCTCGACAGTAATGACGCGATGATCACGTTCCCGCGGGGGAGAACGTGAGCCATCCACAAACGCTGCTCTAGCGTGATCAAGCCAGAACACACAGAGCATAGAATGTGCCAATCAAAATCGGAAATGAGTCGACCGCAACCAGAAATGCATGGGCGAAAATACTGAAAATACTATTTTTGCTTTTGAGGTCTCCTACAAAAAACGCTTTCATTTTCTCATAATATACATTGCACATCACCAGATTTTTCGATGATTCTGTTTAAATCCATCCATGTCATGAGCCTACTCTGCTCTCATTGGCCAGATAGACCAGTCTGCTGTGATTGGTCTACCACTTACAGTGCTTGTCGGAAGCTAAACGCACATTAAGGTGAACATTAGGTAAATGTGTTACCCAGTGACGTGTACCCGTCACGGAAGTGGGATTCGGATTCCTGAGGACTCGTTTAAGCTGTTCAGAGTCAATTCTTTGTTTTGAGAAACAATAACTTTATGTATTGCATGCTCTTTCATCTTCAAACCTTTGCAGATAGCTGCATTACACATTGCATTAAGGGAATATTCGAAAAAGCATAATAGGGGCACTCTGAATATGGTCGGAAAATCTACAGAGAGGTTTGGAAATTTGAGTCTGGAAAAGTATGGAATTTTGAAATGGAAAATGTGTAGGAAGTTCCTGATTCCCATCAGCCTTCAATATACCTCATTTGTGTAAATCAATTCATAAAAATGCATTGAAATGATGATTTTTATTTTCATTTCAGGCCCGATGGAGGAAAATGAGGAGATTGGAGAGGAGAAACGTCATGTCAAAACTGAAGAAAAAACTCCCTCACAGACTGAAAGTATTTCTTTGAAAACAATAGACAAGAAATATTTCATCTGCCATAAGTGTCTGAGTTGTTTCACACGACAAGAAACCCTTGAGGAACACATGATCATCCACACTATTAAGAAAGTGCATGAATGTGATCAATGTGGCAAAACATTTTTGTGTGTTTCATCCCTAAAGAGCCACCTCAGAGTTCATTCACAGGAGAAACCATATTTATGTTCTTTGTGTGGGAAGAGTTTTAAATATGAAAGAAGTATCGAGATGCACACGAGAGTCCACACTGGAGAGAGACCGTTCACATGTGATCAGTGTGGGAAGAGTTTTACACAATCATCAAACCTTCAGAAACACATGAACATCCACACTGGAGAGAAACCGTTCACATGTGATCAGTGTGGGAAGAGTTTTGCACAATCATCAAACCTTCAGGAACACATGAGAATCCACACTGGAGAGAAACCATACAAATGTGATCAATGTGGCAAACTATTTTCGAGAGCTACAGGCCTCACAAGCCACATGTTAGTTCATTCACAGGAGAAACCTCATTCATGTTCTTTTTGTGGAAAAAGATTTTCACGTCTGCAGAGTTTAAAATTTCATCAGAAAATACATAATGGTGTAAGAGATCATAAGTGCTTTGAGTGTGGGAAGAGTTTTATTACCGCTATAGTTTTGAAGCTACACTGGAGGACTCACACTGGAGAGAAACCTTACAAGTGTTCACACTGCGGCAAGAGATTTCGTCGGTCTGAACATGTGAAAACGCACGAGAGGATCCACACTGGAGAGAAACCGTATCACTGCACTCCATGTGGGAAGAGTTTCACTCAAATATCTTCTCTACAGAGTCATATAAAATATAATCACAGGAAGTAATTCATATTCAGATCCAGCACTTTCAGGTCTAATGCTGTGTTCTCACCGAACGTGACACAATAATACCGTCAAGCAATAAAATCTCTTCAAAATCTCTCCTAACCAGCCCCAACGAGCGACAGGACAAAGAAACATCTAAATTTGTCACAGTGAATAAAGTTAATCTTCAAGACCAGCAGTTTCAACTGTGAGATAATTATTCTTGTATATAATTTTGCTTCATAGTATAAATAAATATCATGATACTTTATTATGAGTTAAATGTTGTACAATTTTTATGATGCATTTTTATCATAGTTTGTTTATACTTTTATGAAGGATTTTTTTTTTTACAGGTTCAAACTGTTCTTGTTGTTTTTCTTTTGTAGAGAGCTGTCACATTTGTTTACACTTTTTCACAAGTTAACTTTCATTGTTAGTTTTTTGTCTGGTGAAAAAGACAAATAAACATTTGATTCTTCTTTAATCTTGTGCTTATTCTTCAGAAGTACTGCATACTGAGTTCAATTTAGGTATAGAACTGTTGCAATTAATTAGTTTGACAGCTAGTATAGAAAGTTAAACATTCCCTGATTACTTTTTCGGTTGCAAGTTTTTGAAACAGAAACTCAGAATTGTTGAAGAGTTAATTGTTTATATAAAATTCAGTGACAGTTGAATAATCTTTTTTATTTTATATAAACTTTATTTAACCAGGAAAAGTCCAATTGAGTTACAGTAACTCTTCTCACAGGGAGTCCTGGCCAAGACAGGCGGCCGAAAAGTTTTAAAAAATAAAAATAAAAGACAGGACAAAGATTACATATTACACCACAAATCTCTATACATACACTAACAAAACATTTTACCTACTTATATAAGCAAATACAGAAATACAGTTTAAAGGGCACCTAGTTAAAAGCAATTACATTGTTCAGTCAGAATTGACTTTAAACGGCTTTAAAAAGTATTAATAGGTGGAAGTGATTCTAGATTAAGGTATTTTGGAGTTCATTCCAGACATTTGGTGCATATGACGAGAAAGCTTTTTTACAGTTCAGTTCTTGTTAATGGAATAATTAATTTAATTTTTTTGACGACCTTGTCCTGTAAACACTATTTTGATAAGCAAATTTGAAATGTAGAGGGGTAATTTACCTAGCCTGGATGCCAGCTCGAACCCCGCCCACAACATTTTTTGGTCGTGAAGTTCGGTCCGGACTCGATCCATTGAGGAGTAATTATGATCGGTTCAGAAATCGTCGGGCCAATCAAATTGCCAGTGCGGGCTTTATACGATGATGGACAGATGATCTGCAGTTACGTAATCATCACGTCATCAAACGTATTTCTTTCAAAAATGTCGCGAATCCTTAAATTATTTTTGCAACACTGGCAAAGATCGTTAACACTCATTATTTTTTTTTATACTTTTTCCAGAATGCGTGCAGTTGAGTTCTGTTGACAACTATGCGTCGCTCAAAACATACGTAACTTACTGCGTTGCTCTGATTGGTTGTAGGTCTATCCAATTGAGTGCAGAGTTCTTTTTTTTCCTGGTTCGATTAAGACACGCCTCAAAATCAAAGCCCTATGGAGCAGTATCAGACTCACATTCTGACTATAATATGAGTATGACGAAGTCAGGCTATAATTTACCCATAAGTGCTTTGGCAATAAAAAACATTAAATGTAATTTGTTAACGTGCACGTGTTAACACTGCGCACGCTTCACCACGAAGAGCCTTCAACGCAGGCTAGCACGCCAAGCTAGCCTGTCGGGCCAGGATCCCCTCATGACTCCTAGCCCTGCACAAGCTGCCACTCCGCAGGTATCCATTCCTGTAGAACTGCCCACCACGGCAGCTCTATCCTGGAGTGAACAGCTCGATGCGTGCATGCCTCTTTCCAGTCTGCTCAGCACGGATGAGGAAGAGGACGCGGTCGAATTTGAGGAAGAGGGGCAATCGGACAACTCGATTGCGGCGGGATCCACGGAAGAGGCGGACCTGTCAAGTAGGGCTGTGTTGAAAAAATCGATTCACCAATTCTGAATCGATTTTCGTATTACTTTCTAAAGATCGATTCGTAACTCAGAGGATCGATTTAATAATAGGCCTACATTTCCCCCGTGAACTTTAACTTGCCGCGTCATTGAACAACGAACGTCAGTAACGTTAAGCAAGCGGTTGCTTTGAAAACTCCAGAAACGCTCAAAGCTGCAATCTGGCACCATTTCGGGTTCAGAACAAGCAATGCAGAGAACAAAGCAATTTGCAAAGCCTGCCAAATGGAGGTGAAGTATTGTGGAAATACTACAAACAGGGCTCAACATTAAGGCTTGTCCGGGACAAGTGGAAGAGAAAATTAGTTGTCCTACTGACTGGACAAGTTAAATTTCAAACAAAATAAAATGCCATACTTCACGATATGTGCCACTCATTAAGTCTATTTGACAGATTCACTTTTACCGATTTGAAACAAACACATTTTTCGCGCTGCCTGTGAAATGTCCTGAATGTGACTCACAGAAAGACGCGCGCCAGTATCGTGCGCATGCACAGACCGCACGCCAGAATACAGATCTTTCGCGCTTGAACGAACAATAACACACACAATTATGCCAAAATGTCGTTTTTCGAGTATCTTCATAACATAAGAGCCGTCTTATGATGGACATAAAGAGTTGTGACTCATGAGAGAATGAGCGCGGGTGAGATCTGCGTCTCTGTCAGAAGAAAGCGGCTGGGTCTTAAAGGGCCAGCTGCCAATAAGTACTGTCAGTAAAGTTAATCAAAAAACAAAGGGAACAGAGAATATTACTCACTGCTCTTGACTAAAGAACTTGTGTAACTTTAATAAGGATTAGTCTATATATCATTTATAATTTTGTTTTGTTTGATCACTTTATTCAATTTCTGTATGTCCTGTTAGACAGTTAATTTGCATCTAGACAATGGCTTGGTGTTATCCAATCATTTAGTTGTTATTGCTAATTTCAGAAATATCACTAATCTGTGTGTGCATTTGCTTTAGAACCAAACAAGTTGACTCATGAAACCATTTGTTTATTATATCACAATTGCAATATTGACCTTAATGTCTATAATAATAGTATCAATATGTTGCAAAACTACAGTCCTGTAATTCAGGTAACAGCTGGAAAAAAATGCTTTTTTCAAAAACACTTATCTAAATCTCGAAGATCGGATCGGATCGAATCGAATCGAATCGAATCGAATAATGATAATCGATTCAAGATCTGGAGAATCGGAATCGAATCGATTCTTGGAATTTGAATCGAAACACAGCCCTACTGTCAAGTCAAGTCAAGTCACCTTTATTTATATAGCGCTTTTTACAATACAAATTGTTTCAAAGCAGCTTTACAGAGATAACAGGAAAGCAATGTTGTAATAGTGTTGTTAAATTAAAAATTTAAATGTTAAATGTCCCCAACTAAGCAAGCCAAAAGCCAATGGTGACAAAGGCGAAGAGCGGCGAAAAAGGCAACAGTGGCAAGGAACCAAAACTCCATCAGGTGACAGAATGGAGAAAAAAACCTTGGGAGAACCCAGGCTCAGTCGGGGGGCCAGTCCTCCTTTGGCCAACGAACGAACAGTGTATGATTATGAGTTAGGCAGCATAATGTCAGTAGTCAGATGGGATCAGAACTTTCACGATTTTTATCCAGTTCATCTGGTTGGAGGTTGGGTCATCCCGCCGGTGAGGAGATGAGTGTGTTGAGGAGTCCATGGGCCTTCACAGCCCTGATAATGCGTGTCGTCGTGTCCATGTGATGGTCCTTAATCAGATCTGGATATGCCCTGGATCCGGCGGTCTGCGGTAAACCTCGGGTTAAACAGAGAGACTAATATTAGCGTAGACGCTTTAAAATAACGTGACTGACACAGAGCTTCAGTGCCGAGCCTTGCTCGTGTTTCTTTATTTTCCGCACATACCAAGTAGGAGGAGTTATTTCAACAAATACGGAGGCCGAAGCACCTCATAACAAAGCGTTGCCAAATTGACAATAAATTACATCTCCCCCCAAAGCATAAAGCAAAACCCAAGCTAACCTAAATCACTTTGTGAACACATGGAGATATTACAAATATTAAACTTTTTTTTTCTATTCGTTATGGAATATAGCCTAGAACGAGCACATCCACATGAAACAAACAATTACAACAACATGAGTAACTAGGAAGGAGAGGTTACTAGCACATCACCTCCAAAAGGCATCTTTACCACGCCTTTCCCTGACTACAAGCAAAGCCTGTCCGGAGGTTTCACAACTCTTCCTCGCCTTGTAGTGTACTGCCCAGTTGGCAGCGTCTGCCTAGCAGCCCATTTTTCTGTAGGCGGTGACTGGGAGGAAACGGGATGTTCCACTGACTTTGGCTCCTCAACACTTTCTGGCTCTGTGATTTCTGTCCATTGATCCTCACATAGCCTGTGACGAGACTCATTGGCAGCTGCTGTGCTCTTGCGAAGATGCTGAATGTTGCGACGATACTCTCCACTTCCACAGTCCACAACATAAGATCTTGGGGCACAATGTGCTTTCACTACAACTCCAGGAGACCACTTGTGACTGCCAGGGTGTGGTTGCACCCTTACTTCATCCCCAGGCTTCAGTGCTGCACGAGGGCCACTTGCCCTCTTACTGTCGTAGTAAAACTTCTGAATGTTTTTGCTTTCGTCCAGCCGCCGTTTAACTTTAAGAGGGTCGTACGGTGTTGGCTTAAGCAACAGACGAGCAGCAGGCAGGTTGTTACGGGGCCGCCTGCCCATGAGCAGTTGAGCTGGTGATAGGCCTACTGACTCTATTGGCGTTGTCCTGTAGTCAAGCAGCGCAAGGTGTTTTTCTTTAGCCTTGGACCAAAGTTTCTTCACAGTCTGAACAGCACGCTCAGCTTCACCGTTGGAGTGTGGCGTGTGTGGTGACGATGTCTTGTGCAATATTCCATAACTTTGGCAGAAATCCTTGAACACACCCGCTGCATACTGTGGACCGTTGTCTGTTCGAAGGATGGTGGGGATGCCATGTCTGCTGAACTGAGCCTTAAGCTTTTCTATGACAGCACGACTATGTAAGTCTTTCAACTTATCCACTTCGATGAATTTTGAGTAGTAATCTACCAGCAAAACGTAATGGTTTCCTTCAAACTTAAACAAGTCCGAAGCTACCTCTTCGAACGGAAGATCGGGTGTTTCAGTTGGCTTGAGTGGTTGCCTAGGCAGGCGGTTTTGTAATTCTGCACACTTGCCGCAGCTCTTTACCATTTGTTCGATTTCAGAACTCATGCCTGGCCAGTACAGGACCTCACGAGCTCTCTGCTTACTCTTCACTATTCCTAAGTGCGACTGATGTATAAGCTTCAGCATGTTGTCTCGCATGGAAGGGGGTACCACTATACGCAAGCCTTTATAGACTACACCATCTGCGACAATAAGCTGGCTTCGAGAGTCCCAATACGGTTGAACTGCGATAGGCGCATCACGCCTCTGCTCTGGCCAGCCTTGTTGGATTGTTTGCTGCAGGCTGCTGAGCTCCTTCTTTGTGCAGTTCTGGAGCTCTGCATATTTTTGCTCACTGACTGAAACAAAGTTGAGCATGGAGATACACTCGAAGCCCTCCATTTCTGGTTTGTTGTCTGGCAGGAAAGCTCTAGACAGTGTGTCAGGCAGTTCCATGTCCTTTCCTCGTCTGTACTTAACAGACAGATCATACCACTGTAGACGAAGACGCATTCTCTGTACGCGCAGGTTGCCATGCGAATTCAACGTCAGATTTCAGGAGCTGCCTCAGAGGAGCGTCAACCTAGCTGAGGTTTGGCAAGAATTTCGACAGGTAAGTGACGAAACCCAGGAAACGACGGACTCCATCCTTGTCTGCTGGTTTTGGCATCGACTTAACAGCTTCTATCTTCGCTGGGTCTGCCCTCAGACCGTCTGATGTTATCAGGTGACCTAGATAGGGCACAGAAGATTTCCTGATGTGGCATTTGTCGAAGTTGAGACTCAGATTGTAGCTTGTTGCTCTCTGAACGACTTTGCGAAGGATCTCATTGTGTTCCTTTACAGAAGGTGCTGCAATGAGAATGTCGTCCATGACACTGATTGCGCCGCTGATGCCCTCAAGCATTTCATCCATAATGCGCTGGAAAATTTCCGGTGAGCATTTCAGGCCAAAAGGAAGCCTAAGCCACCTAAATCTACCATTAGGCGTGTTAAAGGTGGTCAGGAGTGATGATGCTTCATCTAGTTCTATTTGTAGAAATCCAGATTTAGCATCCAGTACTGAAAATACTTTAGCACCTGGCATTGCAGAGACAATCTCTTCGATGGTGCGCATTGGGTAATGTTCTCTTTTTATGACCTTATTCAAGTCACTCGGGTCAATGCAGATCCTTATCTTGCCATTACGTACTGCCGCTACCATCGAACTCACCCACTCAATTTGTTGATTGACTTTTTTGATGTATCCATCTTTAACCATCTCTTGCAGCTTCTCTATTATCTTTTCTTTTAGTGCAGCTGGTTGACGGCGGACAGGATGGACCACACCTTTTGCATCAGGATCCATTTTAATTGTGTATTTGCCCGGCAAGGTTCCCGTAGTGTGAGTCAGCTCTGGATAATCATCTAGCCCAGCTGGTACATTTTGTTTTGCTGACCTCTGACCTGAATGAAACTTTTTATTTTCTTTCATTGCAGGCTGTAGTGCATCAAGCCGCATAACTAAGCCTAAAGCTTCTGCTGTTGCTCCACTGAGCACATTTTCTTGAGAAATGTCCACAACCTCAAATTCTGCTGTTATCTCGGTATTCTTGTAATTAATCAGAAGATCAACTGCAGCTATTGGCCTTAGCTTGTGATTCGAGTAGGACTTTAACACTCGATTAGAGCATTTAAGCTCACCATTGTGCGGAAGCATCTGGTAATGGTTTAAAGTCAGAGTGTTACATTTAGCACCAGTATCAATTCTGAATGGTACTTTTTTTGACAGAATCTCAATATCTGTTGTCCACTTATCATTACTCTGCTCTTCTGTTTGTGTAACATTTATGCTCAGCATCTCTTCATCTTCTGTTTCTGATTGCAGCTGCACACTGACTGTGTTCACTGATTTTTTGCGACATACTGCCACCCAGTGGTTTGGTTTGTGACAGAATGAGCAGACAGAGCCTTTTGCTGGACACCTTCCTTGATTCCACTTATGCTGAGAGTCTTTGCCACAGCTTGAACAGTTTTTTGGACGGTTTGCATGAGTTTCTTTTTGCACATGTCTTTTCTGATATTTCTTATTAGTTTCCTTGTTTGCAGTTTGGTATTTTGTTTTCACCTTTACTGCTTGAACTTGAGATTCTTCTTCTCTGACTATTCTAATTTGCTTCTGTGACAGTTCAAATTGCTGGGCGATTTCAATTGCTTTCGGTAGTGTTAAATCTTCCCCTTTGTCCAACAGCCTCTCTTGGACGCGCTTTTCTTTGACACCCGCTATTATCGCATCGATCAACATATCATCTGGATCGGCATACTCGCAATCCATAAGCAGTAGTTTCAAATCCTTTACAAAGTGATCAAAACTTTCTGTGACTCCTTGCTTTCTTTGTTTATAACGATGCCTGGCTATTCTCTTGTTTTTTTCCCGGCCTTACATAGTTGGCGAATTTGTCCAGAACTGAGGACGGGTCATCTTTCTCACCTTCGCCCCATTGCAGAGTCTTGTATATCTCTCTGCCTTGCTCGCCGATCCATGTGCCCAGCCAGCCTGCACGCTGCTTCGCTGTTTGCTCCGACAGCGGGCCGTCAAAGACGAATGTGACGTGGCTCCGGAATCTTTCAAACTCTTGGTACAAATCAGAAGCATCCCAGTCGATCTTAGGGTGATCAAACTGTGTTAATGCCATTTTTACATGTCTGTGCCTGACAGACTTCTGACACCATGTAAAATAACGTGACTGACACAGAGCTTCAGTGCCGAGCCTTGCTCGTGTTTCTTTATTTTCCGCACATACCAAGTAGGAGGAGTTATTTCAACAAATACGGAGGCCGAAGCACCTCATAACAAAGCGTTGCCAAATTGACAATACATTACAGACGCCATCCTTCTTATGATGTACAAAGTACATCAGGATTTAAGGGAAGTGTTCCCGGTTCCGGCTGATCTAAACTATGCAGCCTAACATTGAATTATAAAAGGCTATAGTGTGTTATGTGTATGCTAAGCCAAAGAGATGTGTTTTTAGTCTAGATTTAAACTGACAGACTGTGTCTGCTTCCCGGACCGTGTTAGGAAGATTGTTCCAAAGTTTTGGTGCTAAATAGGAAAAGGATCTACCGCCAGCAGTCGATTTTGATATTATAGGTATTATCAACTGACCAGAATTTTGAGATCGCAATAGACGTGAAGGACTATAATGCGTTAAGAGCTCGCTCAAGTACTGGGGAGCGAAACCATTTAGTGCTTTGTAAGTAATCAGAAATATTTTAAAATTTATACGATGTTTAATAGGCAGCCAATGCATTGTTGACAGAACCGGGCTAATATGGTCGTACTTCCTGGTTCTGGTAAGAACTCTAGCTGCTGCGTTTTGAACTAGCTGTAGTTTGTTTATTAAGCATGCAGGGCAACCACCCAGTAGAGCATTACAATAATCTAGTCTTGAGGTCATGAACACATGAACTAATTGTTCCGCATTTGTCAGTGAGAGCATATGATGTAATTTAGATATATTTTTAAGATGGAAAAATGCGGTTTTACAGATACTATACACGTGACTTTCAAATGAAAGATTGGTATCAAAGAGCACACCCAGGTTCCTAACTGACGACGAAGACTTAACAGAGCAGCCATCAAGTGTTAGACAGTATTCTAGGTTATTACGTGTGGAAGTTTTTTGTCCAATGATTGAATCTCTGTTTTTTCAGAATTTAGTAATAGGAAATTACTGGTCATCCAATTTTTTATATCAGCTATGCATTCCGTTAATTTTGTGAATTGGTAAGTTTCGTTAGGTTTTGAAGAAATATACATCTGAGTATCATCAGCATAACAGTGAAAGCTAATTCCATATTTCCTAATTATATCTCCTAATGGTAGCATGTACAGAGTGAAGAGCAGTGGTCCTAGCACTGAGCCTTGTGGTATGCCATACTGAACTTGTGATCGATAAGACATCTCTTCATTTACTGCTACAAACTGGAAACGGTCAGATAAGTATGATTTAAACCATGCTAGTCCAATTCCACTAATGCCAACATAGTTTTCTAGTCTATTTAAAAGAATGTTGTGGTCGATAGTATCAAATGCAGCACTAAGATCAAGTAACACTAATAGAGAGATACAACCACGATCGGATGATAAGAGCAAATCATTTGTGACTTTAATGAGAGCAGTCTCAGTACTATGGTACAGTTTAAATCCGGACTGAAAATCCTCGCAGATATTATTTCTTTTTAAAAAGGAACACAGTTGTGATGATACTGCTTTTTCTAGTATCTTTGACAGGAATCTTTGACCTGGACACCATCCTCCCCGCTTCTCGGTGTTGATCTGCAGGACGTGTGCAAACGCGCTGCAGGAAAACTTAATATTCCGTGGCCGACCATGGTAGCAGAGACAGCAAAGTCTCGCCATGAGGGTAAGAGACTGCAGAGTGCAAAACGGGCAGCACGACAGCTCCTTCCTGTTTTCCTGGAGTTCCTGGTGGAGGTCGCGGTTACGTGGAAGGACAAGCCGTTTGCAAGCAAGATGCCTGTGCAGGGTGGCTCCGTTCTAGATGTAGAATGCTTCTCCGAATGCCCCCCATGGAACCATTAGTTGCCGCGCACTTGCAACCGAAGCGCACGGCGCAAATCTGACGTTGCCATCTAAAGCTGACCGTTTCCAGTCGAGACAGAACGCACTTACAAAGCAGTCGCGCTCTCTGTAAGGGCTATGAACGCGATCTCTCTGCTGACCGCATACCAAGCGGAGCTGCAGGACGAAGTGACTACCATGCCAGGTCAAACACACTGGGAAGAGATCTGTGTTGTAACGGATCTCTCTCTGCGTCTTCAGAGATGCGCGGTTCAAGTCGCCAGGAAAGCCATGGCCACAATGGTTATCCAGGAGAGAGGACGATGGCTTATTCTCACTAATCTCTCTGACAGGGAAAAATAAGCTATCTTAGATGCACCGGTAGTTGCAGATGGCATTTTCGGCTCAGCTTTGACACTGATGCAAAAGAGATGCGAAGAGAAAAACAGGGATGATGAGGCCTTGCAGTAGCCTCGTGAGACCATCCTGATCTCGCGAGCTTTCAAGGTTTCACTCGCAGATCAGTCTGGATACTTTCCGTTAAAGAAAATTTGGGAGCAGTTCACCAAACGAACGTCCAATCAGCGTTGGCTTTGAGGCGGGTTGAGGTGTGACGCAACGAGAAGCGCGACAGTTCAGTCTAAAGAACATGGCGGCTTCATTTATTTGTAAATTGTAGTTACAAAAACGGCAAATATCCTTTGCCGACATGTTGCTTATTTGCTGAGCTAACGAGCCTTTACCTGCAGCAGCAAGAGTAGCCTGGCTTGTGGTTGTGTTTTCGTCGTAGCTCTGTTAGTACGTCATATGCTTCGTTGATCTGATTGGTTGATTTGGCCCGTCTATCACCAACATAGGCCAATCAGCTAACCAGTATTTTCGCCCCTTACCAAAACTACTTCAACGGAAGGTTTCCAGATGGATATGCGGAGCAAATCCATCTGGCGGAGTCAGGTTAGCCTTGCAGCTCTGTATGCCGAGAAAGACGCAGACTGCACCACCTCCGCCACCCCGACAGACCTTCGCACAGGCCACGGCCCGCCCACCCCCCAACTTACGCATTCCGAAACGGCAGAGACCTAACGTGAATGCAGCGGGTCAGAGCGGAGCACAGGAACAGAGATCTGCCTGGCCAAGGAAGAACTATCCGCCTGCAGCAGCTCAGACGGCCCAGCCAGCTCCTCAACCTCATCCTCATCCCCATCTTCATGGAGCGAGGAGGAAGAAGAAGACGGTTTGACAGGGTCTTCCCCAGGGAAGGGAGTCAACAGCCCCCCAGTTTGCTAGCTCCCGAGTCCCGACCCTCACATGTTCAGCGTTCGTCAGATTGCGAGTTCCACTGTTCACAGATGTTCTGTGGGGAAAACAGTGCCCGGTTGGCCCAGGGGAAGCAGAGCAGTGAAAAAGAAAAGAAACGGTGCAGTGGTGCACACCAACCTACTAGTCACAAGCACTTTTCATGTTCAAAACTCAATAAAGTTTTCACTGTACCCCCAGAGAATGTTGCAAAACACAATAACCCAAAACATGTTAAAAGAACAGATTATAACATCACCTTGGGGAGCTTTCAATCCCTTAGAGGTGATGAGCCACTCAGACTCTGTCCAAGCGCTGAGTGCCCATGCATGTGCAGTACAGACCACAAACTCATTCATGACTCAGCCATACGATGACGCCAGAACGCTGCAAATAAACAACTGGCGAGAGTGCACACAGTCCAGCTGGGTATTAAAGACTAAAACTGGTGCGCCCAGGCGATTGGTTTACATCGATCGACCTGAAAGACGCATATTTTCACACAAAAATATACCCACCCCACAGGAAATTCCTGAGGTTTGCTTTCCTCGGAGTGACATACGAATACCTGGTTCTTCCATTTGGCATGTCTCTGAGTCCAAGAGTATTTATAAAATGTACAGAAGCGGCCCTGACCCCGCTCAGGGAAAAGGGCATCCGTCTCGCTACTTACATGGATGACTGGTTGGTGACACCTCAGTCAGAACAACTGTGAGATAGTGAGATATCACACAACCATGCTTCTGGGACACATGCAGAAACTGGGCTTAAAACTAAACACCGAAAAGAGTGTTCTGATTCCTGCACAGTCCATAACATATCTGGGGCTGTCACTGGACTCGGTGACCTTCAGAGCGCGACTGTCAGGGGACAGGGTGGTAAAATTCACCCGATGCCTGACCGAATTTCAGTGGGGGAAAATCTTTCCGCACATGCCTCAGATTATTGGAACTGATGGCCTCAGCCCTAATAGTTATTCCTTTAGGCAGACTATTCATGAGAGAATTTCAGCGCTGGGTAGCTTCTCTGAGGCTGGACCCATTAAGGCACTGCCGAAGCAGAGTGAGAGTGACGTCAGAGGCATTCTTTGCACTGCGTCAGTTGAGACACCCAACCTCTCTGGTTCAAGGAGTACCCATCTACTCTGTCTGACAGTGTTATCAGAACCATACAGAATGCTAGAGCTTCGTCGACTAGGTCTCTCTATGAATGCAAATGGGCGTGTTTGAGCGCTGGTGCGCGGCTAAGCACAAGATTCCCTTTCAGTGTTCAGTGGCAGTAGTTCTATCATTTTTTACAGGATTTGATAGACAAGGGAAAGCATTTATAACCATAAAAGTGTATTTGGCCACTATTTCTGCTTGTCACATAGGGTTTGATAATAAAACCGTTGGGCAGCATCCTTTAGTATGCAGGTTCATGAAGGGCGCGCGTCTAGCTTTACCAGTTTCAAAATCGCTTTCCCCTTCATGGGATTTAGCACTGGTACTTGATGCTCTTTCAATGCCACCATTTCAGCCACTGGACAAGACCCCCCCAACCCCCCCCCCCCCCCCCCCCCCCCCACACCCCCCAACCCCCGGGCAGAAGATGTTCAGCATCTCAGCTCTGTTGACTGGAGCAATAAAGTCTTAAAGTTCTTGACTCATGAGTAGAGAGAGGACTTTCTCCACAACAAATGCAAGATATAATTCTTCCTTGTTCTATGGTTGTTTGGTACACCTGATTTACGGAGGTTATTTTTTTTATTTTTTTTTCTGTTATCCTATGCAGTGACAGACCGCAGTAAAGATAGCTTGCATTTGATATTCAGATTTATTTTGGGTATAAATCCACAGTGCACTGTGGGGTGGGGGTTCATACTCTTAATTGTACGATGCCTATAGCTCCAAAAGTTGGACATTTAGAAACTTTTTATTGTCTGTTGATTCTACTTGTCTGTTGATTCTACTTTGGGTAACTCTGAAAGATTAACTATTATGATTGAATATTGGTCTTTACATGTTTTAAATTTATTTAAATAAAACCTTTAAATAAATTGAACTGTCTAATAAATTATTTTTCACCCTACACGTGACTGCGATTGAATTATTGTTAACTTTTTATTGAGTTATTTCTGTGTATTTTATAAATGTTATTTGTATAAATCAGGTATAAATAGTTAGCCATATTTGGCGCGTTTATCTCGCATCACCGCGCTGACGTCATCAGTAGTTTCCTTCCTAGCTCAGCGCGTTTGTTGTCT
The DNA here is from genome assembly GCA_036326025.1 of Chrosomus eos. Lineage (NCBI taxonomy): Eukaryota > Metazoa > Chordata > Actinopteri > Cypriniformes > Leuciscidae > Chrosomus > Chrosomus eos. Next base: position 5,466,010 of record CM070838.1, on the reverse strand, counting down.
TCTGAGGTGAGTTCTGCGGTTCAGATATTTCGCGTGTAAATCTTTATGTTTTAAGAATTGGCTGAGCAGAAGCATATGGTCAGTGAGGGATCTAATGGACGAAAAGGGTAACCTTTTAGACTATAATGCTTTTTACATTAAAGCATGGATTTACTTGTCACCCGAAAGAATTCTTCACTGTCGTTAATGCAATACCTTCTGGCATAAAAATGCTGATGAGATACGCTCTTTCTTATGCTGAAGCTAATCCAGCTCTTCCCACTTTATTCATTGGAGATATTAATTTTAAAAGTGCTCATTGTACTAACAAGTATATAAGACAGGTTGTCTTAAAAACATGTTATCCCTGTCAAATTAAAAGAAATAAGTTAGATCACATGTTTAATGAGACTACTGTAAAATATCTTAGAACGGCTTATTTAAGTTTTCCTATTCCCCCTAAAGCAAAAGAAACACATTTCAAAATCTTAAATGAAATTTATCCTTCTAACAAACTCTTAAATCATAAATTTAATATCTAGATATTGTCCCCTGTTCTTTATGTAATAACCATTCTGAAGACACGGACCATATCTTCTTTACATGCAATTTGTCCAAAATCTTCTGGATATCAGTTCAGGACTGCCTGATAGAAAAGGAGGTGGTTGTTGATGGTTTTGCTTTTACTTTACAACATATTTTATTTGGAATTCCCAAAGACTGCTGTGTTAATTTTTATTTGATTAATAACATTGTAATAATGGCAAAATACTTGATTTTTTAAATACCTCCCACTACTTCTTGTGTTCAAAAATGATTTAAAGTGTTTTTCTAGAGCCCTTGAGGGAATGAGAGGTGGGAGTGCGATAAAGCTGCTTGATCTTTTAATTTCATATGATTTGGTGTGATATTGCCCCTTAATTTTAAAATCTTACTTTATTTTTATTTTATTTTACTTTATTTATTTTTAACCCTGGTAATGTAAGATATGATTTCAAGTTTGTATTTATTTTTTGTTAATCTGTGTTGAGCCTTTCATTCGATATTCTTACGCACTGTAGAAAGAATACATTTGCCTATGTTGTATGTATTATTTTGTATTCAATTTTAAAAAATAATAATAATAATAATAATAAAATAAAAAATATTTCGCGTATTACACACCCATAAAATACACTTTACACCGTTTGTTTCAGCAACATTTACAAAGGTGATTTTTGAATTGTTTTCATCGGATAAAGCGCCAAATGTGCGTCTTTTCTGGCGTCTGTAGACTGATTTAGTTCAGCACAAAATGAACATCTGAGGAAATGTTGAAATCATTCAAACATGGACGAATTTGCCATATGTTTCATTTTGAGAGTGATGATGTAGTGTTATTGAATGTATAATCTCAAACTTGTACGTTTTGATCTGTAAGGAAATTTCATAGGGATAGAAACATTTATCGCTGTCTTAGTCTTTAATGTGGCAATAAATTTAAAAAAAAGACATGATCAGTTATGTACGTTTATGACAGGAATCAGAAAAACCAAACTCTAAAAATGGGTTTTTCATATTGTTTTAGTTTGTATGTTTGTGTCAGATGTGATATGTAATACTATAATCTTTTATAATAGATGGTTTATAATATTTAAGGGTATATTCTGACGGTCTGAACTCATACGTTTTCTTTTTACCACAGAGACCCAAAATTACTTCAGAATAACTATATTTCCCAAAGTTTACAGTGCAAATATGCACAATAATGTGAACACATGAATGAAATGTGCTGCAGCTTCCCACGTTTTTAACTGAATTATTATTTTCCTAATGCTCACATCAGTTGACAAATAATGATAGAATATTCCCATCAGCCTTCAATATACCTCATTTGTGGAAATCAATTAATAAAATTGATGATTTTTATTTTCATTTCAGGCCCGATGGAGGAAAATGAGGAGATTGGAGAGGAGAAACATCATGTCAAAACTGAAGAAAAAACTCCCTCAGAGACTGAAAGTATTTCTTTGAAAACAGTAGACAAGAAATATTTCATCTGCCATAAGTGCCTGAGTTGTTTCACACAACAAGAAACCCTTGAGGAACACATGATCATCCACAATATTGAGAAAGTGCATGAATGTGATCAATGTGGCAAAACATTTGTATGCGCTTCATCCCTAAAGAGCCACCTCAGAGTTCATTCACAGGAGAAACCATATTTATGTTCTTTGTGTGGGAAGAGTTTTACATGCAAACAAAGTCTTAAGGTTCACACGAGGATCCACACTGGAGAGAAACCGTTCACATGTGATCAGTGTGGAAAGAGTTTTACACAATCATCAAACCTTCAGGAACACATGAAAATCCACACTGGAGAGAGACCATTCACATGTGATCAGTGTGGGAAGAGTTTTATACAATCAACAAACCTTCAGGAACACATGAACATCCACACTGGAGAGAAACCATACGAATGTGATCAATGTGGCAAAATGTTTTCGAGAGCTACAGGCCTCACGAGCCACATGTTAGTTCATTCACAGGAGAAACCTCATTCATGTTCCTTGTGTGGAAAAAGATTTCCACGTCTGCAGAGTTTAAAATTTCATCAGAAAATACATACTGGTGAAAGAGATCATAAGTGCTTTGAGTGTGGGAAGAGTTTTTATACCGGTATAAGTTTGAAACAACACTGGAGGATTCACACTGGAGAGAAACCTTACAAGTGTTCACACTGCGGTAAGAGTTTCCGTCGGTCAGGACATGTGAAAGTACACGAGAGGATCCACACTGGAGAGAAACCGTATCACTGCACTCCATGTGGGAAAGAGTTTCACTCAAATATCTTGTCTACGCAGTCATATAAAATATAATCACAGGAAGTAATTCATATTCAGATCCAGCACTTTCAGGCCTAATGCTGTGTTCTCACCGAACGTGACACAATAATACCATCAAGCAATAAAATCTCTTCAAAATCTCTCCTAACCAGCCCCAACGAGCGACAGGACAAAGAAACATCTAAATTTGTCACAGTGAATAAAGTTAATCTTCAAGACCAGCAGTTTCAACTGTGAACTAATTATTCTTGTATATAATTTTGCTTCATGGTATAATATCATGATACTTTATTATGAGTTAAATGTTATGTACAATTTTTATTATGCATTTTTATCATAGTTTGTTTATACTTTTATGAAGGAAAATGTTTTTTTTTTTTTTACAGGTTCAAACTGTTCTTGTTGTTTTTCTTTTGTAGAGAGATGTCCCATTTGTTTACACTTTGTATTTTCACAAGTTAACTTTCATTGTTAGTTTTTTTGTCTGGTGAATAAGACAAATAAACAGTTGATTCTTCTTTAATCTTGTGCTTATTCTTCAGAAGTACTGCATACTGAGTTCAATTTAGGTATAGAACTGTTGCAATTAATTAGTTTGACAGCTAGTATAGAAAGTTAAACATTCCCTGATTACTTTTTCTGTTGCAAGTTTTTGAAACAGACAAACTCAGAATTGTTGAAGAGTTAATTGTTTATATAAAATTCAGTGACAGTTGAATAATCTTTTTTTTTTTTTGTAAACTTTATTTAACCAGGAAAAGTCCCATTGAGTTACAGTAACTCTTCTCACAGGGAGTCCTGGCCAAGACAGGCGGCCAAAAAGTTTCACAAATAAAAATAAAAGACAGGACAAAGATTACATATTACACCACAAATCTCTATACATACACTAACAAAACATTTTACCTACTTACATAAGTAAATACAGAAATACAGTTTAAAGGGCACCTAGTTAAAAGCAATTACATTGTTCAGTCAGAATTGACTTTAAAAGGCTTTTAAAAGTATTAATAGGTGGAAGTGATTCTAGATTAAGGTATTTTGGAGTTCATTCCAGACATTTGGTGCATATGACGAGAAAGCTTTTTTACAGTTCAGTTCTTGTTAATGGAATAATTAATATAATTTTTTTGACGACCTTGTCTTGTAAACACTATTTTGATAAGTAAGCAAATTTGAAATGTACAGGGGTAATTTACCTAGCCTGGATGCCAGCTCGAACCCCGCCCACAACATTTTTTGGTCGTGAAGTTCGGTCCGGACTCGATCCATTGAGTAATTATGATCGGTTCAGAAATCGTCGGGCCAATCAAATTGTCAGGGCGGGCTTTATACAATGATGGACAGATGATCTGCAGTTACGTAATCATCACGTCATCAAACGTATTTCTTTCAAAAATGCCGCGAATCCTTAAATTCTTTTTGCAACACCGGCAAAGATCGTTAACACTCATTATGTTTTTAATACTTTTTCCAGAATGCGTGCAGTTGAGTTCTGAGTTCTGTTGACAACTATGCGTCGCTCAAAACATATGTAACTTACTGCGTTGCTCTGATTGGTTGTAGGTCTATCCAATTGAGTGCAGAGTTCTTTTTTTTCCCTGGTTCGATTAAGACACGCCTCAAAATCAAAGCCCTATGGAGCAGTATCAGACTCACATTCTGACTAGAATATGAGTATGACGAAGTCAGGCTATAATTTACCCATAAGTGCATTGGCAATAAAAACCATTAAATGTAATTTCTTCTGACGGAGAGGGAGGACCATTGTACAGTTTCATAAAGAGTGCAGTGGTGAGTCCTAGATGCCGCACCTGTAATGAAACGTAAGGCTGAGTGGTATAAGTACATCTAGTTTTTTTAATGAAAAAACTTCATTATGTAGTAAGCCCTCTCCCATGTGTTGCTACCTTGTGTGGTGGGGAGGCTTGCGTGCCTCCGTGACCATGAGGGCTATACCGGCGGGGGCAAGGCCCCTGGTAGGTTCAACCAAGCTGGGAAGGACTCATGGTAGAGGACAGACGAAGAGCAACACCTGGTCCTCCAGGTTGGGGGTTGGGCGTGGGCTAACAACCCCACCCTGAAAAAAGAATAATGTTACAGATTCATGAACAAGAAATTCAAAAGTAACTAAGGTCCTAGGAGAGGATGGACCCATAGCTGGAGAAAGTGTGAAGCATAGTAGGGAAAGCCCTTTGGAAGCTACTAGGCCAACAACCACCAGGACCTCCACTAACATCGGAACATGGAATGTCAGAACCATGTTTAAAACAGCTCAAGTGGCAGCCGAGATGAGACGCTACAATCTAGAAATCTAGCGACAATCTAGTCTACAATCTAGACTCACTGGGAATCAGTGAGTTCGGTTCGGTTCATTTGGTCTGGACTAAGGGCGAAAAATTATACTTTGTATCATTTTCAGGCGTTTTGGTTCCTTTTCTCACCACACTGATTGCTCTTGTCCGAATCAGTTGATGAGTTGATGAAACGAACCACAATACAGTCACGTGACAACATCCACATCACTCGTTGGCCCAGATGTGTCTTGAACATATTTCTACAACTGCATTTCGATTGGTCAGAATTAACGTGCGGGAAAATTCCAACAGAACTCACAGAAGTAAACAAAGAGGATGAAAATCCGGCAGACATGCGGAGAATTCACTCACAATGTATGGTCAGAATCAGCACAAGCTTTATCCTTTCGCAAATCCCCTCATAAACAACAAAGTCTAGACGCGATATAAATAAGAGATTCCCTGTGCAGTGCGGACAACTTCAGTGTTTATGATGAGAGTTTTATTGAGAGTGCAGAACTCGGTAAGTCAGTCATGGAGCGCTATTGACAATCTAAATAATTGTTTTGTTTGACTACGGCAGCTGGTTTAGTCCAAAAATGCGCAGTTATTTGGCAGTTGGGTCTGTTCGAGGTTGGATCACGTTCTAACCACAAACAAACCGCTCCAGAGTTCCTTTGAAAGCGTACCGAGACCTCCTCGAACGCTTGTTTGGTCCGCTTTTGGTGCGCACCCGAGTGCAATTGCTGCATTCACAACTGCCCAAACGAACCGCACCAAGGGGGAAAACCAACTCTAGTGCGATTCAACCGAACTAGGACCGGGACGACTGGAGAGCACTTGTTCGTGGCCTATGCCCAAAGTTGGGCGGTAGGCGTAAGTAAGTAAGTATGTAGTAAGCCACATGTTAGTTCATTCACAGGAGAAACCACATTCATGTTCTTTGTGTGGAAAGAGTTTTTCACATCTGGAGAATTTAAAAGTACATCAGAAAAGACATACTGGTGTAAGAAATCATTTGAGTGTGGGAAGAGTTTTATTACAGCTGACTTTTTAAAACGGCACTGGAGGACTCACACTGGAGAGAAACCTTACAAATGTTCACACTGTGATAAGAGATTCAGTGAGTCAGGAACCCTGAACACCAGAGGTGGGAGACTCAAGTCATATGACTTGACTCGAGTCAGACTCGAGTCGCAATTTTCTGGACTTGAGACTTACTTGACTAGATCTCTGATAAGACTCGAGTTGACTTTAGACTTGACTCGGACTTGTGCCTATTTACTTGAAATGACTTGTGGAATTTTTTTTTTCCAATTATTGTGATTTTATTTTATATATTTAAGAATGAACCATATATTTTCCAGTAAGTCGGCAAACCCAAGCTATACGCATGCTTAAACCGCTAGACGCTATGAGGAAGCCGCTTGCCACCTGCCAAAACAGCAGATCCCTCCACGGACAACATGGACACAGCAACAACATAAGAGGGAGCGCGGGCGGTAATGCATCCACTATGTGTGTGCGGGTTGAGGGAGAATAAAACGATTCGCGGGACTCCCGCAAACTAGAAATATCTATGAATAAAACATGAAAAACGAATACATTTGTATTCATCTGTTGCAGAAAAGCAATAAGAAATGAGACACAAAATAGAAACGATTTACAGGCCAGAGTTTCTATTTCTAACAAGTTTGCAGCGTTAAACGATGTAGCCAATCACAGACATATGTGTTGTTTTCTTGAACGCAATAATGGCCAATGAGAAGCATTTACGATGGACTCCTCTCACCGCTCAAAACGGACTTTTTGTTCAGTGCTGAATTCTGTATGCTGGCAAACCCTTTAATTATAACAAACAAAGTATATTATGAAAGCTTCATTGATAATAACAGAGATGTGCGAGATCGCGATGAACTGATGTCAGCTTTTTAGAAATTATCAAGGGAGCGCACTTTGCGCTTAGTGTCTTAGTTTACACTTTCATAAGGGACATCACAGCAAAATAACTATATGTAGGGCTAGCACAAGATGGAAAAGTTTTATTAATCCTTGTTTACTTGTTCATTTAATTTATTTTTATTTTAGAGCATTTAAAGTGCTTCTTAATGATATTTTATTTATTACACACAAGTTAATTTATTTATTTTTGTAACCCATCAGCCCTCTGTGTCTCAATAAGTAATAAAAGTCCCAGAGTTAAAAAATGTGTAAATCTAGCCTGTGTGCAACTTGGTATGACTTGATGACTAAGTTGCGACTTGACTTGACTTGACAAAGAGTATGACTTGACTTGACTTGACTTGACTTGACCCTTACAACAGAATGACTTGACTTAACTTTGACTTGCAATGTTAAGACTTGGACTTGACTTGAGACTTGCATTTAGTGACTTACTCCCACCTCTGCTGAACACACACGAGAGGATCCAGACTGGAGAGAAACCGCACTCATGTGATCAGTGCGGGAAGAGTTTCACACAAAAACCAAACTTAAAGTGACACATGAAAATCCACTCTGGAAAGAAAGTGAGCCAATGACAAAGCGTTTTTATATGTACATCAGAAAATACTGGTGTAAGAGATTGTGTGTTTTTTGATTGTTGAACATCTGTCCGATTGCTATATTGCTTGATTATATCAATAAAGTTCTCTTTCAAGCATAAGTTTCGGTGTCTCACTATGGGATACGCCCCTTCCGCTTATTCCTCAGAAGCCCTATTAAATTACGCCAGCCCCAATTGGCTGGCAGACATGACGCTTTGTCTGGGAGTGGCTACCCCACCCCTCCGTATAAGAGGAGCAACACAACGTCATTAAGACATTCAAAAACCTCTTCTCGCTTCACACCAGAAGTCTAGAAGCCTTTACTTACTGGCCTCCATGCCGTTTTACGTCTGGCTCCTTCGATTTGCATTCCAGCCGATTGCAAGGACTCTTCGATACTATGATGGCTGCAGCAATGCAAACTATCCAGGCTAGTGAGGGAGATTCAATTCAACTCTGTTCATGCGGGAACAAAATTTGGGCAAAAAGGACACACACCAGGTCTGCTCTGCATGTCTCGGGCTCAAACATGCTCAACTGGCGATCGAGAGTCCCGGCACGTGTTAACACTGCGCACGCTTCACCACGAAGAGCCTTCGTCGCAGGCTAGCACGCCAAGCTAGCCTGTCGGGCCAGGATCCCCTCATGACTCCTAGCCCTGCACCAGCTGCCACTCCGCAGGTATCCATTCCTGTAGAACTGCCCACCATGGCAGCTCTATCCTGGAGTGAACAGCTCGATGCGTGCATGCCTCTTTCCAGTCTGCTCAGTACGGATGAGGAAGAGGACGTGGTCGAATTTGAGGAAGAGGGGCAATCGGATTTTCTTCTCTCTGACGAAGAGGAAGAATTCGAAGATTCTCCATTCCTCCCTCGGCCTGCGCACCCGGCACAACTCCTCACTGCGGCGGTATCCACGGAAGAGGCGGACAGGACACCATCCCCGCTTCTCAGTGTTGATCTGCAGGACATGTGCAAATGCGCTGCAGGAAAACTTAATATTCCGTGGCCGACCGTGGTAGCAGAGACTGCAAAGTCTCGCTATGAGGGTAAGAGACTGCAGAGTGCAAAACGGGCAGCACGACAGCTCCTTCCTGTTTTCCTGGAGTTCCTGGAGGAGATCGCGGTTACATGGAAGGACAAGCCATTCACAAGCAAGATGCCCGTGCAGGGTGGCTCCGTTCTAGATGTAGAGGGGATGGAAAAGGAGGGCCTTCTCCGAATGCCCCCCATGGAGCCATTAGTTGCCGCGCACTTGCAACCGAAGCGCACGGTGGCTGCAAATCCGACGTTGCCATCTAAAGCTGACCGTTTCCAGTCGAGCATGACGGAACGCGCTTACATTGAAAGAACCAAAGGGTTCCGGGAGTGTGATCAGCTGTTCGTATCTTGGGGGAAACCACGTACGGGGAAGTTGATTACTAAGCAGCGTTTGTCGCACTGGATAGTGGAGGCGATTTCACTGGCATATTCCAGTAAGGGTCATGTGCCCCCAGCTGGTTTACGCACACACTCAACAAGGGGACTGTCAACTTCGTGGGCTCTTTTTAAAGGAGTCATGATACAGGATATTTGCGAAGCGGCGAGTTGGTACAGCTCAGACTTTAGCACATGCGGTATTGAGCGTTGGAGTTGAGTCATGACTCATGACTCGTCCAGCCTGGAGGAGGTGCTGTGGTTGGCAGGGGACTTCGAGGCAGGCTATCTGGCAATACGGGAGTTGGGATATCCCATAGTGAGAAACCGAAACGTATGCTATCAGAACCGGGGTTACGCAAGTAACCTATTGTTTTCTCACTTTTAGGTTCAAGAGTCTCACCATGCTTTTTTTTTTCATTACAATTAATATGTTGAGCGCCTCCTGAAGGAAGACGGACTTCATTAATATTTGAATCAATTACTAAAACATTATTTTAAACATCACTTGTAAATGTTTACATAATTAAGCTCATTTTTATACATTACAAAAATAATATTTGTATTACTATTTTTTTACTTTTACAAGATTTTTTGGAGCAAAACACACAAGGATAAAACAAACTTGGAAAAAGGGTATTTGTTTTGTTGTATTTGATGTTTTATCTATGTCACAAAGTAAGAAATAATACTATATTATCAGTGTTCAAGTAAGACCAAAAAATTAACTTCGTTCCCACCCCCATTAAAACGAGTGTCACAGGTCGGGGGGGGGGGGTCAAAGCCAGACTGCACCCACCCCTAAAACTCAGGACCACCTCGAGGAGCGTGCCAGAGACCAGACAGACAAGTAGATAAAAGTTTAACAAGTTTTATTTAAGTCAAATTCAGTTCAAAGTCCTAGTGAGGCTCCTTTGTCCCTCGACAGATGCGGGGGTCTCATTATTCGGGGGGTTCTTTCATTAGACGGCCACATGGGGATTCTTCTACCAGACCGGTGAATATCCAGGTACGTATACCTTCTTGTAACGGGACAGAGCGAAGCTCTTCTGCAAAAAAGACAACATAAGTAACTCAAGTACATGCACGCTTCTCTTCTCCTCAGCCCAGCAACACAAGCTTAAGACTGGGACGTGCTTCCATCGGACGGAGGCGGGAGCATTCCCGACGTGGGCCTCTCCTTCAAACAGGCTTCCCATAAGGGACTTCAGCGGGGTCAGGCTTCTGCTAAACAGACATAGCGAGCATTTCAATCACATACAGGGTTCTCTTCAGTGCACAAACAAGGGCTTACGGCTGGAGGGTGTTTCGGCAGACAGACGGAGATGCGTCCAATGTGTGTCTCTCCTTCAGGCAGGCATCACATAAGGGGACATCGGCAGAAGGATCCTTTAATAGACAGAGTCAGTTACACAAGCACTCACATTCTTCCAACATGCACATTCGACACCTGAAGTCCTTCTTCTGTGACAGCGGATGAAGTACGAACTGGGGAATACACGACAGTCCATATATATTTCCCGCACACTTCAAGCCAATACTGTGATTTGGGCACTGCATATCCACTCTCATTCTCAGTGCAATAAGGCCAGCACTCACCCAACGATCGATCTTCCCACTGTCGTACTGAATCAGTTCCCATCAGGGCAATACACTCCACGAACTCCCATTCAACTCGGTGCAGGTGCATATATTCACATAGATCCGATGTCATACTACTTATCTTTCTTCCAATGATAATAGCGTTCTCCAGTCTTTACTCACTCTCCATCCTTTGCCGTCTTCAACTCGTGTTCACACATTCGCTGTTGCACCCTCAATACAGCCGCGTCTTCGCAACATTCTCCAGACACCCCAGCATATCAGCGACACTGCCGACGAAACAACGGCTCCCGGGGGAGCACCGCCCCACAACTTCTCCCAGGGGAACACGCGCTGCCCGACTGTCTCCTCACTTTCCTTTTATGTGCTCCATTTGCCTACGCAGTTCTATCCCAGATCCCGGCGTTAATCTCCCACACCTGATGTCGATCTGTCTTTAGCCGCCGTTGTTATGGTGACAGATCAAAACCGGAACCGGACCGGTGTTACAATGGCGCCATTCCGGGGGGAACACAACTCCAGCGGGAGCTCAGTTCCGCCTCCACTTCGTCACCTTGTGACACGAGTACTAAACTTTTTTTCTTCAACAAATATTAGATGTTCAGCATCTCAGCTCTGTTAACTGGAGCAATAAAGTCTTAAAGTTCTTGACTCATGAGTAGAGAGAGGACTTTCTCCACAACAAATGCAAGATATAATTCTTCCTTGTTCTATGGTTGTTTGGTACACCTTTTTACTGAGGTTATTTTTATTTATTTATTTTTTATTCTGTTATCCTACGCAGTAAAGATAGATTGCGTTTGAAATTCAGATTTATTTTGGGTATAAATGCACAGTGCACTGTGGGGTGGGGGTTCATAATTACTCTTAATTTTACAATGCCTATAGCTCCAAAAGTTGGACATTTAGAAACTTTTTATGGTCTGTTGATTCTACTTGTGTTAAGAAATGATCAATTCATAATTTTGGGTAACTCTGAAAGCCATTAACTGTTATAATTGCTTATTGGTCTTTGCATGTTTTAAATGTATTTAAATAAAACCTTTAAATAAATTGAGCTGTCTAATACATTATTTTTCACCCTACACGTGACTGAGATTGAATTATTGTTTACTTTAACTTTTAGAGTTATTTTTGTGTATTTTATAAATGTTATTTGTATAAATCAGGTATAAATCAAATATTTAGCCATATTTGGCGCGTTTATCTCGCATCAGGGAGTATGGTGTATCATGTGAGGGAGTACATTAAACCACCCTTGCGCTGCTATAATTGTCAGAAGTTTGGACATGTTGCTGGATCATGTCGGGGCAAAAGAAAGTGTGCAAAGTGTGGTGGAGATCATATCATACAAAACTGTAAGGCAGAGACTCCTAAGTGCACTAACTGTGATGGGGATCATGCAGCAGGGTTTTATGGTTTTGAGCACGTTGTCCAAGCTAGGCGGGTGCAGGTTGTGAAGGATCAGAACAAAGTAACTTATGCAGAGGCGTTTAAAGAGTGACTAGAGAAAGCGGAAATGGAAGCTGTGGGGAAAGGCCCAATAGCGTCTGGCTGCAGACAAGTGACGTCACTTGCACTCTCGGACTTGCACTCTCAGACATGAGCGCTTCCTCTGCAAGTGACGTCACTTGCACTCTCAGACATGAGCGCTTCCTCTGCAAGTGACGTCACTTGCACTCTCAGACATGAGCGCTTCCTCTGCAAGTGACGTCACTTGCAATCGACGCCTGCTCTCTACGGAACGCGATCGGGGGCGGGGCCAATAGTCTTTAAACGAAACGCGTGGAATTTGACCCCGTCAACACGCACTGTTTGTTTTGCCGCGGCAATTTTTTGTGTTTCTTTTGAACGCGCAGACACGCTCATTTTGGTCGTGTTAAGGCGTCATTTGTCATTTTGTTGACAGTTTTTTCTAATTGCTAAGACACTACAAGTGGAATTTGAGGCTCACTCAGTGAAACCATTCACTCATGTACCCAATCTTTAGACCAAGTCTGCAAAAATACAAGGACATTATATGCTTTGCACTCAGTTTGCATTTGAAAATCAAACTTTTTGCAGAAACGAATTTTAACGACATTGGAATTGTTCTCAATCCGCCACGAGACAAACTATGCAAGTGAGTTCACATGTAGCTGAGAGCAGGTGTCTATTATAAATGACGTCACTTGCAGCGGAAGCGCTCGTGTCTCAGCGTGCAAGTCTGAGAGTGCAAGTCTGCAGCCAGACCCTTCTCGAAAGGCCGGTGCTAGGATGCAAGATCTCTGTGCCAAATCTAGCATTTGCATCTTCATCTTCATCTGACATGTTAATATTTAGTAAGGAGTCATTTTTGTCTTTTGTTTCTGATGTGTTGGTGTGAGCTAAGAAAGCAACTAACCGGTCAGATGTCATTAGGTTAGTGGTAGGTGCAGCTGAAAGGTACCTGAGTATAAAGCAGTTGCCAGAAAAGTTACATCAATACATGATGGAGAGTCAGTGTATAGACAGGTCACAGTTGTTGAAGACTAGCAGTATGGAGAACGATAGTGAGGTGGATGATGAGGATCCTCATTAACATTTTAATGTGGTATATTCTTCAATGGAATGCCCGGAGTCTGATTGGAAATGGTCAGGAGTTAAAAAGGTATGTAGATGATTTTAAAGAAGCACCAGCTTTGATATGTATTCAAGAGACATGGCTAAAACCTTGTCTAGATTTTGTAATTCCAGGTTATGAATGTTTGAGATTAGATAGGCCTGATAGACCAGGGGGGGGGGTTGTGCAACCTTTGTTAAGACTGGGGTGCAATATAGAAAAGTTGACACTAACTCTGACAATGAGTGTTTGGCTGTGGAGGTCTGGAGCAGTTTCAGTTCTATTACTGTGATAAATTATTATAACCCCTGTCAACCTTTGGTATTATTAGATTTTGATGAGATAATGGAGAAGGTAAGGTGTCCTGTTATATGGATTGGGCATTTTAATGCGCACAATCCAATATGGGGGAGTGACCGTAGGGATAAAAATGGTGCTATAGTAGAAGAATTTGGTAGTGTTAAATGATGGAAGGCTGACTAGGTATAATATTGGGAGAAATACCTACAGCCATATAGACTTATCAATTGCATCATCAAATTTAGCTAGAATTGGTGAATGGGATTTTATAGATTCCTATACACTGGGAAGTGACCATTGTCCAATTTTATCCAGGTTTGGTAGAGATTTGAGGAGAGAAGAGGAAAAGAATATCCCTAGATATAACTTTTCTCAGGCCAAATGGGATAAGTACCAGGAGAAAGCTCAAAGCTCAGTAGGAGATGTTGATAGTGAGGGTTCTGTAGATAACTGGAATACTTCAATTAGTCTCATGATGCATGAGGCTGCCTGCTATACCATTCCTGTGAAGCAGGAACCTAGGTCACGTATGCTGGTTCCTTGGTGGAATAAAGATTTTTTTTTTTTTTTTTTTTGATCAGGGACAATGCACAAAAACCATTAATCTAAGAAAGAAGAGATGTCATGTGCCAAGTTATAGCAAAAAATGCTAATTTCCGCCTGCATTCCCTGCAATGAGATGAAGTTGTAAGGAGTAGGAATAAATCATAGAAGATTAAGAAAGTATCCAATGTTGGTTAATGCAATGGAGTACAAGCGTCTAAGGGCAATAGCAAGACGAGTTATAAAGGATGCAAAAATAAATAGTTGGAGGAAGTTTTGTGGTACGTTAGGTCCTGAGACTCCAGTAAGGCATTTGTGGTCAGCAGTACGTAGAATGTCAGGGGTATATAAAAGAAGATTGACACCAGTGTTACAGAAGGGAGAGGTGGTAGCAGTTTCCAATAAAGAAAAAACAGACATGTTTGTTGAGAGTTTTCAAGTACATAGATCAGAGAGTATGGGGGTTGAGAGGTGTAGGAAGAGGGATGAATTGATTGAAGTTAATCAGTGGAAGCTGGACAGGAGTTTAGAAAATGAAAACCCTATTAATCTGTTTTTTTCTTTAAAAGAGTTGAAGGATGCAATTATGTCTGGGGCAAATACTACCCCAGGGAGAGATAGGCTATCTTATGAGTTGTTTAAATATCTAGATGATTTTGTACTTTAAGAAATCTTAGCTTTGTTTAATACTGTGTGGGCAGAGGGTTATTTGCCCAAGGAGTGGAAACATACATGCAGTTGTGGTCCCTGTTTTGAAACCAGGGAAAGAGGCATCTGATCCTGGCTCATACCGTCCTATAGCACTCACAGCAGTGATCTGTAAGATTATGGATAGGATTTTTTAGAAACAAGAGGACCCTTTGTTGATGTACAGAATGGATTTAGGAATGGAAGGTCTACAATGGAGTCAGTTGCAGTTTTAGATCAAGATATTAAAAGGGCATTTAGCAATAAGGAAATTGTAGTGAGTGTATTTCTGGATATTGAGAAGGCTTATGATTCTTTGTGAAAGGAGGGATTGATGATTAAAATTTTTGACTTGGGAGTTAGGGGACGAATGTTTAATTGGATAAAGGATTTTTTAATGAAAAGAACAATTCAAGTAAAGGTTGGTAGTGTTAGTTCAAAGACTGTGGGCATAGAGAATGGAACCCCACAGGGAAGTGTAATTAGTCCAGTGTTATTTAATATAATGATTAATGATATATTTGGTAAAGTAGAGAGAGGTTTCGGGTTATCTTTATTTGCAGATGACGGGGCCATTTGGAAAAGAGGGCGTAATGTAGAGTTTGTTTTAAAACAGATTCAAAGAGTGTTAGGCCCCCTCCACACTACTACGTTTTCGTATAGAAATGGAGACCTTTTGCTACGTTTGCACCTCTCTTCCAGACTAAAACGGCAAAAACGAAGACCTAAAACGGAGAAGTTTAGAAACGCTGCTGACCCATTTTGCGTTTTGAATCTCCGGAGGGCGTTTTAGTGAAGACGGGTCAAAACGGAGAACTTTAGAAACGGATGACGCAGACGCTCGCGCTCGGCTCTCTGATTGGGTGTCACCAGTCATGACGTTTCCTTACCTGATGCTGTAACGTTAACTGCCAACATGCGCCGGAGGCAAGCTATTATTCCAGCGATCTGTGACAATTCCCGTGCCGTGTGCAGCGCCGGTATCGACCGTACATGGAGCGTCGGTTTTGGGTTAAGCCGGGAAGAACCAGCGCATGGTGGGATCATTTTATCAATGAAGTTGTGTTGTGTTTAAAACGACTGAAAACGCGGATCACGTGGCCATTCACCTACACTGGGCATGCGCGTGCCGGTGTAAAAACAACACAACTTCATTGATAAAATTATCCCACCATGCGTTGGTTCTTCCCGGCTTAACCCAAAACCGACGGTGTACGGTCGATACCGCCGCTGCACACGGCATGGGAATTGTCACAGATCGCTGGAATAATAGCTTGCCTCCGGCGCATGTTGGCAGTTAACGTTACAGCATCAGGGAAGGATACGCCTAGGGTTGCCACCCGTCCCTTAAAATACGGAATCGTCCCGTATTTGTGGAATAAACAGCGCGTCCCGTTTTGAATCAATACGGGACGCGGTTTGTCCCGTATTTCCGTGTTGTCTTAAACGCATCATCCCATGCGAATCATTCCACCCGCATTCTGTGAAGACTTGTTCTATTCTACCCTTGATTGGGTAATACTCGCTGCCATTGTTGGTTTGATTGGTTTGTTTAATACCATCACAGGTTCAGGGCCATCAGAGAGGAGGGCGAGTCTTTTGGCAGAGAGTTGATACTATAGCTCCTGATGCCCGTTTCCGCAACGAGTCTATTTTTGCTGTGCTTCAAACGCTGAATTAAAGTGACAGCGCATAGTTTGTGGTCAAAATGAACACCAATTGACATGAAAATGTAGTAAGTTCATCATAAATGCATTTAAATTAAATAAAAAAGATGACTGTAGACAAGAATAGTAGTAGGCTATTTAATTAAATGCATTTATGGTGAGATTACTAAATTACATTAAGACTGGGGTAAAGCAAGGAAATTACAATTTACTTAAGCAAGGCGGCTAATGAATGACACTCGTCTGATGATTAATCTTTAATTTTAAGATTATCTTATTATTAATTTCACGTCTAATAAATCATGGACTTCATCATTAAATGAATCGCTTCCTGGGGGAACCCCCCCCCCCCCCCCCCCCCCCCCCCCCCCCCCCCCCCCCCCCCCAAGGATAACATTGCAAAGGAGAGCTAAGGAAGAGAAGTAGATGTCCATGTATTATTAGGGAGAGTGGAATTGAGAGAAAGAATAAAAGAGAGCTTAATAAAAGAATGGCAGAGATGTGGAAAAGGAAACTAGGGGTAGACACTACTTTTCTATACAACCTGAAGTTAGGAAAAGATGTTAATGTAACATTTTGCCTGTTAAAATGTGCAGATTGAGGTTGGGGCACTGTGGGTTAAATTAATCTTTGTGCATTGTAGGGAAGCATGTTTCTGGCTTGTGTGAATGTGGGAGTCTTGAGACATAGGGCATGTTTTCCTGGAATGCAGAAAGTATAGGGCAGAAAGAAATTTACTCTTTATTAAACTGTCAGGACTTGGAGTTAAGGATTTTTCTGTTTTTATCTTTGTTTGGACACAGTGACGACCATAAACTGATCTCCAAGGCAGTTCTTCAATTCTTGCATGACACAGGACTGTATGTAAGAATTTAGTTCAAACTTTGACCTGTGGAGGGCAGTAATACGCTCAGCAGCGTCTACACTGCCGGAATCTTACAAGAAGAAGAAGAAAGAAGAAGGGACGACGTCATCAGTAGTTTCCTTCCTCGTTCAGTGCGGTTTTTTTGTCTTCTGAGGTGAGTTTTGCGGTTCAGTTATTTCGCTTATTTACACACCCATAAAATACACTTTGCACAGTTTTTTTCAGCAACATTTACAAATGTTATTTTTGAATTGTTTTTATCGGATAAAGCGCCAAATGTGCGTCTTTTCTGGCGTCTGTAAACTGATTTAGTTCAGCACAAAACGAACATCTGAGGAAAATGTTGAAATCATTCAAATATGGACGAATTTGCCATATGTTTAATTTTGAGAGTGATAATGTAGTGTTAGTGAATGTATAATCTCAAACTTGTAAGTTTTGGTCTGTGAGGAAATTTCATGGGGATAAACATTTATCGCTGTCTTGGTCTTTAATGTGGCAGTAAATTAATGATGAACATAATCAGTTATGTACGGTTAATGACAGGAATCAGAAAAACCAAACTCTAAAAATGGGTTTCATATTGTTGTAGTTTGTATGTTTGTGTCAGATGTGACTATAATCTTTTATAATTGATGATTTATAATATTTAAGGGTATATTCTGACGGTCTGAACTCAAACGTTTTCTTTTTACCACAGAGACCTAAAATTACTTCAGAATAACTATAATGCCCAAAGTTTACAGTGCAAATATGCACAATAATGTGAATATGAATGAAACGCGCTGCAGCTTCCCAGTTTTTAACTGAATTATTCTTTTCCTAATGCTCACATCAGTTGACAAGTAAATGATAGAATATTCCCATCAGCCTTCAATATACCTCATTTGTGTAAATCAATTAAAATATGATTTTTATTTTCATTTCAGGCCCGATGGAGGAAAATGAGGAGATTGGAGTGGAGAAACTTCATGTCAAAACTGAAGAAAAAACTCCCTCACAGACTGAAAGTATTTCTTTGAAAACAGTAGACAAGAAATATTTCATCTGCCATAAGTGTCTGAGTTGTTTCACACGACAAGAAACCCTTGAGGAACACATGATCATCCACACTATTGAGAAAGTGCATGAATGTGATCAATGTGGCAAAACATTTGTATGCGCTTCATCCCTAAAGAGCCACCTCAGAGTTCATTCACAGGAGAAACCATATTTATGTTCTTTGTGTGGGAAGAGTTTTAAATACAAACAATGTCTCGTGGTTCACACGAGAGTCCACACTGGAGAGAAACCATTCACATGTGATCAGTGTGGGAAGAGTTTTGCACAATCATCAAACCTTCAGGAACACATTAACATCCACACTGGAGAGAAACCGTACGAATGTGATCAATGTGGCAGAATATTTTCGAGGGCTACAGGCCTATCGACTCACATGTTAGTTCATTCACAGGAGAAACCACATTCATGTTCCATGTGTGGAAAAAGATTTTCACGTCTGCAGAATTTAAGATTTCATCAGAAAATACATACTGGTGAAAGAGATCATAAGTGCTTTGAGTGTGGGAAGAGTTTTATTACCGGTATAAGTTTGAAACAACACTGGAGGATTCACACTGGAGAGAAACCTTACAAGTGTTCACACTGCGGTAAGAGTTTCCGTCGGTCAGGACATGTGAAAGTACACGAGAGGATCCACACTGGGGAGAAACCGTATCACTGCACTCCATGTGGGAAGAGTTTCACTCAAATATCTTGTCTACGCAGTCATATAAAATATAATCACAGGAAGTAATTCATATTCAGATCCAGCACTTTCAGGTCTAATGCTGTGTTCTCACCGAACGTGACACAATAATACCATCAAGCAATAAAATCAATCAAAATCTCTCCTAACCAGCCCCAACGAGCGACAGGACAAAGAAACATCTAAATTTGTCACAGTGAATAAAGTTAATCTTGAAGACCAGCAGTTTCAACTGTAGGATAATTATTCTTGTATATAATTTTGCTTCATAGTATAAATAAATATCATGATACTTTATTATGAGTTAAATGTTATGTAAAAATGTATGCATTTTTATCATAGTTTGTTTATACTTTTATGAAGGAAAATGTTTTTGTTTTTTTACAGGTTCAAACTGTTCTTGTTGTTTTTCTTTTGTAGAGAGATGTCACATTTGTTTACACTTTGTATTTTCACAAGTTAACTTTCATTGTTAGTTTTTTTGTCTGGTGAAAAAGACGAATAAACATTTGATTCTTCTTTAATCTTGTGCTTATTCTTCAGAAGTACTACATACTGAGGCCCCATCCACACTACTGCGTTTTAGTTTAGAAACGGAGAATTAAAACGAATACGATCTCCGTCCACACCAGCGTTTTAGCTGCGATCTCCGTCCACATTAAAACGACTGAAAACGCGGATCACGTGACCATTCACCTTCACTGGGCATGCGCGTGCCGGTGTAAACACAACACAACTTCATTGATAAAAATCCCACCATGCGCTGGTTCTTCCCGGCTTAACCCAAAACCGACGCTGTATGGTCGAACCGGCGCTGCACACGGCACGGGAATTGTCACAGATCGCTGGAATAATAGCTCGACTCCGGCGCATAGGCAGTTAACGTTATAGCATCAGGTAAGGCAGATTCACTCTGACTGGTGACACCCAATCAGAGAGCCGAGCGCGAGCGTCTGCGTCATTGTTTCTAAAGTCCTCCGTTTTGACCCGTCTACACTAAAACGCCCTCCGGAGATTCAAAACGCAAAACGGGTCTGCAGCGTTTCTAAACTTCTCCGTTTTAGGTCTTCGTTTTTGCCGTTTTAGTGTGGACGGGAGGTGCAAACGTAGCAAAAGGTCTCCGTTTCTAAACGAAAACGTAGTAGTGTGGACGGGGCCTGAGTTCAATAGGGAATGTGGAGATGACGTCACGCCGTGTTGCATTATGGGTCCGCCACCATATTTACAGGATCGCGCTCAATACCGCTGTATTTAAATGCATGTGTTGGAGGCTGTGTTTGGATTTTCTGTCGAGATTTTAATAAACGTCGATATGGTTGTTCAGTTCAACTGCCATAGCAGGTCACGCGATCGTTCAGGGAGGAAACTGAACAACGGAATACGTTTTTTCACCTTTCTTTCTCGGAAAAAATAACAAGGGAACCAGGTCGAGGAGCTGACGAGAAGACGCCGGATCGCCGCAATCATGAGGAAAAACGTACTTACTGTCCTCCACTGCATACTACGTTTGTTAAAAGTTGTACAAAGCAAGAGGTTGTGTATTGTATATTTATAGATGACTAAAATTTAGGAGGATAGTTGATGAATGATGTTGAATTTGCGGTTAATGTTAGCAGCTGATGATAAAGCCAGGACACATTGCATGAGTCAAATTATATTTATTTTCAATTAACAATTTGCTTTGATGTTCTGTACATCTTTTTACATGCCTTTTTAAAAAATGTCTGTGAATCATGATTTTATATATCTGCTTAATAAATACATTAAGTGACTTCTCTGTTTCTGTACCGATTGCATCTACAAAGACCCTTTAAGTACACATAACAATGGGCAAATATACATCAAACGTTTAAAATAAACGATCAAATACTCTCATTTTTACACGTGTCAACATTAAATGTTGACAATAAGGCACAGTTGTATTTAACAAGTTACCACATCTTGTGGCATTATAAAGTAATGTACATTTTTTTTTTCTTGCACAACCTATGAAAACTTAACATATGCTGAAAATAGCAAGCTAACATTAACTACGAGAGCAGCTTTTCAGGTAAAATAGCTTGAACTTCATGTACAATAGTAATCAACTTAGCATAGGCTTCGAACACCAACACTAAATCAGATGTATCAACGTTTTTTATCGCGGATAGTTTGTCCAAATAGTTTTTTTGACAGTGGCATTTAGTTTATCCCAGTAGGGCCCCTTCTCTTTTTCTTTAAACATCTCCATTTCTTCCGTTCTTCTTCAATTTTACCTCGATTTAGCCAAACACCCACTATTATACCGAAGGTAAACAGAGATCGTGCCTGTAAAGATGGCGGACACGTCCCATAATGCAACACGGCGTGACGTACCTCCGCATTCCCTATTTAGGTATAGAACTGTTGCAATTAATTAGTTTGACAGCTAGTATAGAAAGTTAAACATTCCCTGATTACTTTTTCTGTTGCAAGTTTTTGAAACAGACAAACTCAGAATTGTTGAAGAGTTAATTGTTTATATAAAATTCAGTGACAGTTGAATAATCTTTTTTATTTTTTGTAAACTTTATTTAACCAGGAAAAGTCCCATTGAGTTACAGTAACTCTTCTCACAGGGAGTCCTGGCCAAGACAGGCGGCCAAAAAGTTTCAAAAATAAAAATAAAAGACAGGACAAAGATTACATATTACACCACAAATCTCTATACATACACTAACAAAACATTTTACCTACTTACATAAGTAAATACAGAAATACAGTTTAAAGGGCACCTAGTTAAAAGCAATTACATTGTTCAGTCAGAATTGACTTTAAAAGGCTTTTAAAAGTATTAATAGGTGGAAGTGATTCTAGATTTAAGGTATTTTGGAGTTCATTCCAGACATTTGGTGCATATGATGAGAAAGCTTTTTTACAGTTCAGTTCTTGTTGATGGAATAATTAATAGAATTTTTTTTAACGACCTTGTCTTGTAAACACTATTTTGATAAGTAAGCAAATCTGAAATGTAGAGGGGTAATTTACCTAGCCTGGATGCCAGCTCGAAGTTCGGTCTGGACTCGATCCATTGAGGAGTAATTATGATCGGTTCAGAAATCGTCGGGCCAATCAAATTGTCAGGGCGGGTTTTATACGGTGATGGACAGATGATCTGCAGTTACGTAATCATCACGTCATCAAACGTATTTCTTTCAAAAATGCCGCGAATCCTTAAGTTCTTTTTGCAACACCGGCAAAGATCGTTAACACTCTTTTTTAAACTTTTTCCAGAGTGCGTGCAGTTGAGTTCTGTTGACAACTATGCGTCGCTTAACACATACGTAACTTACTGCGTTGCTCTGATTGGTTGTAGGTCTATCCAATTGAGTGCAGAGTTTTTTTTTTTCCTGGTTCGATTAAAGGATTAGTTCACTTTTTAAAAAACTTTTGCTGATAATTTACTTACCCCCATGTCATCCAAGATGTCCATGTTTTCTTTCTTCAGTCGAAAAGAAATTAAGGTTTTTGATGAAAACATTCTAGGATTTTTCTTGATGTAATCTAATACACTGAGTGCCAAAGGGTCAAGGTCCAAATGACACCAGACGATGCATAAAGGTCTAATCTTGCGAAACGATCGGTTGATTTCTAAAATAAATAAATAAAAATGTAAGTTTATGCCTTGCTCTGTTCCATGATGCGCGGTCGTCACTCTCCTGTTCGAACTCGTTCATCAAAATGAACGAGTCTTTTTTCGAGTCATTTCGTTCATTCTGTTTGTTGAATGAACGAAACGACTCGAAAAAAGATTCGTTCATTTTGATGAACGAGTTCGAACAGGAGAGTGACGACCGCACAAAAAAACGCATTCCAGCCGATTGCAAGGACTCTTCGCTGCTATGATAGCTGCAGCAATGCAGACTATCCAGGCTAGTGAGGGAGATTCTGTGCGACTCTGTTCATGCGGGAACAAAATTTCATGCAAGGACACACACCAGGTCTGCTCTGCATGTCTCGGGCTGAAACATGCTCAACTAGCGATCAAGAGTCCCGGCACGTGTGAACACTTCACCACGAAGAGCCTTTGTCGCAGGCTAGCACGCCAAGCTAGCATGTCAGGCCAGGATCCCCTCATGACTCCTAGCCCTGCACCAGCTGCCACTCCGCAGGTATCCATTCCTGTAGAACTGGCAGCTCAATCCTGGAGTGAACAGCTCGATGCGTGCATGCCTCTTTCCAGTCTGCTCAGCACGGATGAGGAAGAGGACGTGGTCGAATTTGAGGAAGAGGGGCAATCGGATTTTCTTCTCTCTGACGAAGAGGAAGACTTTGAAGATTCTCCATTCCTCCCTCGGCCTGCGCACCCGGCACAACTCCTCACTGCGGCGGAATCCACGGAATAGGCGGACAGGACACCATCCTCCCCGCTTCTCAGTGTTGATCTGCAGGACGTGTGCAAACGCGCTGCAGGAAAACTTAATATTCCGTGGCCGACCGTGGTAGCAGAGACTGCAAAGTCTCGCTATGAGGGTAAGAGACTGCAGAGTGCAAAACGGGCAGCACGACAGCTCCTTCCTGTTTTCCTGGAGTTCCTGGAGGAGGTTGCGGTTACGTGGAAGGACAAGCCATTCACAAGCAAGTTGCCCATCCAGGGTGGCTTTGTTCTAGATGTAGAGGGGATGGAAAAGGAAGACCTTCTCCAAATGATGTTTTATAAACAAGGTTCAGGAGGAGCACGTTCAAATAAATCATTCCAATCAACTCGTCACCAAACAATTACATGTCTACCCTATCAACGCAAGTGGAAGCATATATATATATTCTGTCAACTCACCTAACATTCCTTGACAGTTCCAGCATCCCTCCACCACCCGACTCCTCACTCCTGTCTTGTTTTCACAGTCAGGAATACAGGGGGAGTACTCTGGGTTCGGGCCGCATACCGAGCCATGGCTACAATGGTTATCCAGGAGAGAGGATGATGGCTTAATCTCGCTAATCTCTCTGACAGGGAAAAAGAAGCCATCTTAGACGCACCGGTAGATGCAGATGGCATTTTCGGCTCAGCTTTGACACTGATGCAAAAGAGATGCAAAGAGAAAAAGAAGAATGATGAGGCCTTGCAGCTCTGTATGCCGAGAAAGATGCAGACTGCACCTCCTCCGCCACCCCGACAGGCCACGGCCCGCCCACCCCCCAACTTACGCATTCCGAAACGGCAGAGACCTAACGTGAATGCAGCGGGTCAGAGCGGAGCACAGGAACAGAGATCTGCCTGGCCGAGGAAGAACTATCCGCCTGCAGCAGCTCAGACGGCCAAGCCAGCTCCTCAACCTCATCCTCATCCCCATCTTCATGGAGCGAGGAGGAAGAAGAAGACGGTTTGACAGGGTCTTCCCCAGGGAAGGGAGTCAACAGCCCCCCAGTTTGCTAGCTCCTGACCCTCACATGTTCAGCGTTCATCAGATCACGAGTTCCACTGTTCACAGATGTTCTGTGGTGAAAACAGCGCCCGGTTGGGCCAGGGGAAGCAGAGCGGTGAAAAAGAAAAGAAACGTTGCAGTGGTGCACACCAACCCACTAGTCACAAGCACTTTTCATGTTCAAAACTCAATAAAGTTTTCACTGTACCCCAGAGAATGTTGCAAAACACAATGCCCCAAAAATTTTTGCAAAAAATGTTAACAGAACACATTATAACATCACCCAGGACTCCAGGGCTCTCAAGTGTCACGCATTGAGCGTGACAGTCACTCATTTCGGTCTTTTGTCACGCTCTCCCGCCACACATTGTATTTCTCACGCAGAAAAACTATTTGTATATTTAATATGCCGCAGCGCCTAAAACTCTGGCCGCGCCACTCTCATTCACTGTGGAACCGGCAGGAATCAAGCGCGTCTCCTCTCGTGTTGTTAGCCAATCAGAAAATAGCACTATTGTAACTGGGTAAGATATAACGCAACAACCAATGACACTCCGTCGGCTCCGTCACCCCTCCCCCCTCGGCTGGATGTCACTCTTACCTGTCTTCAAAACTTGAGAGCCTGAGACTCTGTCCAAGTGCTAAGTGCCCATGCATGCGCAGTACAGACCACAAACTCATTCATGACTCTGCATGACTCTGACCCAGAACGCTGCAAATAAACAACTGGCCAGAGTGCACACAGTCCCGCTGGGTATTAAAGACAATACAATACGGGTACAGACTGCAGTTTGCCACTCCCCCCCCCCCCCCCGCACTTCAAAGGAATAATTCATTCTCATGTGCGGGAAGAGTTAAAACATGTTCTTCAGGACGAAATTTATTCACTGTTGAACAAAAGGGCGATAAGAGTGGTCCCACCCGAGCAAAGCCACAGTGGGTTTTACTCGAGATACTTTCTAGTCCCAAATAAAGGGACTCGTGCCCTTCGTCCAATATTAGAACTGCGTGCCGTGCACCGACCTGAAAGACGCATATTTTCACATAAAGATATACCCACCCCACAGAAATTCCTGAGGTTTGTTTTCCTCGGAGTGATATACGAATACCTGGTTCTTCCATTTGGCATGTCTCTCTGAGTCCAAGAGTATTTATAAAATGTACAGAACCCCGCTAGTTTTGACCCTGACCCCTGACCCCGCTCAGGGAAAAGGGCATCCGTCTCGATACTTACATAGACGACTGGTTGGTGACACCTCAGTCAGAACAAGAAGTGAGATATCAAAATGGATATAATGTATGCACAACCATATTACGAAATGCTGAATGTAAAATGGAAATTGTCCACATGCCCATAGATATGGTTATTTACATTGGTTTCTGTGCTGTGTTTTTGTTTTAGTATTTTTTGTTTGAAAAAACGAAAATGTTTAATAAAAAGAATATAAAAAATAAAAAAGAAGTGAGATATCACACAACCATGCTTCTGGAACACATACAAAACTAAACACCGAAAAGAGTGTTCTGATTCCTGCACAGTCCATAACATATCTGGGGCTGTCACTGGACTCTGTGACCTTCAGAGCGCGACTGTCAGGGGACAGGGTGTTAAAATTCACCCGATGCCTGACCGAATTTTAGAGGGGGAAAATCTTTCCGCACATGCCTCAGATTATTGGAACTGATGGCCTCAGCCCTAATAGTTATTCCTTTAGGCAGACTATTCATGAGAGAATTTCAGTGCTGGGTAGCGTCTCTGAGGCTGGACCCATTAAGGCACTGCCGAAGCAGAATGAGAGTGACGTCAGAGGCAGTCTTTGCACTGCGTCAGTGGAGACACCCAACCTTTGTGGTTCAAGGAGTACCCATGGGCGTGGTTCAAGCCAGAAAAGTCATGACGACAGACGCTTCGTTGTACGGTTGGGGGGGCATCTACGAGGGCAGGATAGTGAATGGAAGATGGGGTCATCATCTGATCAATCTTCACATAAACTATCTGGAAATGCTGGCCGTGTTTCTGACAGTAAAGCATTTTCTCCCTTTTCTGAAAGGGCATCGTGTTCTCGTGAGAACGGACAACACTACAGTTGTGGCGTATATAAATCGACAGGGAGGCCTCAGATCACTTCCCTTACACATGCTGGCACGCAAACTGATTTTGTGGAGCAATGCCAATCTTTCATCCCTGAGAGCGACGCACGTCCAGGGTGTCATGAACCGGGGTGCCGATCTGCTATCCAGAGGCAATCCACTTTACGGGGAGTAAAAATTAAACAAGGAAGTGGTCGAACAAATCTGGGAAATATACGGCAGAGCGACAGTGGATCTGTTCGCGTCCCACGACAATGCTCAGTGTCCTCTGTTTTTCTCCCTGAAAGATCAGAGCGCGCCTCTGGGGATAGATGCGCTGGCACACGATTGGCCTCGCACTCTCCTCTATGCGTTCCCACCGATAGCGTTAATATCCCCAACACTCTACAGAGTGAGGGAGGAGGGACTAAAGCTCATATTAATAGCTCTGAGGTGGCCAGGGAAATACTGGCTGGCGGAGATCATGCTGTACGAAGACCCCTGGTCTCTCCCGTTACGCAGAGATCTACTGTCACAAGCAGGGCGGGAGATCTTTCATCCCCACCCAGAACGATTGCCACTATGGGCCTGGCCAGTGAGTGGTTCAATTTGAATACAACTGTTCTGTCTTACAGTGTTATCAGAACCATACAGAATGCTAGAGCTTCGTCGACTAGGTCTCTCTATGAATGCAAATGGGGCGTGTTTGAGCGCTGGTGCGCGGCTAAGCACGAGATTCCCTTTCAGTGTTCAGTGGCAGTTGTTCTATCATTCTTACAGGATTTGATAGACCAAGGGAAAGCATTTTCAACCATAAAAGTGTATTTGGCCACTATTTTCTGCTTGTCACATAGGGTTTGATAATAAAACCGTTGGGCAGCATCCTTTAGTATGCAGGTTCATGAAGGGCGCGCGTCGTGCTTTACCAGTTTCAAAACCGCTTTCCCCTTCATGGGATTTAGCACTGGTACTTGATAAGGGTCTGGTTAACGCGCACAACAAGGGGAATGTCAACTTCGTGGGCTCTTTTTAAAGGAGTCACGATAAAGGATATTTGCGAAGCATACATTTGCTAGGTTTTATAAACTGGATGTTACAGCTTAGACTTTAGCACATGCGGTATTGAGTGTTGGAGTTGAATCATGACTCATGACTCGTCCAGCCTGGAGGCGGTGCTGTGGTTGGCAGGGGACTTCGAGGCAGGCTATCTGGCAATGCGGGAGTTAGGATATCCCACAGTGAGACACCGAAACGTATGCTTGAAAGAGAACAATAGGTTACTTGCGTAACCCCGGTTTTCTGATAGCATTAAGTGAGGTGTCTCACCAGATCACCCTTGCTGTGTGAAGCGAGGAAGAGGTGTGCTTGTTTTGAATGTCGTAATGACGTTGTGTTGCACCTCTTATATGGATGGGTGGGGTAGCCACTCCCAGACACAGCGTCATGTCAGCAAGCCAATTGGGGCTGGCGTAATGTAACAGGACTTCTGAGGAATACGCAGAAGGGGCGTATCCCATAGTGAGACACAGAAACGTATGCTATCAGAGAACCGGGTTACGCAAGTAACCTATTGTTTTCTCACTTTTAGGTTCAAGAGTCTCACCATGTTTTTTTTTTTCATTACAATTAATATGTTGAGCGCCTCCTGAAGGAAGATGGACTTCATTAATATTTGAATCAATTACTAAAACATTATTTTAAACATCATTTGTAAATGTTTACATTATAATTATGCTCATTATTTTTATACATTACAAAAATAATATTTGTATTATTACTAATTTTATATTATTCTCTACTTTTACAAGATTTTTGGAGCAAAACACACAAAGATAAATCAAACTTGCAAAAAATGGTATTTGTTTTGTTGTATTTCATGTTTTATCAATGTCACAAAGTAAGAAATAATACTATATTATCAGTGTTCAAGTAAGACCAAAAAATTAACTTAGCCCCCCCCCAAAAACTTTTTTTCTTCAACAAATATTAGATGTTCAGCTTCTCAGCTCTGTTGACTGGAGCAATAAAGTCTTAAAGTTCTTGACTCATGAGTAGAGAGAGGACTTTCTCTACAACAAATGCAAGATATAATTCTTCCTTGTTCTATGGTTGTTTGATACACCTGATTTACTGAAGTTATTTAAAATGGACTCCCATCTGACCTTTGAGGCTCATATCAAACATGTCTGCAAAACCTCATTCTTCCACCTCAGGAACATCGCCAAACTCCATCCCTCACTCACTCCGCTTTTGTCTCCTCCAGGCTGGACTACTGCAATACGCTCCTCACTTGGATCCCTGAGAAAAGCCTTCAGAACCTGCAGTACATCCAGAACAGCGCTGCTAGGATCCTGCTGAGGGTCCGCGAACATGACCACATCACCCCCATTGTCAAATCACTCCACTGGCTTCCTGTCTCATTCAGGATTGAGTACAAGGTCTCCCTCCTTACCCACCAATGTATACATGGTGAAGCCCCCTCCTACCTCAAGGAACTTCTAACCCCACAAACCTCAACACGTGCCCTCCGATCTGCCTCAGCGTATCGCCTGAAACCTCCCAGGACCAAGCTCCGTACATTGGGAGATCTGGCTTTCTGCTCTGCTGCTCCCAGATTGTGGAATGCTCTCCCTGACCACCTGAGGACTAGCCTGGCTAACGCCAGACCCAATTCTCGTTGAGACTTGGGTCTGGGAACCACATGTACATTTTCTCGTATTTGAGGCGTGGTTTACGAATGCCCGGCGCCGTTTATTGGGTGCTAAGAATGTCTATCAAATGCTCATAGCCAACATATGTCGTCATCGTCTTGCTGCTCCCTCCCCGTTCTGTGATCCCGTTCTGTGATTGGTTCCCTAAATGAGGCGAAAAATCTGGCCATGGTATCCAGACTGCCTTTCAGCGTGAATTGAATCGCGCTGTGGTAAGGCAGTATGGGGAAACCCAGACTACCTGAGGACACCACAGACTGTGGATGCTTTTAAATGTGGCCTTAAAACCCACCTTTTTAGGAGAGCTTATGATTGAACTTCATGCTCTCCTTGTGTTTATACTTTTAGCACTTACCTGTTTTTATTATGTAGCACTTGAGATTTGCTCAAATATAAAGTGCATTACAAGTTAAATTTATTATTATTATTATTTATTTATTTTTTATTCTGTTATCCTACGCAGTGACAGACCGCAGTAAAGAAAGCTTGCGTTTGATATTCAGATTTATTTTGGGTATAAATCCACAGTGCACTGTGGGGTGGGGGTTCATAATAACTCTTAATTGTACAATGCCTATAGCTCCAAAAGTTGGACATTTAGAAACTTTTTATTGTCTGTTGATTCTATTTGTGTTAAGAAATGATCAATTCATAATTTTGGGTAACTCTGAATGCCATTAACTATTATGATTGCTTATTGGTCTTTACATGTTTTAAATTTATTTAAATAAAACCTTTAAATAAATTGAACTAATAAATTGTTTTTCACCCTACGCATGACTGAGATTAAATTATTGTTTACTTTAACTTTTAGAGTTATTTTAGGGTATCTTATAAATTTTATTTTGTATGAATTGTTAGCAATATTGGCGCGTTTATCTCGCATCACCGCGCTGACGTCATCAGTAGTGTCCTTCCTCGTTCAGCGCGTTTGTTGTGTCTTCTGAGGTGAGTTCTGCGGTTCAGATATTTCGCGTATCATCACGCAACATTGAACATAATTTCATATTTAAATCCCTCAAAGTTTGGTTTTGGCAATAAATGTATTTCTTTTATAAAAATGTTATATGAAGACATCAATAGTTCTATCTCACTATCGTTTGGAACATCCCAAAGATTTAACATTTCACGAGGAATAAGACAAGGATGTCCCATTTCCCCTTTCTTATTTATCTTAGCGGTAGAAATGCTTGCTATCTTGATAGATAAAAACAGCAACTTTTACAAATTTAATCTATTTGGAAGACAAATTGGTATTAGTCAATTAGCTGATGATACAGTGATCTTTTTAAAGGACCGATATCAAATTGATAAAGCCATCCAATTTATTGATCTGTTCTCCAAAGCATCAGGCCTACACTTAAACTTAAATAAATGTGAATTATTTGCAATTCATGGCAGCGAAGACTCTTTATGTAATATACTGATTAAAACATCTGTAAAATACCCAGGGATAACTATTACTAGAGATAGCAATCAAAGTGTCCAAGAAAATTTTGTGAAAAATCTTTCAAAAGCTAAATTTATTCTCAACAACTGGATACAAAGAGATATCTCAATTTTTGAAAGAGTTTTGTTAACCAAAATGGAACTGCTCTCTAGGTTTCGCTAGCTATCCCATCTCACTTACTAAAAGAATGTAACATTGCAATATTTAACTTTATTTGGAAAAATAAGCATCACTATATTAACAAAAATGATTTAGTTTACAGTTACGAAGAAGGAGGATTAAATATTATTGATTTAGAAATTATGAATAGTGTTTTAAAAACTCAGTGGTTAAAATCTTTTCTTTGTAATCCAAATGGCTTATGGTTTACTGTTTCTTCCTCAATATTCGAGAAAGTATGTGGTTTGGAATTTCTGATTAGATGTGATTTTGAGTTGCTTAAATTGTCCGCCTTCCATCAACAAGTTCTCCTTTATTGGAAGTTAGCATTTTCCCACAATTTTAGTCCACACAAAACTTGTATCTGGAATAATCGCTTTATTTTACACCATAACAAATCTATATTTTATGCAAACTGGATTAAATATAACATATTTTCCCTGTTGGACATGATAGACAACTATGGTAATGTTCTCAATTACACTGATTTTTGTTTGAAACATGGATTTGCATGTCACCCGAAGGAGTTTTACACAATTGTAAATGCCATACCAAAAAACATGGTGTTACTGGTAAAGGGTATTCCTTCCACTACTCCGTGACTTTCTCTCTCCCATCTCCTTCTCTGGGTGAATTATCTATTAGAGATCATAAATGTAACAACAAATATATTAGAAGCGTTTTTATTGATAGACCAAATAGAAATAAACGTTACTATATTTTTAAAGATTTTAACCCGGAGGAGGTGAAGGAATTGAGAATGAATTATCTTACCCTTCCAAGTCTCCCTAAAGTAAAAGAAATTAATTTTAAAATTATAAATGACATACCCATCTAAAGAATTCCTGAAATCTAAATTTGATATCGGAGAAAACTCTTGTCAATTTTGTGAAACTGATATTGAAACTACAGAACATATTTTTTATTATTGTAATCACTCAAAGTTATTTTGGTCTCAATTGTACAGTAAACTATCGTGTATTATTACATGTGTAAACCCCCTTGAATACAAACAAATTAAGTTTGGTGTACTTAAGAAAGATTGTTCACAGCACTACTTGGTTAACAATCTTTTTGAACTTGCTAAATGGTTTATTCACAAGTGCAGATTTTTGAAAACCCCTCCAACCTTTCCTCATTTTTCTAATGAACTTAAAGCTTTTGCTGCTTCACTTTGCACCCTTTCAACTGAGAAAGCCTCTACAGTAGCCAGTTTTTTCCATGAGCTAAGTGCACTTTAGCTTCTTTACCCCTTGCAAGATCTTACTTTCACGTAAATGTTATTCTTTTCATTTTTATTTTGTTTTCTTGATTGTATATTTGATTTAAGTCTATGATTTGATTTGTATATGTCTGCCCTCTGGGAATTGTAATTAATATTGTTTGTTCAATACCTATTTTGTCTGTAAAATTGAATTGCAATAATAATAATAAAAATAATAATAATAAAAAAAGATATTTCGCGTATTACACACCCATAATACACTTTACACAGTTTGTTTCAGCAACATTTACAAAGGTTATTTTTGAATTGTTTTCATCGGATAAAGCGCCAAATGTGCGTCTTTTCTGGCGTCTGTAGACTGATTTAGTTCAGCACAAAACGAACATCTGAGGAAAATATTGAAATCATTCAAACATGGACGAATTTGCCATATGTTTCATTTTGAGAGTGATAATGTAGTGTTAGTGAATGTATAATCTCAAACTTGTAAGTTTTGATCTGTGAGGAAATTTCATGGGGATAGAAACATTTATCGCTGTCTTGGTTTTTTACGTGACAACAATAAATTAATAATAAACATAATCAGTTATGTACGGTTCATGACAGGAATCAGAAAAAACAAACTCTAAAAATGGGTTTCATATTGTTGTAGTTTGTATGTTTGTGTCAGATGTGATATGTAATACTAAATCTTTTATAATAGATTATTTATACTATTTAAGGGTATATTCTGACGGTCTGAACTC
Organism: Chrosomus eos; assembly: GCA_036326025.1. Lineage (NCBI taxonomy): Eukaryota > Metazoa > Chordata > Actinopteri > Cypriniformes > Leuciscidae > Chrosomus > Chrosomus eos. Next base: position 5,433,211 of record CM070838.1, on the reverse strand, counting down.
AAACGTTTTCTTTTTACCACAGAGACCCAACATTACTTCAGAATAACTATAATGCCCAAAGTTTACTGTGCAAATATGCACAATAATGTGAACATAAATGAAATGTGCTGCAGCTTCACAAGTTTTTAACGGAATTATTATTTTCCTAATGCTCACATCATTTGACAAGTAAATGATAGAATATTCCCATCAGCCTTCAATATACCTCATTTGTGTAAATCAATTCATAAAAATGCATTAAATGATGATTTTTATTTTCATTTCAGGCCCGATGGAGGAAAATGAGGAGATTGGAGAGGAGAAACATCATGTCAAAACTGAAGAAAAAACTCCCTCACAGACTGAAAGTATTTCTTTGAAAACAGTAGACAAGAAATATTTCATCTGCCATAAGTGTCTGAGTTGTTTCACACGACAAGAAACCCTTGAGCAACACATGATCATCCACACTATTGACAAAGTGCATGAATGTGATCAATGTGGCAAAACATTTGTATGTGCTTCATCCCTAAAGAGCCACCTCAGAGTTCATTCACAGGAGAAACCATATTTATGTTCTTTGTGTGGGAAGAGTTTTAAATACAAACAAAGTATCGAGGTTCACACGAGAGTCCACACTGGAGAGAAACCGTTCACATGTGATCAGTGTGGGAAGAGTTTTATACAATCATCAAACCTTCAGGAACACATGAACATCCACACTGGAGAGAAACCATACGAATGTGATCAATGTGGCAAAATGTTTTCGAGGGCTACAGGCCTATCGACTCACATGTTAGTTCATTCACAGGAGAAACCTCATTCATGTTCCTTGTGTGGAAAAAGATTTTCACGTCTGCAGAGTTTAAAATTTCATCAGAAAATACATACTGGTGTAAGAGATCATAAGTGCTTTGAGTGTGGGAAGAGTTTTATTACCGCTATAGTTTTGAAGCTACACTGGAGGACTCACACTGGAGAGAAACCTTACAAGTGTTCACACTGCGGCAAGAGATTTCGTCGCTCTGAACATGTGAAAGTACACGAGAGGATCCACACTGGAGAGAAACCGTATCACTGCACTCCATGTGGGAAGAGTTTCACTCAAATATCTTCTCTACAGAGTCATATAAAATACAATCACAGGAAGTAATTCATATTCAGATCCAGAATTTCAGGCCTAATGCTGTGTTCTCACCGAACGTGACACAATAATACCATCAAGCAATAAAATCTCTTCAAAATCTCTCCTATCCAGCCCCAACGAGTGACAGGACAAAGAAACATCTAAATTTGTCACAGTGAATAAAGTTAATATTCAAGACCAACAGTTACAAGATTTTTGGAGCAAAACAAACAAGGATAAAACAATTGTACAATCCGTATAGCTCCAAAAGTTGGACATTTAGGAACTTTTTATTTTCTGTTGATTCTAGTTGTGTTAAGAAATTATCAATTAATCATTTTGGGTAACTCTGAATTATGATTGCTTATTGGTCTTTACATGTTCAACATTTATTTAAATAAAACCTTTAAATAAATTGAACTGTCTAATAAATTATTTCTCACCCTACACATGACTGATATTTAATTGTTGTTTACTTTAACTTTTAGAGTTATTTTAGGGTGTTTAAAAAATTTTATTTTGTATGAATTGTTAGCAATATTTGGCGCGTTTATCTCGCATCACCGCGCTGACGTCATCAGTAGTGTCCTTCCTCGCGCAGCGCGTTTGTTGTGTCTTCTGAGGTGAGTTCTGCGGTTCAGATATTTCGCGTATTACACACCCATAAAATACACTTTACACAGTTTGTTTCTGGAACATTTACAAAGGTTATTTTTGAATTGTTTTTATCGGATAAAGTGCCAAATGTGCGTCTTTACTGGCGTCTGTAGACTGATTTAACGTTAGTTCAGCACAAAATGATCTGAGGAAAATGTTGAAATCATTCAAACATGAACGATTTAGTCATACGTTTCATTTTTAGAGTAATAATGTTAGTGTTATTGAATGTATGTGATCTCAAACTTTAAGTTTTGATCTGTGAGGGAATTTCATGGGGATAGAAACATTCTGCTTTCTTGGTTTAATGTGGCAATAAATTAACGATGGACAATCAGTTATGTACGGTTAATGACAGGAATCAGAAAAAACAAACTCTAAAAATGGGTGTCATATTTTTGTAGTGTGTATGTTCGTGTCAGATGTGAAAAGTAATACTATAATCTTTTAAATATAGATGAGTTATTACTTAAGGTTATATTCTGACTGCATCCGAGTGGTCTTTTTTTTACCACAGACACCCCTGAATTACTACATAAGTATAATGCAGCTTCCTTTGTTTTTTAGTGGAGTTATCATTATTTTTCTAATGCCATCAGTTCACAAATAAATGCTGGAATATTCCCATAAGCATACAATATACCTAATTTGTAGAAAATATTTTATAAAAATGCATTAAAGGTGCCGTATGTGATTTTTAGCGACATCTAGCAGTTCGGTTGCGAGTTTGCACTAAGGGCTCAGCCCACCGCTCACCCCTCCCTTTCGAAGAAGCTACGGTGGGTAAAACGGGACAAATATATCGTCGTCGTCTGAGACAGCAGAGAATAGCCAGAGTGTGTAACATTAGCCCTATTCGCACTGGATTAGTATTATCTGGGGACCTCGTGTGATTTAGAAATTACCCCGCCACATCTGAATTTCGTGTGGCGCATTCGCACGGGATAACCGAAGCCTGTGATTTAACTCAAATTTACTGACTTATCTCCCGGATATGGCGTCAGGCTATTGCTTGGAAATTTCTTTTCGTTAGGTCTAGCTGTATGATATTATTATGACATAGCCTAAACAGAATAAAGTTCCTTACCGCACGCTGCTATACATGCCAATTCATCTCCATTTAATCATTCTTTTTGTTTTGCTCTTCCGATGATCTTCAGCTTTCACTTTCTGCAAATTGTGTAGTTGTGTGAAGCGATATGACTCAGCCCCCAAAATACTATCAAAACACTCCAAACCAGCCTCCATTATTCGCGAAAGATGGATAAAAAGGCGCACATGAAACAAAAACCTTGAAAAAAATGATATACGATCCGGCCAAATCACAGAGATGCCTATTCGCACGGGACTAATATTATCACAGGACCTCGGTGTTCGGCGAAATATAGTAGGTAATTTGCGGGGGAATTTTTACTTTACAAATTACAGACATGGTCGATTCGCACGGGATTAAGATCTCAGACAAACTCCGCAATTATTACAAATTACTAGAGGTCACCAGGTAATACTAATCCCGTGCGAATAGGGCTATTGTCACTTTTTCTGTAGAAAGTCAAGAGGTGGAAAATCATATAGCTAGAATCGACACTGATTGCTAAACACTTTTACAGGTGTGACGCACTCCGCTGCTAACGTCAATGATCCTGGATAGCATGTGTACATTTGCAGCATTGTAAAGTAGGCCTAGTTTTTCTACTTTAATTCACCTCGGTTTACTATGGTTTTGTTATAAATATCACAGTTAAAGGTGCAGTGTGTAGATTTTAGCGACATCTAGCGGTTCGGTTGCGAGTTGCTCTAATGGCTCCGCCCACTGCTCACCCCTCCCTTTCGAAGAAGCTACGGTGGCTAAAACGGGACAAACATATCGTCGTCTGAGACAGCAGAGAATAGCCAGAGTAAGCCAAGCTTCTGTACCACAGTCCATTATAAACCACATCATGGATAAAGTTTACAAAGCCATAGTCAGGTGAGGATCAAGGGTCTTAAAGTAACACCAAGTAAATTTTCCTCTTCGGTCGCCCTACTGGTTGGAAACGAAATTGTCCATTGCCGCTGTGGTAAATAATTTAGCCTACCGTCGCACGCACGCTCGCTGTTTATCCAGCACCGGCTTTATAATGAACAATGTCCACAGACAAGGTAGAGTATGTTACATGATTTCATGAAAGGATGATGTATTGCGACATCAGAAACGAAGAAAACCGAAATAATGACTATTGTAACGCTTGACGTAAAGCAGTCGAATTTTGTAGTTCTTTTTGTGCACGGGTTCCTACCCGTCATGACAAGAGTACTAATCAGCTGTCTCACGAACGTAACCAGCACATTTATCCCCACATAGCAAAGCCATAACACAGCGAGGGAGAAGAACTAAGTTACATGAAACAATCCAACTACATATTTTACACCACTGACAAGGGAAAAGTCACTACTCCCGGTGTTTATGGCTAGCTTCTAGCTTTCTGCGGCTTCTCTTTCAAGGTAGTGACGAAACGCGCTCTGTAACGCTGTTTGTTCGCTGTCGGCTACGGTAGAAACATGACGTCACAATATGGCGACCTTCATAGAAGGGGATTCCCGCGGTTATGTAGATATAAATGTCTCATTCTAAGGTAATACAAACATTACGGTTTATTAAGTAAGTTCTTTATACACCACTGAACACATAGTTATGGATGTCATATTGCATTTCTGTTAATAGACACTCAAAAATTTTACACATTGCACCTTTAAAATTAGGATTTTTATTTTCATTTCAGGCCCGATGGAGGAAAATGAGTGAAGAGGAGAAACATCATGTCAAAACTGAAGAAAAAACTCCCTCACAGACTGAAAGTATTTCTTTGCTGAAAAGAAGAGACAAGAAATGTTTCATCTGCCATCAGTGTGGGAAGAGTTTCATACAACAAGGAAGCCTTAAGAATCACATGAACATCCACACTGGTGAGAAACTGCATGAATGTGATCAATGTGGTAAAACATTTCTGTGGGCGTCAGCCCTAAAGAGCCACCTCAGAGTTCATTCACAGGAGAAACCACATTCATGTTCTTTGTGTGGGAAGAGTTTTAAATACAAACAAAGTCTTGAGATTCACACAAGGATCCACACTGGAGAGAAACCGTTCACATGTGATCAGTGTGGGAAGAGTTTTACACAATCATCAAACCTTCAGGAACACATGAACATCCACACTGGAAAGAAACTGCACGAATGTGATCAATGTGGCAGAATATTTTCGAGGGCTTCAGGCTTGAAGAGCCACATGAAAGTTCATTCACAGGAGAAACCACATTCATGTTCTTTGTGTGGAAAAAGTTTTTCACATCTGCACAATTTAAAAATTCATCAGAAAACACATACTGGTGAAAAAGCTCATAAGTGCTTTGAGTGTGGGAAGAGTTTTATTACAACTGACCGTTTGAAGCTACACTGGAGGACTCACACTGGAGAGAAACCTTACAAGTGTTCACACTGCGACAAGAGATTTCGTCGGTCAGGACATGTGAAAACACACGAGAGGATCCACACTGGAGAGAAACCGTATCACTGCACTCCATGTGGGAAGAGTTTCACTCAAATATCTTCTCTACGGAGTCATATAAAATATAATCACAGGAAGTAGTTAATCTTCAGATCCAGCACTTTCAGGTCTAATGCTGTGTCCTCACCGAACGTGACAGAATAATACCATCGAACAGTAAGATCTATTCAGTATAAATCTGCGCTAATCAACCAACGAGCAACATGAAAAAGAAACATGATCTAAATTTGTCGCAGTGAATATAGTTCATCTTCAAGACCAGCAGTTTCAACTGTGAGATTCACATCAACTCAAAGATGGAGTTCCTCCCTAAAGACCATCTAGACTTTTTATTCTTGAATATCATTTTGCTTTGTGGCATAAATAAATATCATTATACTTTATTATAAGTTAAATATTATGTTATTTTTATGATGCATATGTATCACTTGTAGTTTGTTTGTTTCTTTATGAAGGAAAATACTTTTTTTACAGGTTCAAACTGATTTTTAAACTTCTTTTTTTTGTAGATCGCCTAATTTAATTATATGTTGTATTTGCTCCACCAGTTACCTTTTATTGTCCATTTATCTATTGTCTACTTATTCTTCTTGCATCAAGAATAGATAATGTAATAATTTTAGCTACATTTAAAAATATATTGTTATTGCTGGCTTTAAATTTCTCGATAAAGCTTTTAAATGCCTATAACATCTTTCACCCATATAGATGAGATTGGATGAGATGGCTGTCTGTCTACATCAAGTAACTGTTTTACACGTATTTTTGTTTTATGATTTTTTATATATATAGATATTTTATACAGTTTTTGATAATCTGCCGTTGATCTCGTCTCGATGTGATGACGTCATCATTCGCGCGCTCCCTTCATTCGATTCTTCTGAGGTAAACAGTTTACGCTATCAAGTAATTGTTTAATACTCTTTACACAGTTTAAAAAAAAAAAAAAAAAAAAACATTTTACCCGGTCATTTGTAAATGGCTTCTATCATGTTCAGCGCTTTTCGTGTGTCTGCATGTTTCTCACATACAAAACGGTAAGATGCTAGCGAACGGCTTTGTTATGAGTGTAGTTACTATAAAATTAACTATATTTAGATTCATATCGCCGAATTTGGTGTACTGTCTTTATATTCTTGCAATTTTATTGTATCATTTGATAAATAATATTTTAATATTAGTGCACTTTTATTCTTTCAGTTTGCAGGCTGTAACAATCTGTTTCTAGCAGCAAATGCTTATAATAAAGTGAGATGATCGGTTGCTGATCCTGAATGTCTTGTTTAATGAGTATTGACAGTCTATGGATCAGCACTATTATCAGAGCAGCTGAAAAGCCTCTTTATTTCATGTCAATAGATCCTGTTTTCACCTCATTCATTATGCTGATGTCTTCAGATCTGTAAATTGCCACATTTAGCTCATTTTATTGTCAACAGACTTAAGCAAACGACACGATCAGCTATCGTGACATCTACTAGATCTAGGTAAGTTTCATAACAGCATTTAATTAGTTTTTGATAAGCCATGTTCCATATAAAACAAGTAAAGTCAGACTCAGAGAAACAAATGATCCAAGTTTACTTTCTTTTTTAAAAATTCTTATTTGGATTTGGTATCTGTATTATGTATTTTTCCCCCTGTTAATGAGAGGTAAGATCCTAGGAATAAAGTATGTGGATGAAATTGCTGAAAAATAAAAAAGAGGTATAATTTGTGAATTCATAAACACTCCCCTGGTTTAGTCCTAGACTAAAATGCATTTTAAGCTGTTTTAACTGAAAGCAACGTGAACTGACATCTTAAAATGTCAGTGCCATTGTTTTGTCTCAAGATGCACATCAGTAATGTTTTTGTTCTAAGGCATGTTTTTAAAGGGCCTTTACAAATACCCACACTTGCTAGATGTAGGAATTTCCTGTATTTGGACCAAGTGTTCAAGTAGGCGTGAAGACTAGAACTTTTAATCACCTGATGGGACACACTTATAGTGATACAAAAATGCAAGTGTTTACAGAGCTTTATTTTTATTTTCAATTCTTTGCATTTTAAAATAAACAATGTCTGGTTAGTAGTCCCTATGTAACAAAAGGCATAATTTAAAAATATGGTGCTTTTAATTTAGAGATTTAAAATAACACTAAGTAGTTTTTCAACCTTCATAATATATTTCCAAGACCCTTGTGATGGTACATCGACTTAAAATAAGTTAAATGACTCGTCTGCCATAGCCTGACGGGGTCTGTATCGCTTTTACTGGCACTATGTAACTTCGGGTTTCGGGTAGGAACCCGTGCACAAAAAGAACTACAAAGTTCGACTGCTTTACGTCAAGCGCTACAATAGTCATTATTTAGTTTTTCTTCGTTTCTGATGTCACAATACATCATCCTTTCATGAAATCATGTCACATACTTTACCTGGTCTGTGGACATCGTTCATTCTAAAGCCGGTGCTGGATAAACAGCGAGTGTTTGTGCGACGGTAGGCTAGATTATTTACGACAGCGGCAATGGACAATTTCGTTTCCAACCAGTAGGGCGACCGAAGAGGAAAAGTACTTGGTGTTACTTTAAAAAGCAGTTGCAAATGTACAAAATACACATACCATTACAATGACACTTTGACAATTAGTTTTTCTACCGAATTACATCTAATATCTAATTAATTTAACTTATAGTGGAATGTTTTCCTCGTCATTCTGTGAATTCGGGGCATGTGAGTTCCCGCACCTAACGCATGATGAGATACGCTTAGCCTCGAAAACCGCTCCAATGCAGTATTCAAGATAGTGTGCATTTAGTGTGTGTCCAGGGCATTGCGCTTTTTGTCACAATAGATTGCAATACAAAAATGCGACTATGTATCGTGCATAGTAACAATCGGTTTTGAGTGTAATTCACCTAAAATGAAATTACTGTATGTGAAAAAATTCAAGTTTATAGAGTAGTGTCAGTACTACATTAAACTACTATTTTATGTTGAGTATAATGTATAATAATGCAATGAGCAAATATACTTTGAGATTAATTTACTTAAGTTACTTTACTAAATAGGGTGAACATAAACATTTAAAATGTGTAAATTTAGTATAAAAACAAACTCAGTAAGTGATTTCTTCTTGTTTTTGTCAGATCAGCCCCTCCTCTTTCAGTGAAGCTCCTCCTCTTTCAGTGAAGCTCCTCCCACTGCAATTCACCAATAAATGCTGTAATATTCCCATCAGCTACAAGTGAAGACGAGCATCAAACCATCAGGAAGAGCTGAAATCTGCAAACACAGAGTTTATTGAAGGACAGTGAGAACATGAGAGATCCAGAACACTGCAGAATGAAACGCACTAAAGAACAAAGAGGTTGGTGTTTATTCCTGATTCTTTATGAAAGGCACAGTATGTAAGTTTCGCCACTAGAAGTCGCTTATTCAAAACAAAGGCATAGCTTGATGATGCTATGAATGTATACTTTGTGCGTTCGCTCTGTGGCTGCTATGAAATACTTGATACACAGTGCTATAAGCTAGATCGATATTAGAGTATCATATTAATAAAAGCTGGATGACTTGTGTTGTTAAATGTCAAGCAGTTATTTTAATGGTTGATTATGATTTCACTTTTCTAACTTTAGTTAGTGTGTAATGTTGCTGTTTGAGCATAAACAACATCTGCAAAGTTACGACGCTCAAAATTCAAAGGAAAGGGAGATTTTCTTTTAAAGAAATGGCTTTTTAAGGACTACAACAAACGGCTGGTAGGGACTACACAACATTCCTCCCGGGTTAGTGACATCACCAACCCTCAAATTTAGATAATCACTGCCCCCAGAACACGATTTATAGATAATCAAGACAGAATATGCTAATCAATGACTAGAAGATAATGACACATAAGCTACATAAATTCATCAACCATTTAGAAATGTTGTCACTTCTTCAGTCTCTTCATCTTTGTCTGTCTCCGGTTTGAACATAAAAGACCAGTGCCGCTGCTAGCCATTTTGGTGCCCTAAGCATAATTACTTTATGATGACTTTAATAATATTGTACTTTATTATTTTTCTCTCCTCATCAACATCACACTCTTTTTCTCTTTGTTTTTATCTTGCCCTGTCTCTTCCCCTCCTAAAGTTGGCTATTTTAATTTACTAAAGGCTACAATTTGTATTTTATTCTCAATATGTACACATTCATTATTAATCCTGTGCCTAACATGATGAAAATGGCTTTGTCTCTTGTCCCCTCACAATGACAGTAGCCTAAACTATTACACTAGGCTATATGTTACATAGGCCTATTTTCAGTTCAAAATGGCGAAAATAGACAAAACTATATTAGTTTGCCTAATTTTGTCATTAGTTTGTCATTCGTTTAACATTTATGACCTAAAAAAACTGTCAAATATATAAAGTTAAGTTTAGCTACTTGCATCTTATCTCGCATTTGACCGTACACTGAAGCGTCGGCACTGTTAAAATTCGCGCTCAGCAGCGTCTGTGAACATAAAGCCCGCCTACTTTGATTTGATTGGTCATCTCAAATATTCTGACATTGACGAGCAGTGACAGACCAATGAGGCTCAGATGAACACACACACACACACACACACACACAGTCCTCTGTTTCTGACATGCTCTCTGCTCGGCGCCGGTGCGGATTGAAGACGAAGAACGCGCTGAATCTGATTATAACAATAAGTTTAATGATTGATTTTTCATTAGGCTATTTTTGGTGCCCCCTCAGCACTTGGTGCCCTACGCACAGCGCGTGGTACGCATACTGTACGCAAACACACGCATACGCTAATAACTTTTCATTACGGTCTTCTTTCTATGTATAACAGTTCTATCTTATGAAGTATTAGACAGGACTGTTGGACAGTTGGTAAACTAATGAACACGGAGAATGTGAGCACTGTGAGCTCAGTCGTTCTCAGCGCCGTCAAAATAAAAATCACAACAAGCGCGGCTTGCAAACTTCACTTCAGAGCGGTGCAAATGCAACCAGGAGAACGTTCCCTAGGAGAGCCATTAGTTCTCGGGCAAGCACCCTGGTGGCTAGTTCCCAGAACTACCTGGTGCAAAAGCCCATATTAGTGTTGTCTCTAACTGTGCGTTCACACCAGACGCGAATAGCGTGTCAAATTCGCGCCTACCGCATCTAGTTATACGCTTGAACACTTTGAATCCAATCTCACGTCAAGAGCGAAATTGACGCGCGTAATTTTCACTTCAAACTTTTGTATTTTACGCGCGTCAATTTCGCTCTTGATGCGCGAATGGATTCAAAGTGTTCAAGCGTATAACTAGATGCGGTAGGCGCGAATTTGAGGCGCTATTCGCGTCTGGTCACTCGCGTCCACCAGACCCTTCGGAGGCGAACCCAGTTTGGTGAGTTTCACCATTTGCTCGCTCCAGAAGCTGCGCCTGGATGACGGCCGCTTTCAGCGGTACTTCCGCCTGTCCCGCGCCCAGCTTGATGACCTGTTGTCCCGCATCGGAGCGAGGATCACCCTCGCCCTCACACACCTAGTCTGTCATTTATTTTTGTTTTGATGATAAATGGAGCCAGCCTCCCCTGTCCTGTTATTTTTTTGTCTCACATAACACTGTCCAGACACGAACTTATGCACTATGTTGGTTGTCTTTACAATATAATAATATTTCATATAATCTAGATATGGAATAAATAGCATTCAATACAATGAATATGTCTCATATATTGAAATCAAGTTTTATGTGATAAAATATTTTCGTTGTTGTGCATTAAACCACACCAGGCATTTAGTCATATTACAAAATAATTTATTGAAGCATCCAGATACTTCACCACGTGACAGCAGCGCACAGCTAGGCTCCTGATTGGTTAACGCGGTGCGTAGTGACGCCAAAGTTCAGATTTTTCAACTCGGGCGGCAGACGTGAATTTGCGTCAAACGCGTGAATGCACAAAAAGCACTTAATAAAATCATTTGCGCGTCAGGCGTATTCGCATCTATCGCGCTGCGCTCTACGCCTCATTCGCACCGCAGGAATTTTTTACGTGCATAACGCGTCTTTGCATTGACTTAACATTAAAATCACTCGCGCCAGACGCTCTATTCGTGTCTGGTGTGAACGCACCATTAGGCATGGTAAAACATGGTACCCACTGTAATTTAGGAAAACAAGGAATTCAAACAATAAGACTAACCATTTTGAACTATATAACAATGATTCATTTTCTGTCAATAAAGTTATCCAAACAGTTACTCACATGTCTAATCAAACACATAATAATAAAGCGTCTTTGATGTTTCAATGGTTTCTGTGAATTCCAGTGTTATGCGGGCTGTTACACGAGTTAAAAATAGCAGATTTCTCTAGATTTAGACATTGTTGGAAACATTTGGGATTATGTAAGTACACAAGTTTTTAGGATATTTTAATATAAAAACTGTACATATTGTGCCTTTTAATGAGGCTGAAGAACATTAAAGTTATAAAGCAGATCATCAGATTTAGTATTTGTAGTAGGAAAAAAAAATTACGAAAAAGTTTAATCGTTAAATATTATCGGGGAATAAATATTTTGTTCACATTTTACTTGTTTTTTTACTCGAACTTTAAACACACCAAAATTAAACTATATTGGGAATGGCAGATTTAGCATAAATCAATCAGCCTTTTTTATAGACCTTATGTAGCCCCACCCCTTTTCAGCGCTGCGCTAGTTGTCTCTTGTCTTACGGTCTGTATTTTCACAGCGATCTTAAGTATTTATGAATGAACAGCTCATTTTAAAATCTTCCCGGTCTACTGACATTTGTTAAGACATCTAATTTAAACATTACAATCCTCATGATAACTTTCGTTAACTTTACATTAAGTAAATCCACTTAAAAAGCTAATTACTCCTGGACAGCAATGCCATAGATATATACACACAGAGCGACCGCATAAGCAGAAGTTCAAAGACATTATTCTAAAGATGCTGCGTGCTTATTTCTCTGGCGCATAAGGTCTATAGTTTCTGATAAACTTCCGATAAAATTATTTCTCTTATAACTTGGGTAACGGGCTTGATGAATGCACTCAACATTACAATGGATTGAGATTATTTTCCCATCATACTCTAGAAAGAGATCAAATGATGTCACTTCCTGGGTGTCGCAATTTTAAGAAATGATTTGCTTTTTTTTAAAAAAGGAAGGGAATTGTTTTGTAACCCTCTTGAGTGAAAAATGTTGGGCAGCTAATTAATTGTTCATTTAACATTGACTCATAATTAGAACATTTGCATTAAAATAAATTAAATATCCATCTGAGACAGTCAAGTCATCCTCATTTATACAGCGCTTCTAACAATGTAGATTGTTTCAAAGCAGCTTTACAGAGACAAACATATAATTTAAGGTAACAAAGAATGGTTTGGTTTTATAGCTGTTCTTGAATAATGTTATTTCCCGCTAAAGTTAGTTTTGATTGATTCACTTCCGTCGAATGATCATTTGTTATTAAATTAGGGGCCGCTAAGACGACGCCGTTCTCTCTAAACAGACTTTAAACGCAAACCTGTGATAAACACTGATGGCGTTTACATGCGCGTTAAGAATTGATTCTATAGTTATGTGCGTTTGAATATATGTGAATATATGTCCTAAACAAACTACTTGTCTTAACTATAAATTTGATGCAGAATTTTATTTTATCACTTCGGGTAAGTACGCAAACCGGAATTTCCACAGCGCTTTGTCTGTAGAGTGGTATAGAGATCCTCCATAGGGAGAGGCTAGTTGGCACTTCAGCACTGCGTTGTCATCGGGTCCAGGCGAAGGTCCTTCGTCAGATCTGAAAACGGCCTGGATCTGGCTGGCTGCGGGAAAACCTCGAGATAAACAAAGACACTAAATTAAATTAGCATAGACGCCATTCTTCTTATGATGTAACGAGTACATCAGGATTTATGGGAAGTGTTCCCAGTTCCGGCTGGCCTAATCTATGCAGCCTAATATCAAATTATAGAAGTCTATAGTGTGTTATGTGTATGCTAAGCCAAAGAGATGTGTTTTTAGTCTAGCTTTGAACTGACAGACTGTATCTGCTTCCCGGACCATGTTAGGAAGACTGTTCCAAAGTTTTGGTGCTAAATAGGAAAAGGATCTACCGCCAGCCGTCGATTTTGATATTCCAGGAATTATCAACTGGCTGGAGTTTTGAGATCGCAATAGACGTGCAGGACTATAATGCGTTAAGAGCTCGCTCAAGTACTGGGGAGCTAAACCATTTAGTGCTTTGTAAGTAATCAGCAATATTTTAAAATGTATACGATGTTTAATAGGCAGCCAATGCAGTGTTGACAGAACCGGGCTAATATGGTCATACTTCCTGGTTCTGGTAAGAACTCTAGCGGCTGCGTTTTGAACTAGCTGTAGTTTGTTTATTAAGCGTGCAGGGCAACCACCCAGTAGAGCATTACAATAATCTAGCCTTGAGGTCATGAACGCATGAACTAATTGTTCCGCATTTGTCAGTGAGAGCATATGACGTAATTTTGAGATATTTTTAAGATGGAAAATGCTGTTTTACAGATACTAGACACATGACTTTCAAATGAAAGATTGGTATCAAAGAGCACACCCAGGTTCCTAACTGACGACGAAGACTTAACAGTACATAGTACAACAGTACTTAACTCAACAGTCAGAACTGTAGCACTATTATATTTGTTTTTTAATGTTAATATTATGTTAGATAATTGTGGAGTTGATTTGAATATTTAAGTGTAAGTGTATGTCACTGTAGAATGTATGTTAGATGTTGTATACATCTGTACACTGTTATGCAAGAAAAATTTCAGACTCGTCTGACAATAAAGTATAAAGTAAGTAAGTAAGTAAAAGTAAGAAAGAGATTTATAAAAATGCATCAAAATGATCATGATTTAATGTAGAAGGATTTATTAAAATGTAACCTTCTTTATTTTATCTCAGGCCTGATGCTGGAGAATGAGGAGGAGAAACATCATGTCAAAACTGGAGAAAAAACTCACTCTCAGACTGAAAGCATTTCTTCACTGAAAAGAAGAGACAAGAAATGTTTCACCTGCCGTCAGTGTGGAAAGAGTTTCACATGGAAACCCAGTCTCGAGATTCACATGAGGATCCACACTGGAGAGAAACCGTTCTCATGTGATCAGTGTGGGATGAGTTTTACACAACAAGGGACACTTAAGGAACACATTAAAATCCACACTGGAGAGAAACTGCATCAATGTGATCAATGTGGCAAAACATTTTTGAGGGCTTCAGGCCTGAAGATCCACCTCACAGTTCATTCACAGGAGAAACCACATTCATGTTCTTTGTGTGGAAAGAGATTTTCACTTCTGCACTGTTTAAAACTACATCAAAAAACACATACTGGTGAAAAAACGTATGTGTGCTTTGAGTGTGGGAAGAGTTTTGTTAGAGCTGGACATTTGAAACTGCACCAGAGGATCCACACTGGAGAGAAACCTTACATGTGTTCACACTGCGACAAGAGATTCAATCAGTCAGGAACCTTGAAATCACACGAGAGGATCCACACTGGAGAGAAACCGTATCACTGCACTGCATGTGGGAAGAGCTTCAGCCAATCATCTGCTCTACACAGTCATACAAAAAACAATCACAGTAATTAGTTAATCTTCAGATCCGGCACTTCAACCATGACACAATAATACCGCAGAGCAATAAAATCTATTCAGAATGAGGGTATGTTTACACAACTATAATGTACTAAAACTGAAACATTTTTCCGTGTTTTTGCACATACAGACAAAAATGTTGTCAAAATGATTCCCGTTCACACGGATCCACGAAAATGACTAAAAACGCTGTATTCTGCTGCCAAGCCAGTAGATTGTGATGTCACTTTGTAAAGAAACACTACGCATCTATAGACTAAACACAGAATACACATTTGTGTGATTCACGGTTTTGTAGTTTACATGAGCCCCTTTCACACAGCACTTTGAACCCGGCAAATTGCCAGAGTGCCTTCTGTGTGAACGCAAACACGACCCGGGATTGATTGCGGGATCGATCCCGGGTTGGGGACCTCGTAACATTGCCGTGTTCAGACCCGGAACGTGCGCTGTGTGAACAAAAGCCAGAACCAATGCCGTAAGGGGTGTGTCATAGTGATTTCGTGCGACTCTGTTGCTCTTAGAAGAAAGTTTGTGTTCGTCATAGGGGTGTAACGGTACATGTATTCGTATGACCGTTTCGGTTCGAGGCTTCCGGTTCGGTACGCATACAAACCGAACGATTCCTTGGACCATTTTTCCTGCCGACAAAATCCGCGCTCGCGCTCACCACAACGTTGCGCAACATCACATGGCAAACGTAATGAAAGCGAAACGAAACTGCGCTACTCATTATATTGTGCATCACGCACCATTTATCAGTTCGGACCAGCAACATAGATCTGTGCAGCGCGAGCTCTATGAGCGCGAGCCGACCTCGATCAAGCGACACTGTTACTACACAGCACTAAGAGATCCAGTAAAGAAAGCATTTGAATTCGCCACTGAAGTAATAACATCGCTGCGAGATCTAGAGAAGCATTCACATGTCTCTGTTATTAATCGTAGATCTCTATTAGATCAAACAGCGCTGACGTGGAAACCAGGAGAAACATTGTGCCGTTAATGAACTATAGTAATAACGGTAGGCTTTAAGTCCACAGATCAGCAACATTCACCATAGTAACTAGCCTGGCTAACGCCAGACCCAATCTCGTTGAGAATTGGGTCTGGGAACCACATGCGCAATTTCTCGTATTTGAGGCGTGGTTTCAGAATGCCCGTCGCAGTTTATTGGGTGCTAAGAATGTCTATCAAATATGCCTGTACGTAGCTCATAGCCAATCGTTTCGATTATACCAGATGACGTATGTAGAGCGACAGAAATTAGACAAGGAAGACGACGATGGGAAAGATCTTTTTTGTAAACAATGACGTTAAGTTTTTTATCAAAGTGTAGCTTCGCGTCTTCAGCCATGTTAAATCGATATAAACAAACTGTTTCCGTGTGTCGCATAGATGTCGTCATCGTCTAGCTGCTCCCTCCCCGTTCTGTGATTGGTTCCCTAAATGAGGCGAAAAATCTGGCCATGGTATCCAGACTGCCTTTCAGCGTGAATTGTATCCAGACTGCCTTTCAGCGTGAATTGAATCGCGCTGCGGTAAGGCAGTATGGGGAAACCCAGGCTACATAGTAACACTAATTGTAACCAGTTTGGCTGGAATAGTGAAATGCTTTCAAGTACTTCACACATCTTTTTCCAGCATTTCAAAACTCAAATATTATATAAATATTCTATAAATAAATAACTATTTAAATGTCATTTTTAATGTGATGACCAAAACATTATTTATTCATCCTTCAAAGATGACCCCCATTTAAACCTGAGTTTCAAGATGTAGGAAAACTCACACTTATAAAAAAAATATTTTTTCTTTTAATAAATAGGAAATTTCTATGGCAATTTCTCCGTTACACCCCTAGTTCGTCATCAACAAAGAAAGAACGAAAAAATGTCTGCAAACTGGAATGAAGCAGAGACAGGAGCTCCTCACAATTCGCGCTGAAGCTGCGATCGTTCGCCAGCTCTGTGGAAAGGTGCGTGCGTGCACATGTTTTCGACGCGTACGTTACACGTCTCATCCTGACGTCACGTGGCTTTCCGGGACATTAATCCGTGTATTTTCCGGAATCTCTGTGTGAAAGGGGCTATGGAGGTGAAGATGGTATTATTTTAAAAACTTGCACTTTTAAAAAAAAAAGTTTGTTTCAGGCTCCCAAAACACTGTTATCGTGTAGATGAACGGCCAAAACGCATTAAAAGTTTTTAGTTGAAACAGTGTTGTGTAAATGACCTCTTAATCTGCCCTAACCAGTGTAGAGACTTTAAGGATGAACCAAACACAAATTAATCAAATTAATCTCTCATGGGATTCATTCAAATGTGATTGGGCATTCCGGATCTGAACACCACATTCCAAAGTCACAAGAAGGCTCCAAATTGTCTAGAAAACCCCCCAGAGAAGACTTTTATGGCCCCAGAGATAAGCCTAAACAGGAAGAAGGTTGTCACTGTTTCATCCTTAAGCAAGACAAATCTGCTCAGAAATGGTGAAACGAGGCCTGACCACCTTTGACCTCCCTTAGCATCACCACTGCTGAGCAGGACAGATGTAAAACAGACCACGCTTTCATGGGACGTGAGAGACTTACACAGACTTTACATATCAAACCCATTAAAACTCACACAGAACAATGCTCAGTGGACTTATAATCAAACATCATAATTCTTGTTGTTCCTACAATTCATGTTTGTATTATGCTTAGATCACATATAAATCATGTAATTGTGATATAACTGTGTGTATGAATGAAAGAGTATCGTGCTTCCAATCAAAAGAATCGTATGCCCTTAATTCAAAAGATGGCTTGATTGAAATCTGTGTAAAATGTTTTGTATGATTATAATAATCTATAATGTTTAAACTGTGGTCTCTTGTTCTCTGCTAAGTGCTGGAACCCAAGCAGATCCCAGATAACGATAAGTAGGAACTAGATCCACCTCCTAAAATTATGCCATTGTCTCATTGGTCAGAATTTTCAAAAGAGGTTGGACTAACTTTAAGTTAAAGACCCGAACAAAGGAGTTAGAGTGCAGTTCGGTTTTGAGTTCGGTTCGGTGTTGAATTAAGTTGGCGCCTCTCTCTAGCAACAGCAAGAGAGTGTTCCTGTTCGTGCTTCTCTCTGAAAACAACAAAGAGCGTGTTCGCACGCTTCTACATCGACCAGACCAAATTAGACCAGCAGACAAATAACCCATTACGATCGGTGTTAAAACAGCTCATTCAAGCCATCTAACTCATCTTACTTTCATTTCTTCCTTTATTTTCTTTTTCGTAAAAGTCTCGGTTCAAAGTTAAGTTTGCTGCAAAGTTCGTTAAAACGTCTCTCCTGCAACGCGCTTCGAACTGTAAAGACTCTCATTCGCCTGCCAATCACACGTGACCGGCAGTTCAGAAACTTCCATCCAGGCACTTCAAAGACAACCAGCCATGCGTACCCGGCCCACCGCAAAAAGGGAATTCCCTAAGCAACACAAAGACAAGCAAGTACTCCAGACTCTAACTGAACTGGTGCTTTAATGTAAATTGAATAACCTGTCTAAGAAACAAAGGTTTAAATTAATGCTTGGTGGTTCGTTCAGGTCATGTCTTACAAAGTGCATCTCACTCTGAAAACTCACTCTTTCTCTCTCTTCCTCTGCGCCTTGAATGAATGTGTGTGTGTGATTGGGTTTAGACCTTAGTTTTATGTGTTTAGAATAGTTAATAAAGTCGTCCATATATTTGAAAAGATATTTGCCTTGTGTTGTGCTTGCACATTTAATGTCTTGTACTATCGATCTAAAGTTACCTTGCTAATACATAGTGTTTCACTATAGATTGGATATTTATATCTGTTGCCAAGGTTGTAATTACAGCCCGTTCAAATGAACTCTAAACGAGTCATTTGCTCGGTTCCATAGTGATTTCGATTCATTGCAAATCGATGAATATTCCTTTTGGGCTAAATTGGCCTTCCGGCCCCCTTAAATACATTTTATGTATATTATTATTGTGTAATTCGTTACACCAGCCACAATGACCGACAGAACAAAGAAACATCATCTTAATTTGTCAAGGTGAATAAACCTCATCTTCAAGACCAGCAGTTTCACTGAGTGATTCAACTCAAAGCTTTATTTTTGTCTATTATTCTCTGTTTACACTTTTTATGAATCTCTTCCGTTAGCGCTTAACCTCAAAGGTAAAATATATATATATATATATTTCCTTTTCCTTGAATCCCTCCCTTGTCTGCTTATGCTACTCTAGGCAATGTCTGAAACTTTGTATTTTGAACACTTGCTTTGTTTGCCTTATCATTTGTAAGTCACTTTGGATAAAGGCGTCTGTAAATGACTAAATGTAAATGAAAGTAGAAGGTTTTAACAGGTTCAAACTGTTCTTGTTCATGTGATGTGCTGAAGAAGAGGCTGATTTATTTTCAACTTGTTCATCGTTTGTAAACCACCTAGTTATTCTTCCTGTTAGTGTATTTAGAAAACATAGATGTAAGATATACGGTCATGTGGGTTTGAAACTGGCCTTCACTTTTATTCTCTTGAGATGCTTTGCTATCGTGTTAGTCAATAGAAATCTGTGTCGTTTGTATCCACTTCTAATATTTGTATTTGCTTCAAGTATTAAAATTTTGTTGTCAATTTACATCAATCTAAAATCCATGTATTATAATTGCTTTTGGGGCTTTTTTTAAAATTCTCTATAAAGCTTTTAAATGCCTGATAAAATTTCACAGTTTCACCAAAGATTAGCTACTGGACATTAGGAAACGCATACCAGACAACTTTTTTTGCAGTTTTTGATTATTCTGACGTTTTGCTGGACATTCTCGTCGGAGGGGCAGCGTTGTTGTTCAAATGCGCGGTCAGACGCAAATGAGGGAAGCGCTGGTTAAACTCATAGACTGTAAAAAATATGGACAAAGTGTCTGTGTCTAGACTTTCTGAAGAACGGTTTTGAGGCCGGGTATGTGCGGTGCCATCTTGGAATTTTTTAAGGACACAGAGGTGGTGTGATGTGTTGGGTCAGATCATGGTCGAGACGTCAAACTTCAGGAATTCCACTCGGCGCAGCCCGTTATCAGCTGTCAATCAAGCTGTCAATCAAAGTTAACCACCACGAGTTAGAAGTCGTCGTGGGTCCTTAAAAAGTCTTAAAGTTTTCCTAATAAAAGGTCTTAAAAAGTATTAAAATCTATTTTAAGGTCTTAAATATTTCTGGTCACATTACCGCTAAAATTTCGCCAGTCTGATGGACTGAGTTAGAAATTGTCCATCAAATAACTGTGAAGCATCGAATCGCGAGAATAATTCAGATTTTATTACATAAACAGCGATTGATTTTCATAGGCTAATGTATTTCTGGTAGCTCTGTTGAGACTGTGAGAGACTTTATAGTGAGAAAACAAAACTAATGAGCATAACAGCCCACATAAAAACTCACAGAAGAAACATACTGAGATAAAAACTCAAAATGTTGAGTTTTTTATTTATTACATATGATATACCGGTAGTTAAAGGGATACTCCACCTTTTTTGGAAATAGGCTCATTTTACAACTCCCCCATGGTTAAACAGTTGAGTTTTACCGTTTTCGAATCCATTCAGCCGATTTTCTGATATTTAGAAAAACAATCAGTAAGCAGACAGTTTCTGGTCTCATTGACTCCCATAGTATATTTTTTTCCTACTATGGAAGTCAATGAGACCAGAAACTGTATGGTTACTGATATTCTTCTAAATATCAGAAAATCGGCTGAATGGATTCGAAAACGGTAAAACTCAACTGTTTAACTCTGGGGGAGTTGTAAAATGAGCCTATTTCCAAAAAAAGTGGAGTATCCCTTTAAGTAACAACATGACAGGAGCTATTTTGCTGAATATTCTTACGATTGCAAATGTGACTTTGATTTTAGTTTAAAAAAAAGTAGTTAATATTAAATTACTTCAATTATTTAGGTTAAACATTAAATATTACATATACGTATGTAATATGTGTATTTGCATCACAGGTTTGGTCTTAAATTTCATTCAAAGTGGCATTAAAAAGGACTTAAAAAGTCTTAAATTTAACTTTTTTATATCTGTAGACACCCTGCAACAAAACGGACGAACTTCTCCTCACCACACTAACAAGGATTTTTTTTGCTTTACTGAAACCTGGCTGAGTGAAGCCATAGCCTACCGGACAACGCACTACATCTGCCGGGCTTCCAGCTGTTCCGACGCATCGCGGGGCTAACGTGGAAAACGAGAGGTGGTGGATTGTTTCTATATTAACGAAAGTTGGTGTTCAGATGTAACAACGCTGTAGAAGATGTGCTCTCCTAATTTAGAGGCCCATTTCGTAAACTGTAAACCTTTCTACTCGCCGTGGCGCTGCGGGAGTTTTCCTCTTTCATTCTCGTGAATGTGTTCATCCCTCCTGCCGCGTGTGTGAGCGCGGCGCTACAACAGCTGGCGGATCAAATAACTGAAACGAACAAAGGTACCCAGACTCTCTTTTAATTATTCTCGGGGATTTTAACAAAGCAAATCTCTCCGGTGAACTGCCAAAATAACGACAGCACGTTACATGTCCCACCAGAGTAATATACTGGACCACTAGCTATGTTTCCATCCACATGTTTTTCATGTTAAAATCATCTGAAATTCATCCAAAATATATTGTTTTAATGTGAACAATTATCATACAGTTTTATACATGTTTGGTATCATCTGAAATGTCTCATTCCCACAGAAGTAAACCAAAAGGTAATAAAGTTCTTAATAGTTTAGAAATATCTTGCACACAGAAGGGTGTGTCTTCCAGACACATGGTCCCCTGCTCTCAGGTGTTAACAGTGTCCCACAGTTAGCAAATGGTTCCATGTGGATCAACTTCTGCCCCCAGTAAGTCTGGGACAGTGATTAAGGTGAATTTCCACCGAACTCATGTTTACATTTGAAATGAGCGCAGGGCTTTTTCTGTACCTCAGATCAGCCCATGAGGCTGAGAGTCGCAGAGACTAATTGTGCTCGCTGAGCTGTTAATAAATGTATACTTGTTATAGTATTTATTCTCCCGAGTCTTTCTGGTAGAACTGTCATGCATTCATTCATTTGTACATTAACAGCTGGAATTATGTAAGATGTTGCATTACTAACAGCTGGCACTGATAATACTTATTTCTCCAAAGAAGTGTGAAATGTATGTGTGTTGTTTACATCAGTTTTAAAGTTTCAAAACATAGTTATGAATGGATTTTGATGGATCATTCTGGTTTCTCTGTTTCACCCACTGCTGCTGCATCCACTAGCCAACATCTTAAGATTTAGTCTCTGCTTATCAAAGACACAACACTCTCTAACTAATTTAACCAGTTATTAACTACATAGTACCAGAACATAAGCAACTGAAGCCATAAAACACATTAAAAACAACAACCAGACGCCACAAATACTGTACAAACATTTTCTTCATCGGTTCACTGAAAAGCCCACGAGTGACTCTTAAAATGACTGAAAACACTCAGGTTGATCTGAAAGACGACTGAACTGAGATATTTATCTGGTTGTGCCTGAATCCTCCCCACGACCTCTATCACAGTTTTAAACTCCTCTTTTACATCATGAAAATCAACAAGCTTTTGCTGATACATTTTCAAACTCAAAACCAGGAACAGGCAAAGTTCAGGCGATCAGCAAACAGGTTGTCAGAAACAAGGCAAAAATACACAAGCAGAGAACAAAGTTTAAGTCAAAACCAGTAAATCAAACAGAAATAAACAGGCTTGTTTACCAAAAGCCTGAAAAAGGGCCTTGAGAAGACCATGACTCCTAATCATACTACAGATTTACAAGAAGTGTGGACAGAAAAGAAAAATCAGCTGAGCTTCATTCTAAATAAAAAATAAATAAAGGAGCCCTTGAAAGGAGCAGTTTTTTAACAACAAGGGATATGGATGGTTCTACATCTTATTTTTTTAATTTGGAGAGAAAAGCTGGACAGGAAAAGCAGATGTACCGTCTAAAAGAAAATAATGGAAAGGAAACCTCTGATCCAGTCACAATGCATAGAATCGCTGTGGATTTTTATTCTGATTTATTTGCTGCTGAAACCTCGGATGAGCAGTGCGCAAATGAACTGCTTCAGGACCTTCCCGTTTTAACTCCAGAGCACAAACAATTGATAGAGACTGAGCTCAGCTTTGAGGAGGTTACCGCTGCAGTCATGGGTCTCTCTTCAGGACGGGCACCTGGCTTGGATGGAATACCTGCAGAGTTTTATAAGAACTTTTGGACTGTTTTAGGACTTGACTACTTTGAGGTTTTGCAAAAATGCAATAGAGAAGGAATCCTTCCCAAGAGCTGTCGGTGGGCTGTTTTAGCACTACTCCCAAAAAAGGGCGTTCTCTTAAGAGAGGTTCTCTCGTACTGCGTAATATCTTACGCTAGGGGAAAACTCTTTTTCATGAGATATTGAAGCCAAAAAATTATCCTTAATTTTGAATTAATGTAAAACGCGTTGCGGTAGCATGTAGACGTAGGCAAGACGGCTCGCGTGCTTATTGGCTGTCCTGCGGCAACTGCAGCAGCCTATCGAGAGAGGCCCTTCGTGACGCCAGATCCAATGGGGGCACTTCGTGCCCACTATGTCACGTCCCGCAGAAACAGGCGTGGCCTGTAGGGATGGGCATTTTTGTCAATTTCTTATTTCGATCATTGATAGGTCTCAAAAAACGAGTACTCGATTACTCGGGGGGCGGGGCTTGTTCAGGGGAGGTGGCGGGGCGTGTCCGTCATGGAGACAATGATATTAATTTAATATTTTAGCAATATTTTGGATTACATTAGCACTTTCTGATAGAACAAACTGTTATTTTACAGTATATTTGCTAAAATTACACTTAAGTCAGTAAAACTGACTTAAATTAATGAAAAACACATGACGGAATCATTTATTAAAACAAACACACAAAAAAAAAAACATCCTGTATAGGCCTATTTGCCACGACTGATGAAACTTAAATATAGGCTACAGCCTACATATTTTTGTTCAAAAAGATAAGTTGGTCTACGTGCTCAGGTGAGAGGCGTGTGCGGAGTCTATTCACAATTAGCCCGGTCGGTGGAAAAAACGCGCTCCGCTGGAACAGATGTCGCAGGAACAGGTAGGTACCACTGGGCAATGATGCTCAGCTTTGTAAACGGATCATTTACCTTCCACCACAGTAGAGGGTCCTGGTTTACAGAGATCCATGGCTCACTGAAGTAGCGTTCAATTTCAGTGTCACACGGAAAAAAATCACTCGCACCAGTGCCGTAATCCTCACCGAAAAGAGTGTCGAGCGCCGTAGTTGCTGCGGCTCGATCAGGCTGAGGGTCATTGTGAATGGGTGAGACAGAATTTGTAACGCTGTAGTAAAGCTGTTTCAGACTCTCCTTTACTCTCTCTTCTATTCTTCTTGTGACTGTCTTGCACTATTCTTCTTATTTAGTAATCAGTTGTAAACTTTATTTTTGTTAATAAATACTTTTTGATTTGCTTTTGTTCTCGTTGCCTCCCCCATTTGTCGCGGCTCAGAGACGGCCATGACACTTGTACAGTACAAGAACAAATGTTTTTTCCCATGTTACAAAGGTTGTAGTCAGGGCTGTAGGCATGCTTTTGAAATCACAGAGCTTGCAAATATTAGGGGGGTCCGGGGCATGTTCCCCCAAGATTTCTCGGAACTACATATGTGCAATTTAAGACTTTTATCTTCTCTTTATCTACCTCTTCCCTCCTAAAGCTGTGCTTTGACTGATAGTATTTTCATTTTTGTCTGTGGCAGTGTAGAAAGCAAACATAGGGTCAACTGATTTTGATATTTTTTTATGAATCGTTTTCTTAGACACGTTAATTTACTGAAGGCTAGACTTTAGACTTTATTTGTCCCCATAGGGCAATTGGTTTTGCAGCAAGATAAACACAGGACAGTCACAGATGCACAAATACAAGACAAAAACAGGCCCTGATATAAAACAGAGTAATGAGAAAAATAAATGTGACCAATAAAAGCATTGTTAAAATAACACCTGAAAATTCATAATAAAGCAACATTTCCATAACCATCCCTATTTCAGCAGCAATCATCAAAAACAAGCAATACTATACATATCATAATAATAATAACCCCATCACTATTTAATAGTTATAGACTGTCTACTCCTCCTGGCTGAATTAATGAACAAGATGGCTCTCGGGACAAATGAATGCTTGTATCTGTTATTCTTCGCTGGAGGCAATCTGTACCGAGACCCGGAAGGCAATATCTGGAACTCAGAATGAAGGGGGTGGGAGCTATCAGAGATAACTGTGTTGGCCTTCCTAACTACCTGTCTATCATACAAGGCTACCAAGAAAGCTAACTAAATTTATTAAATTTATCCTGTTGGGATGAATACAGCCAAGGTAAAAGACCTTGACTGGTGCCCTGGATTAACCCTCTGGGGTTGGCGGTCTCGCCGGCGATACCAGCTCACTTTTTTCCTTATCAGTGCAAAAGAGAATCAAATTACTCTGTTGATTTTGATCTTACATTTAAAGGGGTGATGAACTGAGAAATCAAAATTTCCTTGAGCTTTTGACATCTGAGAGGTCGTCATATTATAAGAATATCCTGTAAGTTTCAGAACTGAAAACGTCCTTGTTAGTCCAATAAATGCTTTTACTGACACCAGCCTCAGCAAACGCCTCGTTTTTCAAAGACGATCAACGCCTGCTTCAACACGGCCGGTTTAGCCCCGCCCACCGATTCGCGCATTTTACACGCATACATAGCTAAATAACATAGGCCGCCTACCTCGTGATGACAAACCGGATCGAGGTTGTGGTTGTGGAAGAAGACAGTCGCTGCATAAGCTTCCTCTGGATTCCAATAAGAGTGCATAGATAAACTTTATTTTTCATGACGTTCCACTCCAGCTGATGAGGTAAAACATTGTCCGTCTGTTCGCTTCATTTCACTGAGGATTTTTTTGTAAACAAGACTGGATTTGCAGACCGATTAAGAGTAAAGAACGGTGCTGTGCCGTCTATAGTGGATCTGACAGGAATTATGCAACACACGGACTCTGGGTCGAAGATGTATGGGCGAATCATTCCGGTTGCCGTTTTACAACATTGGACGTTTTCAAAACAATTTCCCCCAAGTGCATCGACCGGTGAGTTGAAACTCATTATAATGCAAAACTGTTATCCACTCATACGCAGTGGGCGTTTACTTCCAAGTCTTCAATGCGAGACGCCCATAAAAACCGAGCGTTTTTCAGCTAGGCTCAAAACTAGGTTAGAAAATAGCGTATTACTTATTCATTTTGATGTTTTTGAATGCAAAAACCAAGCGAACGTCATAAGTTTACCTCAGACAACAATATAATAAGATTTAAAAAGCCAGTTCATGACCCCTTTAAGTGTTGTACATCATTAGATCCTGTTTAGTGTCTATTTTTTTGTGGGTACTCACAATAAAAATAAAGTGTTGTGCTTTTCGTCAAATAAAGAAAAATAAACATGATGCGCGTTTTGCCTTCTCTCTGTCAGTGAGGTCCATTCTGAAACGCGTCCGAAAAAATAACTGTAACTCTGTCAATACTTGTCACAGAGATACCTGAGATTGCTCTTTATGAAGCTGAAATTCTCTTCTTTTAAATGAAGTAATTTATTTTAAAAAAATAAAATAAAATAAAATTCCAGTTTATGTAATCCGTTTGAAACCAAGGAGAGGAACAGTTTTTTCATTCTCCCTTCATTATCTGTAATTAGCTGAGGCCGCCACACCCCCAGCGCTTTTCACATGGTAAATAGGTGATCTATGCATAGCACATGCGGCACGCCCCCGATCAATGCCATAACAACACGAAGATTCTTCATCAGATCATTCACTGATAGTTCATCGCGTTTTGAGGATGGCAGCACGCTACTCCTTCAGAGGATTATGGACAGCGGGAAGAATTGACCTTTTCCTCAGAGGAATGTGAAACTCGGAAGACGAACGGCTGCATTTTGAAGAACGAATTGACCCCGCCGAGGATACAATTCGGAGTAAGTTGTTTAGTGTTATAATTCCTTTTCTATAGAGCTTAAATGCATTTTCAGACTATATTTTGCCTAGTTTTGACATAGGAAATATTACCTCACAATATCCCTAACATTCGCGTAGGCTGTGTAAACTTTTTAAATAACTGTGTAAGGTTTTTAGGGTTCATAAGCTCTTTTATCAATTTTAAGTTTGGGGATAGATATTCAATAATTATTAATCTATGATCAACAAATTATTGAATACAGTTTGAACCGGGTCCTTACGTATTTAAATTACCCACGAAGGGTTGTACAGCGTACCCGTCTGTTTAGGGTAAGTATATAACAATTAAACACAACGAATTATGGTTAATTATTAATATACATCCTACACAGAGGAATGGCTGATCTTCAACAATACCAAAGCATTTGACCCCTCCTCCTTTTTCACACGTCCGCCGTGCAGTCCGGCTGAAGGCTACAAATGACTTATGGTCTATTTTAGCTTAAATTTTACTGACAATGTTTGTGCACTTAAACGATTATCAGATTAGCTAGGATCTTTATATTAAAGAGGCTTTGTTATACGAGAAACAACCACAGAGTCAATAAAGTATAAAATGAGGTTTAATGAATGAACTACACTACATGTAAAACAAGGATATAGATTAAACAAAATGAAATAAAAACAATAAGAAAGGAAAAACACAAGGAAAATACAATTGCTAGCACAGTTTTTAGACCCTTTTGAGACAGCCACAGGAGATATACTTTACAACGTCTAAAATTTAGGTGAAACAGCTTTGCATTCAGACCTGTATGTTTGTTGGTGTTCGGGAACAAACGTGCGGCGTCGAGGAGATGGAGGGCGGGTTTCTCTGGTTCCTCCAAGCGTGGTTGATTCGCGGGAGATTCAAACGTTCTGACTTAGTTCTGTATGCGTGAAGGGAGTCTTTTCACCGGAGTGCTGGAAGACTTACGAAACGCACGTGGAGGTCTCAGTCGGGAGACGAGAACACTAAGAACAGACTAGCTATGCGCAAAATGAAACGAAGTTAAAGTAAAACAGGAACATTAAAATAAAATACGAAGATTACAAAGAATACACAGGAACAGGGTACACACGAACAGAGAGAGAATACAGGAACAGAGAGCGAGATCATCTCTGTTTTGGGGTTTTTCAAGGCTAAACTGATCACGCCCTGGGGGGCGTGCCGGCCAATGACAATAGCGCATCTCGAGGAGCGCGTACGCCCCTGAGCGGGTGGAGTTCAGCCGTAATTTGACTTTTATGACAAAGAAGAAAATTAAGCTTACTTTGGTAATAGCATATGCATGTAGTTATACATTTCACGATATGGATATACAGCTTAATAGATGGATCAGATTTGTAGGATTACAACGATATCGAACATCATATGTCGAAGACGTACACTTGCAGAATTGTATCTTAAGGCATACGTTTAGGCATTCAGAAGTACCTTACATTCATGAAAACATACGTAGGACAAGTTAGCACACTTACAGTTCTTTTACATGTATTTAAAACAGCAGATCTATTTTAGTAACGATTTACAGATAGGAAATCAGAGTTCATATGTGTGTGTGTGCGGGGACGTGGGTGTGAACGCATGTTGCGCTCAGGCGGGAAACAGACAAAGGAGCATCTGTTTTTCCGCTTCTCCCCCCCTGTTTCCGTCCGGGGTGGGGGTGAAGAAGTCCTGTTTGTTATCTCCAGTGAGTGAGCTCGCTGTTTGGGGAGCACTTAAAACAATTTGTCAGCATAGATGACACCTTTAGGGTGTACTTTCTAGACTTGGAGATGCCAGTTCGGGAGATAGAGGTTCCGAGGGCTGACCACATGGCCTTTTAGGAATGTTTGTTAAAGCTGTTGTCCTTTTAAATTTGTTGCGAGTTCGTGATTCAATAAAAGAGAGTTCATGATGATACCTAAATCTCTACAACTGCTTAGGCTATAATGATTTAGTGAAATATATCGATCCGCAAGTTTTGTTTGTGGTCTAGTGGCAGATCGTTTGCCAAGCGTGTCAGAGGTTACGGGTTCGAATCTGCCCTCTGTATAGTTTTTTTTCTCTCATCAAAACCGAATATGTGTCCATCAGTGGTTACAGTCTATATCAAGCACACACGTATATAGGACACACGTTTGTTTATTTTGTGATTTCACCGGAATGAATAGTGTCCGCAACGGTGATAGATTGAAGAGCGTGTCCGAGTGAAGACTGCACGCGCGCAGTTTACAGATGTAATGTAGCCTAATTGTGTTTACATAGTCACCGTCAGCCTTCAGAAATTATTCTGATATAATTTTTTTTAAAATCAATGTTGGAAACAGTTGTGCTGCTTAATTTTTTTAACCTGTGATAGTTTTTTTTAGGATTCTTTGAATGCATTTTTTTTTAATAAAAAAAAAACAAGTTTGGTCTTTTTATGTTTTTTTTTTGTTTGTTTTTGAAAGGATGTGTTAAGTGATATGAATGACTTTAAGTCTTTATGTTCTTAGGAAAGATTTCTATTTTGAATAAATGCTGTTCTTTTTAACTTTTTATTCATCAGTAAATCATTCTTAGTTCAGGCTGCCTCACAGCACCTTGATGGGCCATTAGCCATTGGGGGAGTGTCTTTAGTCTTCCCAGGTGTAAATCACATTAATATTCATGGCCATTCACACATACCCCGCATACAGCACTGCTGACCCAAACACTGACGTAAGAAATTTTCATTTCATTTCATTTCACTTCATTTTGAAGTAAAAATTCTAGCCTACAAGAATAGTAACTCAAAAGTATTGTTATTATTATAGCATATTATTTTTTTTCTATAAAATGCAAACATGTACATCCATTTTGCTCACATATTATTGTAGCAGAGTTTGTGCTGAATACAGCAAATTTATATGTTGGCAAATGGTATGTTTTAAGGAGCTGAAATAAGCACAAATGTCAGGGCATGTCAAAACATCTCAAGAGCCCCGAAAACACCTCAGACCCCAGAGGGTTAAAAGAGGGAGAAGGTGGTCGTCTGATGTACTCATAACCACCCCTTAAGTGATGAATGATCCAAAAATCACAAGGTCAGCAGTGACGTGAGTACTAATCACTACATTACTTAGCGTCCTTGGATGGGCGAAAGTGAATCACAACAGTATAAATACATTGTTGTTTTCTAAATTAAATAATTGTCTTTTATATGGCCACTGTACTGAAGCAAAAGCAAATTTAATAAAATATTATCTGAAAATATATATGCTTTCCATTAAGTTACTTTTGTTTTTGCCTCTTACAGCCTGTTTGCTGATCGCCTGAACTTTGCCTGTTCTTGGTTTTGAGTTTGAACATGTAAGATCAGCAAAAGCTTGTTGAGTTTCATGATGTTAAAGAGGAGTTTAAACTGTGATAGAGGTCGGGGGAGGATTCACACACATAAATATCTCAGTTCAGTCGTCTTTCAGATCATTTTAAGAGTCACTCGTGGGCTTTTCAGTGAACCGATGAAGAAAATGTTTGTCAAATTAGTTTTGTTCTGTTTGTGTTTGGGGCATCTGGATGGTGAGTTTTAAATGTTCTTTTATGGCTTCAGTAGTCAGAGAGGATTACCATTCACTGTTATTCTCATAAAGAAATAATTGAACTGTGATTTTACTGTGAGATCAAGTTTAAAATCAGGTGTTGTGTTGAAACCTGTGATGCAGAATTGAGCTAATCCCAATCCTAAACCTAACCCTACGGTCAATAAATTATGTGTACAGCAGGCGGCAACATTCTAATCTGACAAATGAAGCCTACCCGGAAGTGCGAAAAACTGCAATACAACGAAAATCCGCTAGGGGCCGGTCCCAAAAGGGAGCAAATGTCCATAGACCCCCATGTTAAAATGTCCGTTTTCACAGCATAAATTCATGTTTTTACAGGTTGGTCCCATGGACTTTTATTGTATTTTTCGATAGGTTCCGAGTGCCTGACAACTGTGAGGGGGGTGAATTTTTTTCTAACTCGTTAGTTTAGATCGTATTTAGATATAAAATGTATGACAAATAAGGGCGTGAATAACTTTGATTGACAGCTGATAAAGGGCTGCGCCGAGTGGAATTCCTGAAATTTGACGTCTCGGCCATGATCTGACCCAACACATCATACCACCTCTGTATACTTTCTGAACATTTGTATTGAAATATCGTACATAAAATGGGTTGCTCTGCTATAAACTGCAGTAACCGACACTGTAGGAGTACTTCGCTCCATTTTTTCCAGTAAGTGACATTCCACTACTACTAGCACTATTTAGCATCAATGTTTGTGGGCAGTGGCACTGCAACAGTTAGCATTAAATCGCCTCAGATAAGTTAGCGTCCGAGGTACTTTACCTATGGTTATACATTAACCGGTTATAACTGATGTTTGAAACACTGTAAATGCGTCTGACAAATGAATAAATGTAACATAAGAATAGACTGATATGTCCCACATTGGAGTGTTAATATATTTTGAGAATTTTTAATATACCATTTTGAGCATTGATGGGTTGCACTCTTCAGCAGCTTTGCAGTGAATGTAGTAGCCATTGACTGTAAAAAGTAGCCTAGTCTGGCAGTCGATCTTGTAATGTTACAGATAGCTGAGGCTGCTTGACTGAAGAGGCGCGTCCACCGGCCGGCTCAGTCTCACACAAAGCCCGCCCTTTTACCCATATATGGATTGGCCAGAAGGTGGGCGGGGTTAGACTTTCCCAAGATTTTCAAAGATGGCGCCGCCCATACCCCCCATAAATGGCTTCAAACCGTTATTCAGAAAGTCTATGGGTGACGTCACAGACGCTTTGTCCATATTTTTTACGGTGTACAGTTACAGAATTTCGGCACAGCACTTGGCTAAACTCCTATTTGAGTAAAAGTTATACTCTATATACTTGTTCCCCCCAAAAGTATAGAATAGCCCTGATATGCGCTGAACAGTAGAAGTATAAAGAATTCGGAAGGGCGAGACCCCCTACGCAGCGGGGCCTTTGTAATATTTTATCCATTACCCTAGGATGTTTTTTATTCCAAATGAAAATCATAATTTGAGCATTGAAATTACAAAAAAAAAATTTGGGGGAGAAAATTGGCAAACATTGGAAAATATATAAAACCTTGGGCAAAACAGTCATCTTAATGAGGTTAATCCTTCCAGCAAGGGAAAGACACAAGGAGCCCCATCCTTCAAAATCCTGCTAAAAGAGCTTGATAGTTGGGATTTATAGTTATGGGTAAACCAGACCCCCAGATATTAAAACTTTATCATTGTAATCTTAAAAGGGATTGAAGAGGGGAGCACATCTGGGATCATGAGGCCAATTGCCATTAGTTCAATATTTTGATAATTAACTTTATAGCCAGATAACTGACCAAATTCATTAAGTAAGTTTAATAAATTTGGAAGACTTGAGGATGGATCTGTCAGGGTTTGTGCAGGTAGCTGAAGACGAGGACACGGAATCTTAATATAAGAGTTTTAATAACAAAATGAAAACTTTCAAACTCAAAACAAGAACAAAACTCCAGGGCTTCATGGGTTTACACACAACCATACGTAGACGACGATCGACCAACACTGAGGGAAAACACAGGGCTTAAAAGAACTGAACCAAACAAGATAATTAACTGAAAACAGGTGCATAAAATTGGACACAAACGAGGAGCGGGAAAACTTAACAGGACTAAACCAAAATCACAAAAGACAGGGGAAGACAAGATCACAAAAGATTAACAGAACACATCAAAACGTGACAGTACCTCCCCCCTCCCCGAAGGCGCGTCCTCGCGCCGTATAACATCCAAAGGGGTGGGAGGGTGGGCGCCCTGGAGGCTGACGAGGGCATGGTGCAGGTCCAGGAAGCCTCCAGGGCGGAGCAGGCTGTGGGCGTGGCCACGGCGGTGCAGGCTGTGGGCGTGGCCACGACGGTGCAGGCTGTGGGCGTGGCCAAGGCGGAGCA
Organism: Chrosomus eos; assembly: GCA_036326025.1. Classification (NCBI taxonomy): domain Eukaryota; kingdom Metazoa; phylum Chordata; class Actinopteri; order Cypriniformes; family Leuciscidae; genus Chrosomus; species Chrosomus eos. Next base: position 5,400,205 of record CM070838.1, on the reverse strand, counting down.
GGCTGTGGGCGTGGCCACGACGGTGCAGGCTGTGGGCGTGGCCAAGGCGGAGCAGGCTGTGGGCGTGGCCACGACGGTGCAGGCTGAACCTCGGGCGTCCAGGGCGGAGCTGTGGGACCCTCGGGCGTCCAGGGCGGAGCTGTGGGACCCTCGGGCGTCCAGGGCGGAGCTGTGGGACCCTCGGGCGTCCAGGGCGGAGCTGTGGGACCCTCGGGCGTCCAGGGCGAGTGTGGGACCCTTCGGGCTCCAGGCGGTGAAGACCCTTCAGGTGGCCACGGCGGTGAAGACCCTTCAGGTGGCCACGGCGGTGAAGACCCTTCAGGTGGCCGTGGTGGTGAAGACCCTTCAGGTGGCCATGGCGGTGAGGACCCTTCAGGTGGCCATGGCGGTGCAGACCCTTCAGGTGGCCATGGCGGTGCAGACCCTTCAGGTGGCCATGGCGGTGAGGACCCTTCAGGTGGCCACGGCGGTGAAGACCCTTCGGGTGGCCATGGCGGTATAGACCCTTCAGGTGGCCATGGCGGTGTTATCTTTTCGGGCCTCCGTGGATCTTTGGCCGGCCACGGCGAAGGCGTATGGCGCCCCCCCAAAATTTTCTTGGGGAGGACAGGCTCATGATCGGGAACTGACTTGACATCAACGGGCGCTGGGTCAACAGGTTCTGGGTCAACGGGCTCTGGGTCTGGGTCAACGGGCTCTGGGTCTGGCGCTGGGTCAACGGGCTCTGGCTCTGGCGCTGGGTCAATGGGCTCTGGCTCTGGGTCAACAGGCTCTGGCTCTGGGTCAACAGGCTCTGGCTCTGGGTCAACGGGCTCTGGCTCTGGCGCTGGGTCAACGGGCTCTGGCTCTGGCGCTGGGTCAACGGGCTCTGGCTCTGGCTCTGGGTCAACGGGCTCTGCTCTGGCTCTGGGTCAACGGGCTCTGGCTCTGGCTCTGGGTCAACGGGCTCTGGCTCTGGCTCTGGGTCAACGGGCTCTGGCTCTGGGTCAACATGGGACTCGGAACTGGACGGGACCAGCATTTCAAGGGATTCGGAACTGGACGGGGCCAGCAAATCAAGGGACTCGGAACTGGACGGAACCAGCATTTCAAGGGACTCGGAACTGGACGGGGCCAGCAAATCAGGGAGCTTGGGGCTGGGCTCAGGCTCTGGCGGGCAGGCGACGGGCTCAGGCTCTGGCGGGCAGGCGACGGGCTCAGGCTCATGGCGGGCAGGCGACGGGCTCAGGCTCTGGCGGGCAGGCGACGGGCTCAGGATCTGGCTGGATGTGGCTGACGTGAACCCCAGCCTTGGGAGCCTTCTTTTTGGCCAATCGCACCGATATCAGTGGGGGATCAGTCATACCGGATATCATCCGGGAAGTCCAGGGACCGATCTGGCGGCAGGGCTGATGCGGTGTGCAGACGATGGGCTCTGGTGTGAGCGTGCAGGTGATGGGCTCAGGCGTTGGCGTGCAGGTGATGGGTTCAGGCGTTGGCGGGCTGGCGACGGGCTCTGGTTGGATGGTCTCTGGCTGGAGTGGGAGATCCTCCAAGTGGTAGCTGGATCCACAGGCCCACAGCGTGTGATCCAAAAACTCCAGGAAGGATAGATTGAGGTCCCTTACCAAAATTATCTGGGCGAGAGGGTCTTTTAGTCCACCCCAGAAACTCTTTTTCAGTTCCTCCTCCTCCAACGACACATCATCATATAGCTCTAAATAGAGCCCCACATACTCTTCGAGTGAGCGTTCTTTCTGGAAGAGGATGGGGTTTTCGAAAGGGCTCACCTCTTTCATCTTCCTTCTTTGGCTCATCTTCGGGTTTTTTTTTTTTGTACTGGTCGATCGTTCTGTCAGGGTTTGTGCAGGTAGCTGAAGACGAGGACACGGAATCTTAATATAAGAGTTTTAATAACAAAATGAAAACTTTCAAACTCAAAACAAGAACAAAACTCCAGGGCTTCATGGGTTTACACACAACCATACGTAGACGACGATCGACCAACACTGAGGGAAAACACAGGGCTTAAAAGAACTGAACCAAACAAGATAATTAACTGAAAACAGGTGCATAAAATTGGACACAAACGAGGAGCGGGAAAACTTAACAGGACTAAACCAAAATCACAAAAGACAGGGGAAGACAAGATCACAAAAGATTAACAGAACACATCAAAACGTGACAGGATCAGAGATATACAACAACATATTGTCAGCATATAAAGATACTTTGTGCTCAAAATTATGGATTATTAATATCCTTTGATATTAGTAGAGGCTATGGCTAGGGGTTCAATTGCAATAGCGAAGAGGAGTAGCGATAGAGGACAGCCCTGCCTTGTCCCACTCATTAGTTTGAAAAAAGGTGATATGTTATTATTAGTATGTACCGCAGCCAAAGAGACTGAATATAAAACTTTAATCCAAAAGATTATGTTAGATCCGAAACCAAACTTTTTAAGAGTGAAGAGGAGAAAACCCCACCTGGTCAAACGCCTTTCAACCTTTCAAAAGGTGCAAGTTAAATAAGAGACAAATAATAATGACATCCAGAGGAAAAGATTAAATTCTGAGGTATTATGTTCAGATTTTGAAAATCGATACTGAATTGAATACATTTTAAAAAACGATTAATCGAAAAATGTTTATTTTGCTCAGCCCTAATGTAATCAACGCGACATGGTGCTAAAACTTATTTAACTACTTTCCTCAAGCTCCATTTCCAAGATTGTAATGCCAAGTTGGCCTTGCCATGACCGTGTCCATATTCTCCTCTTTTTTTTCAGCGCACATAAAAAACACAATTGCCAAAGTGTGATTCATCTAGCTTTATTTGTTTACCATTAGCGCATGTTAATGATGTCTTATTATTCTATAATAACTTGCGTTGTAGCCTACAAATCAATAGGTGGTCATCATCATACAGTCTACATGCATGTCGAACCCAAGTTTAGTAGATCCATGTCGTACAGCGTGATTTGTAATGATCTTATAGTATTGCCAAAATCACAAGTCTGTAGCAGGCATTAATCTTTGACAAACTTTGTGCTCTTCAGGTTTGATGGAAGATGAGCCAGTATCAGTGATGGAGGGAGATTCTGCCACTCTAAACTCTGGTCTCACTGAAATGAAAAACGATGATGTCCTTGAGTGGAAGTTTTTAAACAAAGGGTCTTTAATAGCTAAAATCGATAATTTGGCCGGCAGCATCACTGTATTTGATGGTCCTGATAAGAGATTCAGAGGCAGACTGAATGTGGATCATCAAACTGGATCTCTGACTATCAAAAACATCACAATTAAAGACACTGGATATTATAAACTACAGGGCAAAAATGTGACCAAGAGGTTCCTTCTCATTGCCTATGGTGAGTTAAATGTCAGTTTCACCTGTTTTATATTTGATATTTATTTCAGCACAAAGATACAATTATTAATCCAAACACCATTTTGCTTTTTTGTGTCCAGTCTTATATACACATATTATTTTAAATTCAAATTATGAATGCTGTTTCTGTTTGTTCTGTGTGTTTGGTGATACAGATGAAATATCAGTGAAGGAGGGAGATTCAGCCACTCTGAACTCTGGTTTAACTGAATTGGAGGATGATGGACTTATTCTGTGGAGTTATTATTGGAAAAATCATTTTAATACTTTGGTTAATAACGACATCATACGTAGAACAGCTGCTGGTGGGAGATTCACAAGGGAGATGCTGAAGGTGGACCAAAATACTGGATCTCTGACCATCACAAACACCACAACTGAACATACTGGAACATACTTACTAGAAACTGATGATCTGTACAAGAGTTTCAATCTTACTGTCTATGGTGAGTTAAATATCAGTTTCACCTATTTTATTTATTGCAGCTTTAAAGTAGATCTAAAGAAGGATTGTATTTATTTTAGATGTAGTTTTATCCTTAAAATGTTTACAGGTAAAGCCAGATTTATTTTGAACTCTCCATCTATCAGTTAATGGAGACAGTAAGTTTATTTATTGAGCTGTTCTGTTTGATGTTTTTATTCCTCAGACTCTGTGAAGCTGTGATTCGATTGGTCCTCTCTGCTCTGGTGGGCGTGGCTACTGTCATTGCTCTGGTTTATGACATCAGATCCAGAACAGCTGAACGAAATCAAGCACAAGTTAACCTCATAACTATTTCAATCATTTATTAATCAGCTTTATTTTGTGGTGTTGGTTTATCACACTCAAACTTGATTCATGTTTTTGGGAAATTCCTAATGATTCACTTTGATTTCTAATTAAATTGTAATAAATAAAATAACTTTTAAAAAAAATTTTGTCTTGCAAGAAAAATAAACTACTTAGGATTGTTCATTGCACCAAAAGTACAATTTGAGAGGAACTTTAATTATATGTACAGTTCAAGTCACATAGACCACAAGACATAATAATAACTGAATTTACACGAAAGATCCAGTTCAAAAGTTTACATATGTATTAGTATACTTTATTGTTCTCGAAAAGAAATTTGTTGTGGACAACATGTTGCATAGACTTATAGACAGATAAACAAATACTAATAACAATAATAATAATGATAATTTAAAAAAGTATTATCAAGTAAACACTTATTGAACATTCGCACAGATACAAGTACAAAGGAATTCTTGTATAGGTTTAATTTGCACATTGGGAAGCTGTATCTTCTACCCAAAGGAAGTAGTTCATACTGTGAATACAAAAAGTGAGTTTGCCCACCCAAAATCTTCTGTACCTAATTAAAAATGTATTTCTCATATAAATTTTGAAGGTTAAGATTGCCCAACAATTTTCAATGCTGTCAACACCAGGTGAACCAATTTAGATTACAGTTAGGTTCCCAAACCATACTGTAATACCAAACAATACTTTCTAAAAACAGCTTTGTAAAAAAGATTTAGCGTAAAGTTCTGCCAGGAAGATTAAATGTTATTTAAGTAAATGTCATTACTTCTGGTCTATCGAATCACGATCTAATACCTAGTGTAGTGGCCGTTTGTCAACAAACAAAAGAAAATTAAACTTAAATCAAACCTTCAAACGACAACTTCTAGCACCCTGGGCAGGTGATATACGCAGGCAAGAAAAATCAAATTCAAAGCTGGATTCAGGGTTTGTGGCTGGTTTATTTGTTCCAACTGAGCAAGCAATACAGCATCTCTCGCGCTGGTAGAAAACCATGTGCCCATCACCCAGGTGCTACAGGCCACTTCCTACCACTTCACCATATCACCTTCACCTGTGCCCATACATGCCCTCAGGTGTCTAAATCAAACATTGCAATTGTTAAACTAACCAAAAATAAAGACTAAACATATAAATAAAAAACAATTAACTAAACAAACAAACATTGCCAAATTATATTACTAATGTGAACAAAATCATAATAAATGAATTAACAAAATTACCAATACTGAAAGCAAACTAATGTAGCTCCAACACTCCGGCCCCTAATTGTGCATTATCACAATTACTGAACTCTCAAAACGGAGCTACACACTATACATTTTAAATATATCAGGCACAGTTGTCTTGCCGCACCTGCAAGAAAAAGAGAAAGAAAGAGAATAATAGAGGCAGACAAAGAGAAAGAGAGAGAGAGAGTCAGTTCGTGTGATCACACCGCCGCCTCCAGCAGCAGGCACAGCTTCGTCACAGGCCTCTCTAAGATGCTGGTCTTCGTTTGGAGGCGAACAGAGCGCACAACCCCATTCACATCTGATCTGACATCCAAAACTTTCCCCATCATCCACGATCCTCTTGAAGCTGTAGCATCTGCCACAAGAACAACATCTCCAGGTAGAAGGTTTCTTCTTAGTGCTGTCCATTTTTGTCTCTGTTGCATCAATGGCAGGTACTCAAGAATCCATCTCTTCCAGAAGAGTTCCGCCATGTACTGTATCTGCTTCCATCTTTTTCTGACATACAGATCATTTCTGTCAAACAATCCTGGTGGCATAATTGGTTTACTCTTCAACAACAGAATGTGATTCGGCGTCAAAGCTTCTAGGACATTTGAATCATCTGAGGCCCTTGTAATAGGCCTATCATTCAATATTGCTTCAACTTCGCAAAAAACAGTTTGGAGTGCTTCATCGTCCAGGGTCTGTTGTTTAAGGACTGAGGTAAGAATACTCTTCACTGAGCGAATCAAGCGCTCCCAAACGCCACCTTGATGGGAAGCTGATGGGATGTTGAATCTCCATTCTATGCCGTCCTGAAGAAAGGCTCTTTGAATTTTACCATGGTTCAGGGCAGTCAGATTCTCCTTGAGCTCACGGCTGGCTCCAACAAAGTTAGTTCCGTTGTCAGACCTGAGAGTTGAAACTGGGCCTCGTCTGCAGATGAACCTTCTCACAGAATTTATACAGGAGTCTGTATCCAACGTGTATGCTACTTCCAAGTGTACAGCACGGCTGGTCATACAGGTGAAGAGCACTCCGTATCTTTTGAGAAGACTTCTGCTTCTCTTAACTTCAATGGGCCCAAAATAATCAATGCCAACATGAGTGAAAGGGGCTTCATCAGGCAACACTCTTTCAGCAGGTAAGTCCGCCATTTTTTGTTCAAGGAGTCTTCCTCTGTTGCGTCTGCAAACAACACAATCTGATATAACCTTTCTTGCAGCAGAGTTTGCATTTATAATCCAATACTTCCGCATTAATCTGGACAACATATAATTTCTTCCAGTATGACCTATCTGCTGATGAATATGGTGCAGAATTAGTGTTGATACATGCAGGTCTTTTGACAGAATAGCAGGACGCTTGGATTCCACTGGCAGTGAGGCTTTGCTTAACCGACCACCCACTCTGAGAATCTCACCATCCATCACTGGGTCCAATCTATACAGTGGACTGTCCTTGGATATGGATTTCACACCACTCTGCAGCGAGGAAATTTCATCTTTAAACCGTTGATGTTGTACATACCGGATGATTGACAGCTCTGCCCTGGTCACATCTTGAGGTGTCAGACTCTGTCCTTTGAGCGTAGCCTTAAAGCGCTGCATTTGGCTTTCCACCTGTTTATGACAGTCTGTAATGTCCATACTGAGGTTAGCAGAGGCATAAAGCTCTTTTCTCCAATGTCCCAATAACACAAGAGTATCCTTGATCTTAAGAAGCCAAGCTACAGCTACCTGCAATCTCTTCCACGATGAAAAGTAATGGATCAAGTGGCCCATAGCATTGTCTGTCTCTTTAACAACAGCATTCATTGTCAAGACCCTTTTGATCTCAGGGTCAGCGCCAGGAATCACCTGAAGGTCTACATCTAATTTAGGCCACCCATCCTTGGACTTATAAAGGAAATCAGGTCCCATCATCCATCTCCTTCCATTCAGGAGATCTTCTGCCCTCATTCCTCTTGACGCTTCATCTGCTGGGTTTTCCTTTGTCCCCACATATCTCCACTGATCTATATCAGTTGCCTCCCTGATGACTGCAATTCTGTTGGCCACAAAGGTATAGAATCGCCGGTTTTCATTTGATATATATTTAAGGACTGTTGTGCTGTCCGTCCAGAAAACTGACTTCTCCAGCCTAAGTTGCAACTCCTTCCGTAGCATGCGGTCTACTCTAACAGCGAGGACTGCAGCTGTTAGCTCCAGGCGAGAAATCGTTGTCTGCTTCAGCGGAGCAACTCTGGCCTTCCCCATCATAAATGCAACATGCACTTTATTATCCCTTTCCAGTCTTAAGTAAGAGACAGCTCCATACCCAACCTCACTGGCATCAGAGAAGTGATGAAGCTGTATAGTAGCAGGGTTGCCAAAGTCATTAGGCTTAATGCAACGATCAATCTTGAACCTTGTCACCTTGTGGAGATCTTCCAACCAGCCAGCCCATTGCTTAGCGAGAACATGGGGAATATCTTCATCCCATCCTAGGTTTCTTTTACAGAGTTCCTGCAGTAACAACTTTGCCATCATGCTGAATGGAACAAGGAAGCCCAATGGGTCATAAAGGGAGCTGACCACCGAAAGAATTCCTCTTCTCGTCCGTGGTTGCTCTTGTGCTTTGGCCTTGAATCCAAATTGGTCAGTCTCAACATACCACTGTAGTCCTAATGTGCGTTCAACAGGAAGTTGATCTGTATCCAAATCCAGCTCCATCATGTCTTTTGCTCTCTGGACTTCGCTGACAGAGCGCAACACTGCACGACTATTGCTGACCCACTTTGACAGAGTGAATCCTCCTTTCTGACAAAGTGCAGTTAAATCCTGGATCATTTTCCTAGCTTCCTCTTCTGAGGCCATTGAACGGAGGCAATCATCAACATAAAAATTGTTTTTCACTGTACTCACAACCTCTGGAGGGAAGTGTTCTGCGTTGTCATCTGCAGTTCTCCTCAAGGCATAATTGGCACAGCTTGGCGATGATGCAGCTCCAAATAGATGTACCTTCATGCGGTATTCCTGCGAAGCCTGTGCAGTGTCACCATCTGGCCACCAGAGGAAGCGGAGAAAGTTTACGTACTTATTTGAGACATGAACCTGATGAAACATAGATTGGATATCAGCCACTATTGCAATAGGCTCCTGCCTAAATCGGACTAAAACTCCAATGAGGCTGTTGGTGAGATCGGGGCCTTGCAAAAGCTGACTATTGAGCGATGATCCTTTGAATGAGGCTGCACAGTCAAAAACAACTCTTAGCTTGCCCTTCTGAGGATGGTACACCCCGTGGTGAGGGATATACCACACTTTCCCATTGTTCTGTGTCAGCTGGTCAAGAGGAACTGGCTCAGCATGTCGCCGTGTTATTATTTCATTTAGAAACGTGGTATATTCCTCCTTAAAAGCACTGTTCCTGTCAAACTTTCTTTTCAGGCTACATAAGCGCTGTTCGGCTATATAACGATTATCCGGTAGGGTTACATTTTCCTTTTGAATGGCAAATCAATGCAGTAATGACCTCCAATTAGCTTTGCTGTGCTACTGACAATATCCATGAACTTAATATCTTCTCTGGACATTTCAATCTGCTCTTCTGATGATTTCTCATTAAAGTCATGGTGATACTGCTTAACAAGCATTTCTTGCAGGTGTTCAACAGAGATGCGATTTGCTGTTACAGCAGAATAGCCACTCTTACTTCTACAGCTTCCACCATGAAGAGGACCATTAATGACCCAGCCAACCCTTGTTCTGACAGCGTATGGGCCCTCATCTTGGCTATTTACTACTTCCCACGGCTCCAAAACCTTAGAGGCGTCAGTTCCAATAAGCAGATCTACACTTGCATGAATGTCATAGAGTATTACATCATTCAAATACGGCCATGGATCAATATCTGCTTGTCGTGGAATATTAAGTGTAGACACAGGTATAGTTCTTTGAGTCAAAACATCAGGAAGCTCTATGAAATCTTCAGCACCCATGCCAGACACTTCCAGACCTGACAAAACATGAGCATTCACAACCTTTCTTTGGCCCATTGTTCTCAACAAAATGCTTGTCTTCTTACCTCTCAAATTTAACTTTTTCGCCATGGTTTCTGTACAGAATGTGCCGGAACTGCCAGGATCCAGAAAGGCATATGTCTGCATGATCTTATTAGTCAGTTTGCTTCTGACCTTTACTGCAACAATAGAGAAGGTAGAATCATCTTCCACACCGGCCCCAATATGGCCACACGTCTGAAAGGTTACGGTTGAATCACTCGAAAGGCTCACAGGTGGTTTGGCTTGTCCTACAGATGTGCCTTTATCCTGTCTTTCTATATGAAGGACCCCGGGATGTTTCTGATGACATACATGGCAATCCAATCGACTCCTACAGTCCTTGCTTGTATGGCCTACCTTCAGGCAACCAAAACAAATACCCTTGTCCTTAATGAAGTTGATCTTGTCCCGGTGTGCCTTGGCTTTAAACTGTGAGCACTGACCTAGTGTGTGGTTTCTCTGCAGGCAGAAAAGACAGCAATGAGTGGAGGGTGTGCTATGTTCTACAGGCCGTGCCATAGCTTCTTCCCTCACAGGAGTGACATTCGTAACGTAGCTGCTTCCCTTCCTTCTTTGTTGTAGCTGACTGCTACAGGAGGCCTTGACATTAGGATGTTGAGGATCTTGAATGTTTCCAAAAACTGGATCCGTAACAATTTTCACTTGTCTCTCAATAAAATTTACAAGATCAATGAATGTAGCCCTCTGTCCACTTCTTTCTTGCAGATCACATGCAATATTCCTCCATTTTTCTCTTAGTTTGTAAGGAAGTTTTAAAATGATACTCCGCATGTTAGCTGGTAAGTCCAGTTCCCTCATATACATTACTTGTTCTGTTAGGTTTGAACATCCTCGGAGAAACAGGGAGAATGATTGTAATCCTTTTACATCTTCACCTTTAACGGGTGTCCAGTTGAATATTTTCTCCATGTAGGCAGATGCAATTTTATGTTCATCTCCAAAGTGCTGAGCAAGAAGACTCTTGGCTCTGTGATAGCCTTGATCTGGAGGTATATGCTGACAACTATGCACAAGATCCTTTGGCTGCCCCCTGGTGTATTGTTCAAGGAAGCTCAAACAGTCGCTGGGATTATTCGTTTTCTTCTCCACTACATTTTCAAAGGCTCTAATGAAGGATTTATATTGAAGAGGGTCTCCATCAAAAATTTGCAGATTTCTTGGAGGAAGAACAGAGGATATATTTTGTTGAACCAACAGTGCAGTGATTTCGTTTTGTTTTTGCATAATGCTCACCATGTCATTTTGGTTGTTACCACTTTGAGTTTGAGAGTTTAACATATGTCCCATTGGACGCCCATTTGCAGTCTGTACTTCTTGATATGGAGCTTCTGGCACAATCGGCCTTCCATACATTCGCTCAGCAAATCCTTGTCTTGGCCTAACAACTGTTGCAGGATCAGGTACAACAAGAACTTCATTTTCATGTGGGACAAAAGCTTTGACAAGAGGATCTAAACCGATGGACCTTTGAGCTTTGCTCCTCTCCAAATAAGAGTTCATTCCATCAGATCGTCTTGAACCACACTGTGATGAGTTCATTTCAAAAACCTGAAGCCTTGCAGTTGTAGCTGCCAAATCTGTTTCAAGCGCCAATTGCTCCTTTTCTCTACGAAGCTTTTCCTCCTGCGCTTCTATATGATGTTTCCTTTTTAAAGCTTCGGAGCGTTTAAGAAGAGCTGCTCTCTCGGCCTCCGCATTAATGCGCGCCGCAGATGTTGCAGAAACCTTTGATATGCTGGTGGTGCGTGATTTTACAGAACTTGCTCTTACACTTGAGACATTAGAAATACTGTCTTTAGGTTGTATTCCATCATCAACACATCCTGCATCGATAGGTTCTTTTGGCTGTGAGTATGGATAACCAGCTTTAGACAGCCACTCCTTCACATCTTCAATAAATGCATGACAGGATTTCATCTTCTCCTCAAAGGTTTTAGTTTTAGTGGTGAGTATTTCATCTTCTGGTAGAGGCAATTCCATAAATGTTTCATGTATATCGAGTGCTTCTTCATAACACTTAATGAACAAAGCGAGCTGAGTGTTCACCACGTCGGCATTTTCAGTTAATTCCATTAAGGCACGGATTTTATCCATAAGCTTTTTAGCCTGGTTAGTTTTTGCAGTGCGTTTTTCTTGACAAGTTTGTATGTAAAAGCACATTCCTTTAGAAGTCAATTTGATTGACCGCTTTGATTCCGGCCTCTCCACATCAGTCATTTTGTTGCAAACTTGTTGATAATATCAGTGAATGTTCACAATCGGACAACAAGGTTAGCAAAGATGGCGATCTTTATCGAAACAACTTTGCTTTATACAACAAATCCTCTTCATCCACACAAGCACACACAGCAGCACTGGCTTTACCCTTTTATGAATGTATAGACCACCCAGTGGGTTGATAATCCAACAAGCGCACAGTCAATTAAAGCAGTTCAAGATCACGTACCTCTTCATGAAACCGTTTTCCTATACGGCATTTCTTGCAGTACATACCAACTGGAGATTTCCTAGCTCAGGCAAGGCCTCTGTCTCATGCCAGCAAATAATCCACAAATGGTAAATAAAGCAATCCATACTGATTTTCCATCGGGTATCCCAATAATATCCGAAGAGAATTCCAAGGAAAGTTTTTTCTTTCATTCAATGAGCAGGTTTTCTACTTGATGTAGTGGCCGTTTGTCAACAAACAAAAGAAAATTAAACTTAAATCAAACCTTCAAACGACAACTTCTAGCACCCTGGGCAGGTGATATACGCAGGCAAGAAAAATCAAATTCAAAGCTGGATTCAGGGTTTGTGGCTGGTTTATTTGTTCCAACTGAGCAAGCAATACAGCATCTCTCGCGCTGGTACAAAACCATGGCTGCGTTCGGAATCGCATACTTCCCTACTATATAGTAGGCGAAAAGAGTAGGCGAGCGAAAAAGTACGTTCGAATCCTCAGTATTCATAAAAGAGTAGGCGAGAATTACCTGGTTGACGTACTAATTATCGCGAGATTTGAACGATAGTGCGTTCGAATATGCCTACTTTCCTACTATATAGTAGGCGAAAACAGTACGTGAAAGAAGCAGTACGTTGGAAACATCAGTATTCCTAAAAGAGTAGGCGAGAAGGTCCCGGATGATCTACTGCTTTCGCCCAGGTTTTTGAGTGCTCCTCCGATGGATACTCTTCTATCCCAGGAGGCCACTCGAGAGCATACGTCATCAAACATCACGGAGATCAGCGACGCGGGGTTTTTCAAATGTGAGTAAAACCGGTTCCTTGTGTTAAATCGTATGTGTTAAACTACTATAGAGTAAACGTTTTAACTATTGAAGGTGTAAAGGAGTTCGACAGTATAGTATAGTTGTGATTTTGCTGTAAAAACATGTTTATTTATTTATAGCTAGCTAACAGGGGAGCTCCAGTAAGCACACGTAACGTTACGTCTCTAAAGTGGATTTACATAACCATATACATCTTAAACACGCTTATTTAAAATGTCTATTTACATCTGAAAGGAAAATATTGTATAAGTATTGCATCTGAGTGATGTATGTGTGCTATTATGTAGGATAATTCACTGTTGTCAACACTGTTTACATTAGACAAATGTGCTGTAAATAAGGTAAATAAACAAATCTATAAAGTAACTAAACATGTTATATATTTTATTTGTCCCTTATTACTGTTGATAAATTGAGGAACATTTAAGTTGGATAAAAAGTGAGTTAACACATCAGCTAACTTACACCTCAGCATGTAGGCTAGTATTGAGCTGATAAATCACAGCATTTTTTTTTTTTAAACTTTTAATTCATAAATCAAATTACATTGTGTTGTTAAAATGACTGCTTTTGTATAATGTTTGTGCATTTTTGTAGGATCTGAAATGTCTGCAGACTGGTGTGAGCACTGAGGATGAGGAGCCCAGAGCTGAATCCTGGATACGGTGCCATGGATGAGACCCTCCATCACCGGCCCTTATGAGACCCTCCATCACTCCACCGGCCCTTATGAGTACCTAGCTCCATCACTCTCACACCGGCCCTTATCGCCTCAGATTGTGAAGCGCAGCAACAAGCTCCGGCACAAAGGCACGGTCACCTCTGGGGAATTATCAGAATAAAGCTGCAGAATGGGAACCGCTGTGTTGAGATGGCAGTAGGATGTGGGGTTCAGCGCCTGTAAATACATGATTGTAGTTTGAATAAAGCTTCGTTTCATGTGTTGTTGACTTGTATATGCATTGTTTATTGTGATGGTTATTTTTATTTGTTCTTTTACTCATTTATTCATGTTTCTTATTGTTTTCAGTATATAAAATATAATTATTTAATTTATGTATGCATTAATTCATTGCTTGACTTTATCTAGTGTGTATTAATGCATAACTATGTCATATGACAAAACAAATTACATTTAGCTTGTTTTACACTCTTAGAAAAAAGGGTTCATTGGGGTTCTATATAGAACCATAGGGTTCTTTACTCCAAATAACATTTTATGCTAAAAAGGTTCTAAAAATGACAAGAAAGAACCCTTTTGGCACAAAGGTTCTTTAGGCTATTATTTGACAAAACAAAATTAATGAATGAACCCCTAAAAGGTTCCATTATAACCTTTTTCCAGGTTACAAAGAACCCTAAAGGGTTCTTTTGATTGAACCCTTAAAAAGGGTTCTGTATAGAACCTTTTAGGGGTTCCAAATACGTAGCGCCTGATAGAACCTTTTAAGGTTCTATATAGAACCTTTTCTTCTAAGAGTGTATTAAATTATATCATTTTTAGTATATACATTTAAATAAGTAATATAATTAAGTATTGGTCAGCATTTAATATTATTATTTTGTTTAAGTTTTGGGGTGGGCTAACAATGCAATTCATTCTGAGGTAATATACATTTTTAAGGAGCGATACTTACATTTTTCGAGTAATAAAATCAACAGTTTTCTCCAACGGAGAGATCTTCGAGCAGCTGCCCGTCTCCTTTGTGCAGACATTACACACGCCGAGGAAAACGTTCTAGGTAGGGCTGTCGAGTTACTGATGTTATGAAGTGTTAGTGCACCTGTCACTCATATAATTTAAAGTTATTACATACAAGATCATGGAAAGATACAATAGTTGTATCATAATACATAAAAAAAGAAATGTTTTTGTTATAAGTCTGAGGGATGAAACGAGAGGTAAATTCATCAAAAAAGGGAAACAAATGAGAAACTTTTTGGGTATAAAATAAAGAAATTAACAACATATTCAAGATTTGGGGGTTTCTTATTAAAAAAATATATCGTTATAAGGATAAAACTGTGGGTCACATTATGGTTTAAAATATAACAACTTAGATCAACCCTAAATGTATTCACAAAATAAATGGAGAGCTGTTTCTTCAACAATACCACAAAATTAGCAAGTTTAATCAATATCGAGATATTTACAGATAGATGAATTAAACGTGTCGTTCATATCTTTTAAGTTGTTGCGCTTGTGATAACGGTCGTAGGTCACATGATAACGTCAACATGGCGATGATGTCCGGATCGCATTCATACTCAACGAGATTTGGCTATAAAGTACCTACTCTTTTAGCGCTTGTTAAGTAAGTACTCATTGAAATTAAGTACCTACTCATTGAGTATGCGATTCCGAACGCAGCCCATGTGCCATCACCCAGGTGCTACAGGCCACTTCCTACTTCCTACCTATATTCACCTTCACCTGTGCCCACTACTGCCCTCAGGTGTCTAAATCAAACATTGCAATTGTTAAACTAACCAAAAATAAAGACTAAACATATAAATAAAAAACAATTAACTAAACAAACAAACATTGCCAAATTATATTACTAATGTGAACAAAATCATAATAAATGAATTAACAAAATTACCAATACTGAAAGCAAACTAATGTAGCTCCAACACCTAGAGTATAAAAGATTGTTACTTACACATGTTTGAGTTCGCAGATGACGACGAAAATATTCAGTTCGCAGAAACTGGAGTTCACTAACCCGTGTCTCGATTGCCATAGATATATACACTAGATGTCGCCTTGGGGTTCCAAGCATGTGTCAAAAAAAACCGCCACCATCTTGGAACAGGAGTCTTGTCATAGGAAGTAGCTAGGTAACGCTGCATTCATGGATGATGGCGGACTTTTGTGCTGCATATGGATGTTCACACGAACGAAATCTAAAAAACAGACAGTAAGGGATTACATTTCACAAGAATGTGAAATTTTGACATTTTGTTAAAATTTCTCTGGACCAAAACCAAAAAAACGAACCAAAAAAACCTAGAAAATCGTATTCATGACGATTTATGGTGATTTTATTTCCAGTAGACCTTTTCCTACATTGACGCTGATGCATTAAAGAGGAGGGGCTCCCCGTTTCCATGATGGCGGCTCTATTGACGCATTCGCTCCAATGAACTGCTGTAGCCAAGGCGACATCTAGTGTAATCTATATCTATGCTTATCAGATTTGATCTGATAAGTTTTTTGAGGAAAACATTTCTGGATTTTTCTTCGAAATGGAACTCAATGGCAACCAACGTTTTGAAGTCCAGATCAATGCGGTTTTAAAGGTCTTTGAAGTGCTTCAATGGACTCGGCACGATCAGCTGAGGAAGAGGGTCTTATCTAGCCAAACGATAGGTCATTTTCAACAACAACAACAACAACAAAAAAATATATACTTTTTAACTACAATTGTTCGGATTGAGCTGATCTGCAACGTGCCGGTAACTACGTCATCACGTTGATTACTATTATTATATTATATATTAGGACCCTTGATCCTCACCTGACTATGGCTTTATCCATGATGTGGTTTATAATGGACTGTGGTACAGAAACTTGGCTTACTCTGGCTATTCTCTGCTGTCTCAGACGACGATATGTTTGTCCCGTTTTAGCAACCGTAGCTTCTTCGAAAGGGAGAAGATTCACTTGAAACTTGAAATGCACTTTGTTTTTATGAGAGAACATTTAATTTTAAAACCTTTCTGCAGACCAGTAGGCCTGTACAGTATTATTTAATGTACAGAGTGGGGTCAAGTTAAACATTTTAGTTTGAATTTTATTTTATACTGTGCATTGTTGCAATGTGCTAAATAAACAGTAGTTGAGTGTAGTTGAATTATTCTTTTAAACTTTAATATTAATTTATGCAATGCCTTGATTTTAGTAAAGTTAGTACATAGTCATAGCCATAAATGCAATGGTACTAATAATTGGCATAATTTCTTTCGGTGTTTCGGTTTTCGGCCTTGGTTTCCTCTTTTTCGGTTTCAGCCAAGAATTTTCATTTCGGTGCATCCCTAGAACATATGCTATAATTTTAAGATGGAAAAAAGCGGTTTTGCAAATGGCATAAATGTGTTCTTTAAAAGAAAGATTGCCATCAAAGATCACTTTGGTTTTCAGTTTTCAGTTTCTCCAAATGAAGGTAAACTCACATGTATTCAGGGTTCGAAATGAGGGGGGTCTGGGGGGGTCCCGGACCCTCCATAAGTCATTAAGGACCCGCCATAAGAATTTATTTTTGGAATTTGGGGGGTCCCCGACAAATATATTTGAACATTAAAAATGATTGTGAAAATTATAGGTCTTTAGTGACACTTTATATTCATAACAGTAATTATTTAATTACCTAGCGCGAGGCAGCTATAGGGCAGCTATTAGCCGAGTGAGTTGTTGTTGTGGTGCTCCCGCTAATGTACGGACGGTAACAAAGTTGCGCTGTTGGGGCTCGCGCAGTTATTTATACCATATTCATTTGTAGTTAAGAAACAATATATAGGCTACACACGACCAAAGTGCTGTTTTCCTGAATGCCATAACGATTGAAACCGAGATATTGATTTCATAACAGTTCAATAAACAAATAGTTAAAATAATTAAAATTAAGTTACTTACATTTTTAGACGCAATGGCTGTTTTTGTTCTGTTTCAGCAGCGAAAATAGTTCCAAACAACAGAACCACAGCGCATCTCAGAGCAACACTCATGATTCATTACTGAATAATTCAGCGTTTTGAACTATTCGCTCGAGTCAAAGATTCAATTACCCATTATTAAAACTCCTCATTCTGAATAAATCAGCCGTTTGAACGAATCGTTTAAATGAATGACTCAATGACTCGCTCATTCAAGACGGTCGCCTGCCACCTCCTACTGGCGGTTTAGTTTCAAAGCATCATTCTTTTCAACATTCCTTAATTGTATATTCAAAAAATATTTAAAACAATCTCAGAATCTCATTTAACACGGTTATAATTTTTCAATGTAAATTATTTAATTTGTTTGGTAACAGCCGCTAGGCTGTCTTATTATTTTAATTGAATGTAGCCTATTAATACAATGTAAGAATTTGAAATTAAATTTAGAGCATACACTAAATAAAATTAGGGGAAAAGTGCCCTTTTTAAAGGTACAAAAAATTATTCAGATGAGAGTGTTTACAAAAATGAAACATTGACTATTTAAGTTTAAAGGGAGTAAAGCGTCTGTTTAGGCTATAAAGGAAATTTAATTTTGCCAAAAGAAGAACTTTTATTTTAAATAAATTTTGCTTTAAAAAATCTGCCTTCTTCAGTGTGATATGTTACCATATTATCATGCTTGATTGAATATTTGTAATGTGATGATCAGATGCAGATATCTAAATCAAAGAATATGAGTAGTTGGCGGATGGATTATTATTTATTTTTAACAACAGATTCGAGTGACTCAAAGTGCACCAGATTAATGAATTTATCTTTAAAATGTAAAAAAATTTCTCCGGGGGGGCATGCCCCCGGACCCCCCTAGTGTTACGATTTTGCCACCTCTGGCTCATTTTGAGTAAAGAAGAAAACCCTGACATTGATCCATATAACTTTGCGTACAGTGTTGCAAGATAGTCTTCAGAATTGTTTTAATTACATACATTTTAGGGGACCCCCCAAGAGTCAGAAGTCATTTCGAACC
This sequence comes from Chrosomus eos, assembly GCA_036326025.1. NCBI lineage: Eukaryota > Metazoa > Chordata > Actinopteri > Cypriniformes > Leuciscidae > Chrosomus > Chrosomus eos. Next base: position 5,381,784 of record CM070838.1, on the reverse strand, counting down.
CTGCATGTATTTCAACTAAAAATAGAGTTTTAGAAGAGTTACTTTGCTCTGATCAGCCAAAATAACAAAGTCTGCATTCAAAAGCAAAACATCTGATTATGAACTTATTTCTCATCAAATTCTCCCAAGCTCAAAACCGTCTGGTAACCAAATAATATTTCTCTAAATTAACGATTACATTTACAGGTCACTATATGTTTGGATTAATGTTCACTTGTGAATTTTTTTCTAACAACACAGGCATTTAGTGGCTTTTGAGTCATATGAACCATGTAATGTTTTTCTCTTTTAATTTATCTGTTCCCTCATCTGTGTGTCTGGTTTGATCTGTCGGTGGATAAACAGCTTCTGCTGGATGTTTGTCGTCTCTGTGTGAGCAGAGCGTTTCTTCATTTTCTCTCCAGCTAATAAGCTCACAATATTCCACTCCACACAAAACATCTTTACACACAAATAAAGTGAATCCATCAACAGTCAAATTAGAGTCCAGGTCATAGGTAAAATATGATTGACAGCTCACAGATTTAAATAACACCAGTAGTAGATACAGATATCTAATCCAATATTTCACTCTTCTGCTATTAGTTTTCATTCAGTGCCAGAATTCATTTGAAAATGTAAGATCAGCAAAAGCTTGTTGATTTTCGTGATGATAAAGGAGACGGATGTGAGCGGAAACTAACTGAGGTTGGGGGGAGGATTCACACTTTAACAGATAAATATCGCAGTTCAGTCTTTCAGATAAATCGGAGTGTTTTCTGACATTTTAAGAGTCACTATCGTGGGCTTTTCAGTGAACTGATGAAGAAAATGTTTCTCAAAATAGTTTTACTCTGTTTGTGGCGTCTGGTTGGTGAGTTTTAAATGTGTTTTTATGGCTTCTGCTGTTTCTGTTCTCGTACCATGTGATAAATTACTAGTTAAATTAGTTAGAGAAGATTTACATTCAGTGTTAGTATCAGCAACGGTGGCTGTAGTGAAGCGCACGACTCAGGAAATAGCACAACAAACAGTCTTAAATATAACACTTAATCTAAAAATGCTTAAAATTATACTTGCTTGCTTTAATAATCAATCACTATTTTACAATAAATCACTTTTTAGATCAAATAAGTAGCAAAAGACCAAATTTATTTTGCCATTCACATAAAAGAATCTCATTCTGCTCGAGCCTCTCTTGCCGCTCTAAAGCCCCGTTCACACTACACGCGACCAAGCGACGCGATACCATTCATTTCAATGGTGAGCGGGCGACTTCCGGCGACACGCGCGACAGCGCCCGTTGGCGACTAGATGGGGCGTGTCTGTCGCGCGACAAAGTTGAGATCTGTTTAACTTTATGCAAATGAAGAGCGACTTTCGGGGAGCGACAACCAATAGGAGTGCTGTCAGTGGAGCGCGTCACTCTTCAGTGCTGAGTCTGACCGAGGCAAGTTGAACGAGAAGCTCATTTTAGCAGTCAGAAACTGTCCTATAATGTATGATATATCTCTGTGTACATACAGTGGTATTCACCGTATACTGACTCTGTGTCTGGATGGTTTCGGGAACCCAGATAGACCGGTATTTGCCCGTTTGCTGCAGTTAAATAGCCGCGATGGCAAAGAACACTCACTGTTCTCGGTCATCTTTAATATTATGCATTTTATGTACTGATTCCATCTATATTTAGACTTTTCCTTCCAAAATGTGTGTTTGTAGCATCAAGAAAACGTATTTGTTGTCTAACATAGAGTAACATCCGGGAATGTCACTCACAAACATTACTAGGCAACCAGTAGTGGGAACGCCCTCCATCGCAGCCACTGGCGACCTGCAGCGACAAAGTCGCGTGTAGTGTGACGGTAGAGATCCACTTGTCTGACACGACAGTCGCGTGGTGTCGCAACGCCTCCCCACATTTGTACTTTGATGGGCGTTCCTCAAGTTTACTGCTCTAAGCGTGGTTTTGAGCCAGCGGCTAGTCTAGAACAGAGGACCTGCGAGAGACTTCCCCCCGTCTCCATATGCTCTACTTCTATTGGATAGACGCGTCGCGTTTGGCGGATTCATTTGCATAAAGCTGGGCATCGGCCAGCTTTTGGACGTGCGACAATTTTCCAAATGAAACGCCGCCTTCCCGGAATGCTTTGCGGGCGCGTTAAAGTCGCGTGACGTCACCCATAGGAATAAAGCGAAGCGCGGCACGACAGAAGTGTCGCGCGGACAAGTGGATCTCTACCGTGAACGGGGCTTAATTCTGCGCGCGGCTACAGATGAAACACGATAGGCTGGGAGGTTGCCGCTTCAATGAATGTTGGCTTGAAAACAACAAATTATGGTTGAAACGAGGACCAAATTCTCGAGTAGCCACCTGCAAAGTCTGCAAAAAAGACAAAAAATGTGAGCATTCAAGCCATGTAAAAGGTAAGCCCCCACGGCTTACCTAAACAGAATAGACAAACAAACAGAAAGACTAATTCTTTTTATATGTTCCCGGTTCTGGCTGACCTAATTTAAATACGACCCGATGAGCTTTAGCACTTTCATA
>CM070838.1:5266754-5374254 GCA_036326025.1 Chrosomus eos | reverse complement strand
ACCCTTATTCATCGTCTGGTGTCGTTTAAAGCCCTTTGAAGCTGCACTGAAACTGTCATTTGGACCTTAAACCGTTTGGGTCCCATTGAAGTCCATTATATGGAGAAAAATCCTGGAATGTTTTCATTAAAAACCTTAATTTCTTTTCGACTGAAGAAAGAAAGACATGGACATCTTGGATGACATGGGGGTGAGTAAATTATCAGCAAAAGTTTTTTTAAAGTGAACATCCTTTAAAACCATTTACTTTTATAAATGACTGTCTTAATCTGTGTTTAGCCCGTTTCTGTTTGTTCGATGATTCAGTTCCAGAAGTGAAGAAAAAGTCAGTGAAGGAGGGAGATTCAGTCACTCTGAACTCTGGTCTTACTGAAATGAAGGATGATAATGTGATTCAGTGGAGGTTTGGATATAAAAAACCTTTAATAGCTGAAATCTATAAACGGACTGACAGATTCACTGTATATGATGATGTTCTTGATGGGAGATTCAGAGACAGACTGAAGCTGGACAATCAAACTGGATCTCTGACCATCACAAACACCACAATGAAACACGCTGGAGATTATGAACTACAGATCAACTCTATGAGGGTTTGTTTCGATCTCACTGTCATTGGTGAGTTCAAAAACATTTAATGACAACATTTTAATTCATACACCATTTTGTTTCTTTTATGATATTTTTTATATTAAAGGGCACCTATTATGGAATTTTGAAAATTACCTTTCATGTAGTGTGTAACACAGATCTAAGTGAACTAAAACATCCTGCAAAGTTTTAAAATGAAAGTTCACCGTAAAAAAAGTAAATTATGAGTCGACTCTTGAGTCAATTTAATGAATCGGTTTTCCAATGAGTCATTTTCCTTTTCGTTGTGACGTCAAGACGAAAAATTATCAATTTGGCCGCGCCAGGGAAAACTTGAAAAAATCATGTCGACAACAAGACGCTGTGTTCTGAAGTGCGAATCAAAAGCGACCTTTTTTCACTGGCCAGAGACGAGCATGTGAAGAATCAGTGGCTAGAGTTTATATTTACAACTATACCACACAAGTATAGCCGAACCTTGTGCTGTGTTCGAATGACGATTGCTTTACAAACACAACTGACTGGGTCATCTGACCAATCACCGCCGATTAGCGTCACGCAAAGGAGGGGTTTGGAAAAATGAGTCGTTGAACAAATCATTTGGGAGTCGGTGAGCAAATCAGGTAAAAATAAATGCAGATTATAGGACAACAAAAGTGTTTTTTGTCATTGCATGCATGTAAAACTGTTGTTGGGGACTCCAGAACATATTAGGAACATTTTAAATGCCATAATAGGTACCCTTTAAGTTAAAATTGTATATAATTTAATTTAATAAACCATTAGAACCTGTTTATCTGTGACCCTGTTTCTGTTTGTTCTGTGTGTTTGATGAGTCAGTGTCAGTGACGGAGGGAGATTCAGTCACTCTAAACTTGGGTGTTATAAAGGATGAAGCGATTCGGTGGGTTTATAGGAGTGAAAACGGTTTAAAAGCTGATATCTATAAACGGTTCGACAGAATCACTGTATATGATGATGTTCTTGATGGGAGATTCAGAAACGGACTGAAGGTGGACAATCAACCTGGATCTCTGATCATCACAAACACCACAATGAAACACGCTGGCGATTATAAACGTCAGTTCTACCGTGACTGGAAGCCTTCTTATATTCGTCTAACTGTCTATGGTGAGTTAAATATCAGTTTCATATGTTTTATTTATTACAGCTAGATCTAAAGAAGTGAAGTGTTGGGTAAGTTACTCAAAAAAAGTAATCCACTACAAATGACTAATTACTACTTTAAAATTGTAATTTGATTACATTACTGATGACTGCATTAAAAAATTAATCAGATTACAAATTACTTTACTTTCAAGTTACTTTGAAACCTATTAAAACTTCAAGAATACACTACAATATTAAACTCAGTTCTTTCCGTAATTTAATATTGCAGACATCCCAAGTCTCCCTGATGCCCGCAAATTAGTTAAAATCTCCTGGAATCTAGAGCAAGCGAGCAAGAGCGCGCATGCAAGACAGAAGAGACTGTGCTCTAGTCTAAACCTTGTAGCGCCCGCAAGGCGGAGAGGGAGAGAGCGAGAGACCTTGCGTGTGTGTGTGCCTCATGAAGCGCGTTCTCCGGTAATTCATTAAAGCGCATGCTCATTTAACTGACGCAGCCGGCCAAACGTGATTAAAAATGCATTTTACCAAATATTTTTTTCTTAATACATTTGTAACGCAATTTAACTTAATTTTATTGACATCAGTAACTGTAATCAAATTACATACATTTTAAATGTATTGAGTTACATTATTGCGTAATCACGAAAATAATTCGAATACAGTAACGCGTTATACCCAACTCTGATTATGACTAATTAGTTAAAATGGCAATTTTTTTTCCATTAACAGCAGGTTTATATTTAACTTTCTATTAAATTGTTTTAAATGCTCTACTTTTGATAATCTCGGTTTCTCTCGATGTTTCTTCCTCTGCTTGAATAACTTCATTCATCCTCATTTATCTTTATTCTCTGATGTTTTCAGCTCGTCTGCCTGTTCCTGTCATCAGTAACTCTTCACACGGTTCTTCATCATCATCATCATCCTGTTCATTGGTGTGTTCATTAGTGGTGAATGTGAGTCATGTGACTCTCTCCTGGTACAGAGGAATCAGTGTATTGTCCAGCATCAGTGCGTCTGATCTCAGCATCAGTCTCTCTCTACCTCTGGAGGTTGAGTATCAGGATAAAAACACCTACAGCTGTGTGCTGAACAATCCCATCAGCAACCAGACCACACATCTGGACATCAACACATGTGCAGGTACGGCAGCGCTGAAATTAGTGTTTATTGACTGATCTGATCTCAGTTTGATGTGTTTATTCCTCAGACTCTGTCCACTGGTGTGGTCCTACTGAAGCTGTGATCCGATTGGTCCTCTCTGCTCTGGTGGGCGTGGCTACTGTCATTATTCTGGTTTATGACATCAGATCCAGAAGAGCTGAACGAGATCAAGCACACATTCACACATCAGGTACATGATGTCATTTCTCACAAAGAGATTTTTCGTGTATTAATATTTGTGAGATTTATTAATGTATGCCTTTATATGTTCATCTATTTCAGGAAGTGCTTAAATCTAAAGCAGAATGCTGAACTTTAATGGTGCTTCAAGTGTCATAATAAATACTGATTTTTATTTGCTTGCTTTCTCAAGTAAATACTGATTTCTTTCTCCTTCAGTATCAGATTTAAAAAAATCTAATTTAAAAGGCTTTGTTGTTTATATTCTACTACTACTTCTGTATATTTCTCATATGTATTTGCTTGCCTTTATCAATAAAGTTTTCTCACTCTGAGGTTTAAGAGTTTCTCCATGTTTTATTACATTTATTATGTCGAGCGACTCATGGAGGTATACTAACTTTATGTATATTTAAACAATTTCAGCAGTGTGCCACATATAAAGCTTCACATTATTAAACTGTTAAAGTAACTTTGCTTTACTTTTTGCACACTTGTTACTCCTAGTTTTAATGCTTAACCTGGGAAAACAAAATGAGTAAAAATAAACTAATTCAATAGAGCAAAGTGACGGTTCAGGCCAAAAGGACATAAACCACAAGAGGGCAGGAAAGATTACTTCACGTAGTTCATTCCTGCGAATTTTTCCTTTGAAAGGGTCTTTCCCATGGACATGTTTCAAATAATTAGAGCTTATTTGGTTAGGGAAAGTAAATACATCCAGTTTAGTCTATTAAAAATTTTATCTAATGAGCTCCAATGCATATATATTCCTTTGTATTCCGAATAATGCCAAAATTCGGCTTCCTCTTATTTCCAGGTTCATCTAGAAATAATATAAAAAATATCTTGATTTTTAAACTCAGCAGCCACAATACAAATCTACAAACTCATCCTGATGCAAAGGATGAGCTTTTCACACATTGGAACTCTAACGTCTCTGATGGTAAAATTATAGTATTCTGATACTTATAACTGTGGTTTGAAGTAAACAGATAAACAAAAGTTACACACTAGCTAGAAGTTACTAAGGCCCTAGTGTAACTTTATGTCAGACTTTCAGTCTGTCGTTTTCGGTTCCTTTGTCGGAGTCATAAACCACTGCAGCGACAGTAGCCACACCCACCAGAGGAGAGACGACCAATCAGATCACAGCTTTAGTAGAACCGCATTATCACACTTTATCTCGATAGCTCCGCCCCCAAATTCAGACAACACAGGTACCTTCCCCCTCATGAGTGGACACGCCCCTTACAGCTGATTGGCTAAGAGTGCGTCTTGGAGCTTGGTTTGATCCACTTTCAATAGCGTTTCTCAGAAATCCCTTACTGCACCTTTAAATAATTATATTGAAATAGGGTTTCAAACAGCATATTTATGGATTAAAAATAGTCTACAAACAATAAAAATTATTTACTAGTACTCACCAAGTTGGATGGGAAAGAAATTATTTCTGATGCCACTTTACACAGGTTTTCATAGTTAACTGAAATTATAACTAAAACCTACAAAATGATGTTATTAGAAAGACTGAAGCTCAAAGTATACTTTGTTTTCTATGCGTACCTTAGCATATGGTAGAAACGCGCAGCTTTTCAAAGTCTATTCCATTTGATAGGGTTTGTCCTTAGCGTACGCATAAAAAAATATATACTTTGGGCTTTAAGATAGAACTACCAATAGATAATCAATTCACACGCATAACTTAAAAAAAATATATAAATATATAATGTTTGGTTCAAAATTACTTGAGTTAGACAATAATATTATTCTGTAAAACTGTATAAAAACAGGGTTTATTTGGCAATTATTTTAGGAATCTAAATTATAAATCAAGAGTTTGCAAAATAGTGGTAAAGGCTACGGTTGTTTGAAGTGTAGACAAGCTTTTTCTCAACAAATGTCATGTTAAAACGTTAATTATTTTTCTATTTATCAGCACTTATCTGTGTTTTGCAAATGCATTTTTTAATTGATAAGATTTGGTTTATTCTACGTTCTCTAAACAGGCCGAAATGAAGAATATCAGCAGTTTTGGAAGATTAAATATTTTTTTTATTGTAGCTATTATTACAATGTGGGATAGTTGCAATGTTTTGTGAAAGTGCTATTTATATACAACCATGTACTTTTATTTGCAATTATCTTTTTACCTTAGTCTCCCTCTCTTTATCATTAGCAAACAATAGTGCCACCTGCTCATTAAATATGTTTGCGATCTAAAAAAAATAATATATTACTTAAGCAGGCTTGACTGTTCTTTGTCTCAAAGGTGTTAGTAGAAAATTCACATCTGACAACAGTAGAACAAACTCAACATTTTTACTCAGTGTAACAGGATAAATTACAGTAGACGCCTGATGTGATGAACAGTGTTTTTCGTAACTTTAGGGGTTTGTTGCAACTTAAACCAAGAGATTTAACGTTTAACTATTATATGTTTTGTGACGGTAAAGTATGGTTTACAAAGCGACCATTTCAGTGCTGTTTTTTATGTCTGTCAGTCTTCAGAAGTTTTTCCTTTGGGCACCCGGAAACGTGCCTTCTTGGAGTAAAGTAGATTCCTGCTGAACAGCAGTGGGATGTTTCCCAAATACAGGAAGAGCGCAAGACTCATGCCTGAAAAATACATGATTTATACTGTTTAAATACTTACACCATCACATTGATTAAAAACTTTGAATGCATTATTTGAATACTTGGTATTTATGAATATTTCTGAAATGTACAAGGACTTACCGATAAGAGGCCCGAGCCAGTAAACGAGAGAATACGCTAAGAACGAGTGTCCAGGACAGGTGAATGTTAGCGCATAAGCGAGGGACGGATTCACATATCCAGATGTGTAGTTGTTTCCTAGTGTGAGAAAGAAGTTTGGCGTTAAAAATAACACTTCACCAAATCATTGCCAATGAAGAGTCGAGACGTTCTTTAGAGAAACAGAAAAGTAGTGTATTTTAAAAGATGCAATTTATTTTGTGTTAGCCTCCTCTAAATAAATGCATTTGCAGTCTACAATCCTTATTAAACATCTTCATACTTTTGTATACCATGCAGTTAAATTGCAGTTATTTTATGCACTTTAAATCTATATTTAATATATGCATTTGAAAGCTACAATCCTTATTTAAAATTAGCATTTTAATTGCAGTCATCATTTGATTTATGCATTTGAAATCTAAATTTTTTAAAGTAATATGCATTTGAAATCTTCAATATTTATATTTTAAATGCAATCTTTATTTAACACATGCATTTGAAATCTACATTTATTGTATTTTAATATATGCATTTAAAATCTACATTTTTAATTTAATTTAAGAATTTGAAATCTACAATCCTTATTCAATACATGCATATTAAATGCCGGTAAATAGTCCTTATTTAATATATTTATTTTAAATGTGCAATCCTTGTGTAAAATATGCATTTTAATTGCAGTCATTATTTTATATATGCATTTGAAATCTACACGTTTTAATTAAATATGTGAATTTGCAATCTCAATCTTTAATTTAATATATGCATTTGAAATCTACAGTCCTTAATCAATATATGCATTTTAAATCCTTTTTAATATGTATTTAAATCTGCAATCGTTATGTAACATATGCGTTTTAAATACATAATACTTATTTAATATATTTTAAATCTACAATCTTTATTTAATATATGCGTTTTTGAATTCACAATTTTTAGAAATCTACAATCTAAATATTTTTTTAAATCTACAAACCTTATTCAATACATGTATTTTAAATGTACAATCCTTATATAAAATAATTACTGTGCAATTAAAATGCATATTTTACACATGCATTTTAAATCCAATTTTTTTATTTAATATGTGCATTTAAACATTCTACAATCGTTATTTAATATATGCACTTTAAATCTACAATTTGAACTTAATACACGCATTTTCAAATTACAAAATTTACTTTTTATATATGCATTTTAACTTGACAATTTCTATTTAATACACAGACTTAAATGTACAATATTTGATCAAAGCATTTTAAATGTAATGATTCTGTCCGCCGCAAACCCACCTGCGTATGCGATGAACGTCAGCAGCAGAGCGAGTAAGGGAATCTTCAGCATCTGCGAGCGGCTCTTCAGCACGAGGTAAACCAGGTGAAAGGTCACGGCGCCGAGGGCTTCGGCTAACAGTCCCTGTAGCGCCGAGACCCGCAACGACGTACTGCACTCGGACATCATCAGATTCTTTATCATGTGCATGTCGGTCAGCTCCATTTCCCAGTACTTTCCGGCGACTACGAGCGCTAAGTGCGCGCCGAGTAACTGCGCCGCGACGCTGAGGACGCCTGCCACTGCGCCGACGTCTTTCTGGAGGATTCCCATTAACGTTACCGAAGGATTTCCACTTACGCCTTGCATGACGATGCCATGAATAGTGATGGACAGGAAAAGCATAGTGATGGCCACGTCGGGCCCAAGCGCCCCGGCCCACTGACCGACCTCCGCAATGGTGTCCACTTCAAGTCGACATGCAGCGAGCGCGAATGCGGCGATAAACTCGGTCAGGAAAGCCCATCGCAGCCTCGATCGTGCGAGCATCACCCTTCCTACCGCACTCACACCTACTATAGTTAAGAAGTAGCCCAGCGAGGCATTAAGCCCTGACATGATGTTTCAAACGGTGTAGTGCACAGCTAGCTGTGCTGAACAGAAAGAAAGATACGAGCTCACCAACGCTGTATTTGCTAACAGCATGTGATAACGTGGCACACGGAGATGCCGTGTTCTTATCAAAGGGGGTTTTTTGACACAAACCTTAGGTTGAAAAAACACACTGACCTATTCAAGGCCACCTATGAAAAGTGACCGTTCGCTTTGGCTCCCTCTAGTGGAAGAGTGTTGATCTCATTGTTTAAATTGTTTCTCAAATATTTTTGCACAAACTAGCTTTTGGGACTGTAGTAGATGTGCACATAAATCAACTGTAGCTGACATGAAAACTCAGCCTTACCTGATGTAGTTGGAGAATCAGCAACTCGTGTAACATCAGGAGACGCTGCTTGCTTCAGCATCAGGCCTCGTTGGCGCAGTAGGCAGCGCGTCAGTCTCATAATCTGAAGGTCGTGAGTTCGAGCCTCACACGGGGCAAGATTTTTTGTTTTGCAGAAGCAATGAGATTCGCTCATGTTGTTTGATGTTCCAGTCTGTGGAAATTCAGACATTTTTACTTAAGGATTTGGCATTGTTTTATGTCAGGTTTACTGATAAACACTGCCACCTAGTGGGTCTCTTAACGAAAACCATTAAAAAAACATTTCTGTAACTTGAAATAAAAGTAAAATGGTAGCACTTTACAATAAGGTTCATTAGTTAACATTAGTAAATGTATTAACTAACTTGAATTAAAAAATAGCAATACATTTGTTACAGTATTTATTAATAAAATACAGCTGTTCATAGTTTGTTTCATGTAAGTTCAGTGTATTTGCTAATGTTAACAAAGACAACCTTTGATTTTAATAATGTATTAGTAAATGTTGAAACTAAGATTAATACATGCTGTAGAATTATTGTTTATTCTTAGTTCATGTTAACTAAGGTAGTAAACTAATTAACCGTATTGTAAAGTGTTACCAATAAAATATTAAAAAAGATTATAATATACAACTTATTTTATATCAGCTAACTGCCAAGACAACATCTCAAATATTCAAATTATTTCTCGAAAATAACTAAAAGAGAAATTAATCAAAATTAAACTAATTTCATATAAAAATATTAAAATTATTGTATATTTAAAGTATTTGATGATACTAAAATAGCTGAAACTGAAATAAATAAATAATCAAAGCTATACAGACATCAAAAAACAAAAATGGCAAAAACACAACTAAATTACCTAACTTAAAGGGCACCTATTATGCAAAATTCACTTTTACATGGTGTTTGAACATAAATGTGTGTTGGCAGTGTGTGAGCAAAACCACCCTAGAATGATAAAAATCCACCAAGTAGTTTTTTTTTTCAATCTCAATAAATCATAAGCACTGTCTCAGAACGAGCTGATCTCAGATTAGGCGCTTTGTGACATAGAATTACGCAAGCCCCACCGACGTGGTTTGATTGACACTGTGGTTTTGGCATAGACCCCGCCCTCTGTGATCTGTAAATCCTCCATTGTTTCAACGACAGCCGGTAATGTCTCCTAAGAAAAATAAGTGTTCTGTTTTGGGATGTAAAAATGTACAAAGTAGTTTTCACTTACTTTCGACATCAGAGCCACTGAAAACGCAGTGGATGGATTTTATTTACGAAGGAAAGGCGCCACTTAAACTTCCAAAATATGTTTATGTTTGCGCAAATCATTTTCTGACTGACCGTTTTGTGAACGAGGGTCAATTCAAAGCAGGTCTTGCTTCAAAGTTAATCCTCAAAGTGTGGATCGTTGCCTACTGTTCGCAATCCAACATCACCTCCAGAAGAAGTAAGTGTATTTTATGATTTTTGAGCAAATAGTCATTTCAGTCGATGTCAGCCAATTCAACAACAAATGCGTCTAAAGTTGTTTTCGTCGTCGTAGGATGTCTGTGTAATTTAAACCTTGTTTGTATAGTGTGTAACCCATGTTTATAAATATATTTTTAAAGATATTGTATTAAAAACTGTGTATGTTCTGTAGCCATCTTCTCACATTTGCCACATAAGCACCTGTACACAAGTAATGATAAACATGATGCAACAGGTCCCTCGCATAAATGCAGGGTTCCAGACTGCGACCAAATTGGTCGCATATGCGACCGATTTTTGAAAATGTGCGAGTTAAAATTGTATGTGGTCGCATTAGTGCAAGTGGACGCTCGCGCAACAGAACTCCGTTGTATCAGCAGCTGCTGCAGTCCGTAACGTAACTTATGTTCAAAATGAACCAGTACATCATGAATCCATTTTCCAAACCGTGTTTTTGACTTATCCTGAATCACTACGGTACGCTAATAATAAGTGTTTATATTCTATTTTATCCCGGGCTCGGTTGTGGAGTTGCCCAGTGCCTGCGTGACTCGCCATAGACACTAACGGAGAGAAGCTCCGGCTACAATGTTCTTCCGCAAGACACGTGCAGTTTATTTATTGACGAACGTAGACATAACGCGCATTGCACACTGATGGTGAAATGCGCCAATTACGAATTCAGGAATTAAGGCATATAAAAATAAAAAGGTCTCACGAAACACTGAGCCCCTTCCTACGTCTTTCAGCGGTTAGATGAGAGTAATCGCTCGACAGAGGAAAATATAATTATTATAAAATGCAGAAGGTAAGGAGTGTGAGATTTTTGTTACAACTATAAACTTTGATAACGAAAATCTGTGTCAGCGTATTATAATACTCTAATCTTTTAAAATGTAATGCATACATTTGAATGTTTAATGATTTTTAAAAGATAGAAAGATGATGCTGATAGAAAGATAATAATAGACAGATAGATAGTGATAGATAGATAGATAGATAGATAGATAGATAGATAGATAGATAGATAGATAGATAGATAGATAGATAGATTACAAGGTGTTACAAGATTTTTTCTTCTTCCTGTTCCTTTTTATTCGTTCATGGAAACAAAAACAAAAATGTTGTAAAACGGCATGAACGAATGAATAAATAAATAGATAGATGTAGATAGATAGATAGATAGATAGATAGATAGATAGATAGATTGTATAATTCAAATGTAAAATGCTTAAAATTACAGATTAAAATTACTGTCCAAAATAATGAAAAAAAAAATGAAAATCCTGAAATTTGGCAATAATAATTACCATATATTACATGTGTTTTTATATAATATATTACAGTTATTCATGCTGCAACCCAGAAAGCCTTTGCTAGCCTTGGTCCGTTAAAACTACTATTCATCAGCATGCATTGATTAATCCCATGGCATGTAGCAAAAAAAAAAAAAAGGTGCGACCAAATCATATGCTGGTGCGACCAACTGAGAAAGTGCAACCAGTGGAAAAGTTAGTCTGGAGTCCTGAAATGTAATTTCATTTGTACGTAGCAAACGTTATCACAGTAGTTTGTAGTTTCAAAAAATTGCGCCAACGTTATCACAGTTTGTGTGTGTCGCACATCCATAATTGCAAAGGGGACGCGATTACAACTCTATAAGTACATAAATGTATCAAATAACCATTCCGAGACGTCCTCCATTCTCATTTGTGTTTCTTCTGCCGGAGTCTCTTCATTATCTGGGTCTGATTCAAACATGTACAGTGTTGTGCAAGTTACTTCCAAACTGGAATACATTATATATTACATGTTACTGTTATTTAAAAGTAATTCATTACCTTACAATATTACTGTCTCAGAATTGTAATGCGTTACATTACTCCTGTATTACTTTTGAGTTACTTTCACCAAAATAACTATACAGAAGTAGAACTTAACATTCTAAAATGACTAGGGCTTTAATGATATGCGATATGAAACCAAAATCGCGACACTCAGATCCACGAACCTGCAGAATCGCGACACACCCCTTCCAACTCCCAGTGTTATCCATACCAGATCCAATGCTACCAAATCTTTAAATTACTATTACTATTATTTGAAGTTAACTTAACATTATAAAATACGTAGACCTACACCACAAAACACTTGAGAATAAATTATTTAAAATTTGGGAATTCCAGCGTTATGGACATGGCATTTGCTGTCAAAACTTAAAAAATAAATTCTCAGAAAATGCATTAATACCAAAATATTGAAACGTCTGTTTATCCATAGGCTCCTCCCTGAAAGGAGTCCAGACAAAAATATCAGTCTACACATGCGTTTTAATTTTATTATTAGGGAAATAGACAGTCATGCGTGACAAAAATAAATCTTTAACTTTTAGGAGGCAACGATTTTTGTTGTTGTAATTTTGTGAATTACACAGCGCAAATTGGATGAAGAAGGGTTGGCTCTCCACAGAACATAAAATATAAATTTTATTTTATTTTTCGTGTTCGCATTTATGAGGAAAAAACAATTTTACAGAAGTGACAGTTCTCCGTCATGGACGCGAGCGCTCTGAAGCGGCGCTAAAATACTGCTTTAAAACTTTCACAAAGACCTTACACAGAAGACACAAAGCCTTTCTTTAAAGTGAATTTGTTTTGTATTAATTGTATCTTAATTTTGCCTGGATTTTATAAATGAGAAGTAGGCTAAATATAGCAGACAATTATAAATAATCAAGACACGGAGGACAATTCACTCATAAATGAACCAAAACTCAGTGTATAAGGTAGCCTATTCACGGACCTGAAAAATATATCTATGTTGAAATGTCTACGTGTACAGAACAATTCAAAACGAAAGAAAACAGACTGCGCTTATGAAATTAAATGTGCATTTCTCTCTGGTGCACTAGCCTACTGCAAAGATCGCGAGTCAGCATCGTCAACTTCGTCTTGACTATTAAAAAACAATTAAAATGTCTCCTTGCTATATTTGACATATTCATAATCATTGCTTTTGCCGGTTCTTTGTGACAGCTTTTAGATGCTTTATCGGTAGCGCCGCTGCCCTTAAATGAACGCGTCACCACCGCATCAAAAACATGATTGCGTGATGAAAACATGAAAAATACCACATAAACACAGCCTAACTGTTTAGAAAGAAAACACAGAACGAATAGCCTAATGCGCATACGTCCATCTCGCGCAGTCTTCTTCATGCCATCTTAAGGCTTTAGCCGCTTTTCCACTGGCCAGCACGAGCACAGAGGCCGAGATCATACCTCACGGCACTCCTGTAAGAAATAAATCGCTATACAAATATATCAGACGCTGCCATATAGTTTTTATTAACAGACTTGGACGCCACAACAGGTAATTTAGCCTACTTTCATTTTTCACTCATTAATGTCTCGCGGTCTTGCTGTGTATTATTATTATTTATTTTTTTACAATTAAAACTAAAAGTCTGTTGTAACTTGTAACGCAAGCCTTACTGAACATGTACCGAGTAAAATATTACTGAAAATTGATTAGTAATGCCTTACACTACTGCGTTACAGCAAAAAGTAATATGTTACTGTAATGCATTACTTTTGTAACGCGTTACTCCCAACACTGAACATGTACGGCTGAAAGCCATACAAAACAGCGGGTCTCTCTCACTCACTCTCAGCTTCTGCTTTTACCAACTGCCATAGGTATCAAGTTACGCCCTCATCCAAAGGCAGGGCGGGGATATGCAGCTCATTTACATTAAAGGTGATACACACCAAAACAGCTCTTTTTAAAACAGGCCCCAAAAATGACATTTTCAAATGGTTATAATAAATTAACTGTGGGGTATTTTGTGCTGAAACTTCACAAATACATTCTGGGGACACCCAATATTGGTCATATTACATCTTGTAAACAGGGGCTTAATAGGTGCCCTAAGTCGCAGAGACAAAAACGTTGGCCAGTACGGGGATCGAACCCGCGACCTTGGCGTTATTAGCACCACGCTCTAACCAACTGAGCTAACCGGCCTGGGAGAACAAACACAAAAATCAGTGCTCAAAAATAACACAGTACTGTTTTTTTAAACTACTGATGTCCAAGTAGGGGTGGGTGATCTGACGATTTTATATGGTGATCGATCTTAAAAACGCCCACAATCTACTTTTCAAGCGAATCGTAGAGATCACGATCTGCTATGTCCTCATAATAGCAGGACTTTTATTTTGACGGCGAGTGTGACTTTTATTTTGACGTTGTTGAAAACGGCAGGGCCTGAGCACACAGCGCTCCTATTCTTCATCTTCAATAATTTTTGGTCTCTATTTCTATCAGTTCTGTCTAATACATTAGAACTGTTAAAACAGTCTCCCAAGTACTTTTAAAGTTAATTCTTTAAAGTCAATGGGACATCAAAGACATGCCAATTCCTAGAAAAACAAGTCAAGTAAAAAAAAAGCAAGTATCTTTTTCTTTTCTTAAGTAGTGAGATTTTGTTTCTAATTTAAGAATGAAACAATGTCATTTGTCAGTGATCATAGGTTTATATAAACAAAGAGGAGTCTAAAAAACAAGAGTTCTCCAGTGAATACAATAGAGAAAAAGTGTAATCTCCCCGTCGGGGAATCGAACCCCGGTCTCCCGCGTGACAGGCGGGGATACTTACCACTATACTAACGAGGAGTAATGTCACGAGTCCCTGTCTTCAAAAAAATAGGCAGAGCAAGTGTTGTAGTGACAACATAACACTGTTTTAACTCGAATCTTACCTTAAGGTTGAGTCGCGGCACTTCTTATGTTGAGGGCTCCTAATCTGAATCTCTTACGTTGAAGCATCCTTATGTCTAAGCAGGGTCTGAAATAGAAATTAGCACAATATCTAACTAAATATCCAATTTGATCAAGTATTTGTTGTTAGAACAGTAAAAGTAATGGGATCTCAATAGAAAGTCCCATACAGGGATGTGTTATATGGAGTAATGAGCGATCAGAACATTGACCACTGTTTATAAGTTACAACACCACACACTTGAACAAATAAAAAAAAAGCATTTGTTTTTATCTTCAAAAACATCTACTGCATTGGCCGGGAATCGAACCCGGGCCTCCCGCGTGGCAGGCGAGAATTCTACCACTGAACCACCAATGCTCGCATGATCATGTCTTTTGGTCAGGACATTTTGTTGTGTAACAATATCAATACTGCATCACTAAAAACATGTTCACTGTTTATCCATTACAATAAATCTCAGTAGTCAACGGTTACGCAAGAGTATTAACCCAAAGAATACTCACCTCCAACAGATATCTCAAAGTCCCAACAGGCTGCGACCGTTTGAGAAGAGAAAGAATACACAAACAACATATGATTATGAACTTAAGAATACATGAATGCACCTTATAAAGAATAGCATAATGTCCATGAGCTTAAACACTGGAGTCCATGACCTATAGACAGTTGTTAAAAATTGTTCGGAAAAAGTCAAGCTTATCTTTACAAAGAAACGTTTTTGGACTGAGTTTGGTATTAAACAACCACCATTAGGTGGCGCTCAAACCCAAAGATAAATATGCTATAGGCCTACTTCTCATGCTTATTACACTAATATATCTATTGGATTAAGGTTCTTTCTTAATTAAATTACATACAACGGTGATAAATTTTTCATTCAATATTAATAGTTTTAAAAAACAGACCAAGGTTTTGACAGCTCCAGATAAGAGATAAGTTAACCTATGTAATTTGATCAACCGAGCAAACTTGAGCTTTACTTAAACGTGTGTCAATGCTTATATCCAAGAAAACCTGCTGTAATAGAAATTACACACTATGTTTAGTAAAAGAAAACACGTAATTTGCGTAAAATTAAGGTCGGAAGATGTTTTGTGTGCTGGGAACAGCACTTCGGCTGATCTGACAGGCTTGGATATACTGATACCCAAGTTAAAAACTCATCAATTTAAGAAAAACAAAAATAAATCTTTTTTGTTATTTCTCTAGTTATGGACCTAATGGGAGATCTTAACGTTACCTTGAGATTGAGCTCGCTATACGACAACTTAATCAATAACTTGTAATATAACGTTAGTCCTAATATAGTCGATGCAATCCGATCTATCGAGCACGAACAGTCAAGAAACTTATCTTAAAATAAAGAACATTAACGTTTACATCAACAGAAGAGTACTCAAAGTTAAAAAGAGGTCACGACGACAAATAGGCCTAGCAGCTATGTTGAGTACGCACCACCGCTTGAGGCTAAATTGAATTACATTTGAAATGAAGATGAAAATCTTACGGATGAAAACCTTTCGGATGAAAACCTTTGTACAACATAAATCCCTTTAGTTAATAAAACTTTGCCACTTAGTTTTCGAACAAATGTAAATATTTTCAGGTAACGTTAACGTAACGTAGGCCTACTCGTACTCACCAACAAGCGCCCGTAATATTCATGTATTTTGTCTCCAGCCAAAAGCAGATTTTACCGACAAATTACTTAAATAATTAAAAATTTCCCTTCAGGAGTGAATTCCAGATAAGAACGGACAACTTAAAACAGAAATATTCGATGACTTCGATCTTCGCTGGTCTTCGTGATGACACTCGTGCTCCTGACTGACTGCTTGCGCGACCGTTGAGGTTTGTATTTTTGCGGCGGGAAAGAAAATAGCGCCCTTAGTTTTGCTTATAAAACTGCTTTCTGTGTCTGTGTGTGTTTTTTTAATAGTGTAAAATTTAATAAAGGAAACAAGTACTTAATAAAGGAATTGATTAACATCAAAATGTATTAGCTCATTTCAACTTTGTATGCTACCTTTTTATGATCCTATCATGTTTTAATAATTTGGGGTAATAATATATTTAAATATTTATAAACATGGAAATCATTTTACTTTTCTTTTATCAAAAACACAAGTTAATTAATTTAAAATAATTTTGCTTTGGTGTCTCAAAATCTAGGTCTTTAATGATATCAACCTCCAGAAAGTCTAATAATTTTTTATGGAAGAACAAGTACTGATTTGATGAATTTCCTTATAATTTGCTATATTAGTTTGTCCCACTCTAAAACAGTCCACACACTGTTAGATGAAATTACATATGTCAAGATATCAAATCCAAAGAAAAACCAAAAGGGTAAAAGACAAATAATAAAAATATTAAAGGTTAAAAAAATAGCTTCAAATTGACATTCCCATGCAAATTAACTTTGAAAATCACTCATAACTTAAGCAAATTATTGTGTAAATAATTTCAAGCTTAAGCACTTAACTTAATTATAGCTTGATTAATTTCTGAAAGGCTACAAAACCCTTTTAAAGTCCTTACATTTCAAAACGTGCAACAAATTCATTTAGTTGAACAAGTCAAAGAGCTCAAATGGTGCTATAACAGGAATGACCCCATTAACTCATGAGAAGGTTTAAACAGACTACAAAAGAGCCCTAGAGAGTTTATTCTAATCTCAAGTTTCAAGTCCTCTTTTAATGAAGAACAAGAGATGTACACAATGTTGCAATGGCTGAATTGTTCACAGAATTTGCAGGAATCCGGTTTTTACTTGCAAAACAAGTGACTGAAAAGCATAAAAATAGTTCTTACATCATGACTTATCGACAACTGGATTTACTTCATAATAAACTAACTGTTAGTTACTAAAACAACAAGAAGGTGTTCATGTACACAAACATACACATCTAATCTACGTGTCCTGCTTTCGGTTAACTACATCAACTGAAATGCTACGCTTCTTCGAAGTACGGCATATACACGTTTCATCACATGAAAGTTTCTTCTCAGGTTAGAGGAAGTTCAAATGGCAAAAATCTGCCTCTTTAGACAAAGTATAAAGGTGTTTGCTGGAATAACAACAAAGGCACAAGTGACTACAAAAAATCCTTCACTGCTCGCAGTTGGTGTGTATCAGTAAGGTGCTCTTCCCTTCGAGTCAAGAACAGGAGTAGGCTTACACAGTTTTCAGTCGTGATTCTGGCTACAGAAAGACTAACAAAAGGTCTCCAGCTGGATCAGAAATCACCATAATTGATTTATGTCATCAATTATGGAGCATATGAGGTCTATAAAAGCCAAAGAGTGGAAGAGTTCATACATAAAACAGACAAAGTCCAACAAGAATCTAATGAGAGCAGGAGGACATCTAATACCCCCCAATACAGGGTTAAAAACAGGCAAAGACCCAAATTAAATGCATGTAGTTTTGTTTTGGCAACATTGATGTGTTTTGACACACTGGTAAAAACACCTGGCACAGATTTCGAGAGTGTTCAGCAGTTCGCTGTGCTTTCGGGCACAGCTCGTTCGTAGCGGGAGGCTAGCGGTTGTTCTTCATGGCGTCCTTAGCAGCCAAAATGAGAGGAGTGAGACTCGAGAGAGGTTTGGCCAACTTCAGGAAGGGATGCTGAGGGGACAGAAGGTTTGATCAATTAACAAGTTTACACAAGTCATGCTATTCCTTAATCGCTAGTAGGGTTGGGTATCATTTGAATTTTAACAATTCCGATTTCGATTCTGCTTATCAATTCCGATTCTTTTCGATTCCAATAAGGTAAAACAACACAACAACTTAGATATTCACATTGCAAAACGTTTAATTGTAGCTGAATATCATGAGCAAAAATCAACAGGCTAAAGAACACTTACAAGGAAGTTTGCCTATGGTTTAAAAATACCATAGAAAAACAACTAGCCTAACTAGTATCAATTTACATTTAATATACATTTCCAGCATTATTAAAAGGCAAGTAAACACTCAGTAATTAAAAAAGAAGAAGTAAAAAATTAGCAATCGCAAATTTGAAATAAACAGTGTTTTAAGATTTTCAGTTATTCAGGTTCAGAAACTGTAATCAAATGTAAAATTACACTGCACTTTATAAGTAAATATACATTACAAATATAGTTACAGAAGTTATTCAGTCAAAAACAAGTGAATTTTTTCTTTGTCTTTTGTTGTTTGACTAGTGTTATTAGAGAGACGGCAGCAGGAATATTAGGCTGCTGTCCCTTTAAGAGTTGCCTATAGTTACACACGCCTGCAGAACAGAAAACAGCGTCTGAGTCGTCTCGCGCTTGAATGGTTTAGAATCAAATTTTCTGTGAGCGCGCTTTGGACGTGTGTGAGCACAGAAAACGTCTCGCCTTTGAATTGTTTGAAAAGTCCTTTTGAAATGCTCACAAAAGAATCAATAAGAGGAATAGAAATTTAAATTTTATAACAAGTATCCGATTCCTGACCTCAATTCTGGAATTGATTTTTGATTCCCAAAGCTAATCGCTAGTACTAGTTGCTGGCTGGTTTACCTGCAAAAGCTCTTTGCTTCCACCCCTCTTCTCCACGTCCATTTCCAGACAGCGACTTAGGAAGTCTCTGAAGATGGGCGATAACTTTTCAGGACTCTGCAACTCTGGAGTCCCATTGGTGGCAATCAGATAGAGCGCCTGAGGAAGAAAGAGTTCGAGACTTTAGTAATTGTATTAGTCGTTTAGTCGCAGAAAACAAACTGAAAAGGTGGCGAAATCACTGTAACGGACAGATCGTTAACGGCAGAAAATCCAAACATTCATTTATCGACCTCAAATGTGGCTTATCACCTGAAACATGCAAGTAGCAGCAACTCTAATCTAGATAAATGTGCGCTATTATTAGGCGCATATCTAAGTATTTGTGTGGAGAGTGTGTTTACTGCATGACATACAGGCGACATACATCACTTGAGTTTAACTTAAAGGTGCCCTAGAATGTGAAATTGAATTTATGTTGGCATAGTTAAATAACAAGAGTTCAGTACATGGACATGACATACAGTGAGTTTCAAACACCATTGTTTTCTCCTTATTTAAATCTCGTTTTTAAAAAACACCCCTGAAAAACAGGCGAATCTCCACATAATACCGACTATGACGCAATAGTCGGGGATCACGCCTCCAAATATTTGCATATCCCAGCCTTCAATGACAAGCACTGCGCAGCCGAGTCATCGGAGCAAGCGAGGACCAGAGAGAAAATGGCAGATCATGGAAATAAATGCTATGTTCCAGGCTGTGCAGGGAATGTGAGGACTTTTCATACCCTTCCCACAGAAAAGAAATGTCAACAGGCGTGGATGATGTTTATATATAATCGGATACCGCAACAGTTTAATTAGAAGTTGTTAGTTTGCTCTGCCCATTTCACCACGGGCTTGTTTTCTAACCTGGGACAATATCAAGCTTCTCTCAGCGTCTCAAACTGAAGAAGGGGGTAATTCCAACTATATTCCTGCAACCGGTAAGTAGTGGTTTTATTAACGATAATTTACACTGTGTTAGATCCAGCGCAAGATCCTAGTACAGTAATAGCAAACTCCAAGTAACGAGCATACATAACTAACGTCAAATAGGCTAATTCTCAGTGAATAAACTATACAGAAAGCAGTCAAAGAACAATCCACACAGCGCGAGTTTATCTCTCTTGCCAAACTCGTTATGAAATTAATGATGCTGTTACACTGCACAACGAAGCTCTTACTGTATGTACATCGTTTGCATTGGTGAAAGCATGAGAGAGAGAAACTGCGTTGTCTCGCGATCTATAGACTGTCATCTGCTCAATGCTCATCACAGCAACATTTTATGTGATGGAAATAGATCTAAATACTTTAAAAAAAATCTCACGATTCGTTAATCTCGATAGCTGTAATAGTTAAAACGTATATAACAGCTGTAGTGAAAGTATTCGAGAGAGTTTCACATGTCATATTTCATATGCAAGCATGTCAGCCAATCACAGCAGTGGCCGGTTCTGACAGCAGACACGCCCCTTCAAACAGAGTGTTCAAATCAGAGACTAAAATCAGGCTAGGAAAAATGCCTTTTTTTTCTAAAATATGACTATTTTTGATCTAAAAAACATACTAACATTATAAGGGCAACCCAGGAAACATTATAAAATAATAAAAAAAAACATTCTAGGGCACCTTTAAAATATTCAATTTTTGCTCATACAGATAAGAGTAATGCAAAGTGAAAAGGGTCTACTTTTATTTTGTAAACTCACAAAACGTGTTTATGTAAAATAAAGGTGCTTTCTATCGATTCGGTCTTGCTCAAGTGCACATCACATAAATGAACTGAAACTCAGCGTATACTTGCCTCACAGGCATGAGAAATAAATCTATAGAAAGCTTGACATTTTTACATTTGAATGAACATAAATATTCTACGATTATGTAATCCGTATGAAATGTGCATATAGGCGCTTTTGTCCACCACTGTGGAGATGACGAGTCAGGATCGTCGGCTTAATCTCTGCAGCCGGAAACTGAAAACATTACCAATACATTATTAAAATGTTTAGACAGAATGAGACTTTTTTTTCTACAACACATTCATAATCAGTACATTTGCCGGTGTGCTGTGGCAAGCTTTATGTTTGAATTTGTGCATTGATTAGCCTATATGTATTTTATATAGGCAACAAAAGGTGCATTATTTTGATTTATGGCTTATTAATATAAACGCGCGATTAGTCGACTAGTGGCTTAAATGAGCGACTAATAGTCGAAATTGAAAAATCTTTAGTCGAGGGAAGCCCTAGATTATAGTTGCATTGTCAACGGACTCAAATCAGCATTTCCATTACCCTTCAAATTTTGCAAATTGAAATTGCGAATTGAAAATACGCCAAATGGAAACACGTCATTTTCGCAAAAACTCCCATATATCGCAAACAAGTTTTAATGCTCGCATGTGGTGGTTTTACAGGCTATTCGAAAAAAGATTATTTTGCAAAACTGCAATGGAAACATTTACAGTCACCTGACGTAGATAGAGGCGGTGTGTTTTGGACAGAATACTTTATTAAACTCATAAAAGACAAAAACATTACAGGAATACTGGATTCTAAACAACAAAGAAATACTGCAATTTATCAAGACCTTGAAGCAGAAATGAGGGAGAAACACCAGAAACTCCTCATATGTGCCGCTCACAGTATAAGAGTCTTTCCTTGTCATTAATGCTTTGATAACACACACACACACGTCTCCTTCCATTAAAATTAATGGCCAGTGCAGTGTAGTGCGAAATACGTAAACCTACCAACATCTGTTGCCATGATTTCTGGAATGACTTATGGCAAGAGGAAAAAAACGACACTTTAGTTTAGCCGCATAACATCGGTTAATGGAAACGGCGTTATTTAGCAATCATTTTTTATCAGCATTTACAAAATATGCGCAAATCTGTAATGGAAATGTGGCTATTGACGCCAACGTACCCTCAGTGGGTTCTCATTGAGGTACGGCGGTTCTCCCTCCACCATCTCGATGGCCATGATGCCCAGGGACCAGATGTCGACTTTGGGTCCGTAGGCTTTGCGCGTCACGACCTCCGGAGCCATCCAATATGGCGTGCCCACCATAGTGCTCCTCTTACTCTGTTCAGGAGTGATCTGGGCACAAAACCCAAAGTCCGCTGCGAAGGAGACAATAGAAAGTTTAGAGACATTTATAGACCTGGTTTGTGTAATTTTATTGACAACTTGAGGTCTTGAGGATTTAAATTTCATGAGCAAAATCCATTAATTCCAATAGAAATCCTTGCAATCGGGAGTGTCATGTGAGGCCGAGAAAAATCCCCACACGGATTTTGTTCATGTTCAAGTTGGTTCGCTAAACAACAGAAAGCTACTTGGTTTGAAAGTGACTTTGAGTGAGCAGTGCCTTATACATCTCTACGCTTTTGACAAGGGACCTTTTTTGCATGCTAAATGTCACTAATGCACCTTTAGACCTTAGTATCAGTAGATGCCATATTTGACACCAATGACAACAAGGATGGGATGGATTAAAGAACAGCTAGCTTAGTGGATCATACGGTTGCATACTTTGGTGTCGTTGATCAAGATGGTGCAACACCGAAAATACATAATTCAAAAACAATTCCAATGGACTTTGTCGAAAGTCGAAAAGAAATGAAGTTTTTTGAGAAAAACACTTCAGGATTTTCTCCATATAGTGACTTCAATGGAGTCCAACAGGTTGAAGGTCCAAATGTGAGTTTCAGTGCAGCTTCAAAGTCTCGACACGATCCCAGTCGAGGAATAAGAGTCTGATCTAGACAAACAATCGTTTTTTAAAAATAAAAAACATACTTTTTAACCACAAATGCTCATCTTTTACTGGCTGTGATGCGCCACACATTACGTAATCGTGTTGAAAGGTCATGCGTGACATAGGCGGAAGTACCCACCTAGTGTTTATAAAGCGAACATGCAAAGACTAAGTCAAACGTTATTTACAAAAAATAAATAAAAGGTATAGCAACGATTTCGGACAATTTTAAAGGGCCTATATGCGTTTTTCTGAAATTTAAACTCGCGACTGACAGCTGTGGCCCAAAAAACAGAACTGCACTTCCTTTCTGCTCGCTCTCGCAGCGCTCATACGTGCACACTTCACAAGTCACCTGCTGCAAGGAGGTCAACATTATGTTTACAGAGGTAAGAACAGTCAAAAACATATATTGTTTGAGATAAGTTTGCGAGTGTAGGCTACTTGCTGACTAGCGGTGGTGGCAGAGTGATCTGAAACGTTTAACATGAACGCGCTTGACGTCACATCCGCAGACAGCGCGGGAAAAATCCGACCCGACAGAAAATAGGAAAAATAGGATAGAGGCTTATAGGTGCACCCACTGTGAGCGGACAAGGTGTCAGTATGCTCAACAGGAGATGTTTGAGTCATAAATGGTAAAATAAAAAGGCTATTGTTACGTTTATTTTGGCGAAAAAGTTGCATATAGTCCCTTTAAAGTTGGGGGAGAAAATGAGATGAAGATTTTCACTCTACTCTACATTTATGAGCCAGAAAACGGGTGACCTTTCAACATGATTACATAATGTGTGGCCATCACAGCCAGTGCAAGATGAGCATTTGTGGTTAAAAGTATATAAATGTTTTTTTTTTTATGGTTTGTCTAGATCAGACTCTTATTCCTCGACTGGGATCGTGTCGAGACTTTGAATCTGCACTGAAACTCACATTTGGAGCTTAAACCCGTTGGACTCCATTGAAGTCACTATATGGAGAAAATCCTGGAGTGATTTCCTCAAAAACCTTAATTTCTTTACGACTGAAGAAAGACAGACATGAATATCTTGGATGACGGGGTGGTGAGTAAATTATCAGGAAATTTTCATTCTGAAGTGAACCAATCCTTTAAGAAATAGTTATTGGCTGCATTTATGAAACATGAGCAAATTGCTTGTAAAACCTGAATTACGTCAATTAAATGGGACAATTGACAAAAATGTTGTTTCATAACCAACTTAGAAGTTTCTTTTGCTGGTTTCACGATTGAAGCCCATTCACAGCCTTGTTGTTTTCATTTGCATCTAACTAAATACCATCTACCATCAAGCCAATTACAGATTGATTAGTTTAGGGTTAGTTTGAGTCACACTTTGTCTAGGGTGAAAACTTCTGAAGAAATGTGGAGATGATGTTGGCTGCATTAACCAGAGTGCAACAAAATACTAACATCTCTTCAAATGCACTTTAAGTGCGGTTGGATCTTTTTTTGCAGTTTCTTTAGTCACCTAGTTTTGGTTCACAAGAGCGCGCTAAACCAAACATGACGCTTTATGCGTCTAAGAGAACCATGTGTGAAGGCACCTTTCAGTGAGTGTGTGTCTAACCACAATCAACATCTTTATACTGTGTTCTAACTGAACTTCAAGCTTCAATGCAAAGTCGTAAAAACCAGAGAGCAGAACCAAGAACATACTGAGCTTGACAGAACCATCCATTCCCAGAAGCACGTTGTCACTCTTGATGTCTCGATGAATGACCTGATTAGCGTGCAGAAACTCCAGAGCTTGCAAACACTGTGAGATAACAGACAAGAGGAAGGTCATTAGTTAAGCGCCTTGGTTACTTCCTGAACACAGTTAAGTTGTGCATAGATCATCAGGGTTTCCCCCTAATCCGTAAGTAGTAAATCTAGCGAGCGACTTCAACGCACCTCTCGGCACACAGCGGCGATCTGAGCCTCGTCCATGCATGTTTCTGTTACGACATCTGTGAGCGAGCCGCCAGCCAAGTACTCCATCACCACAAACAGCTCCTCACCTACCAGAAAACTGTAGCACACACAATTAACACTCTTAAAACATCATTAGCATGTTTACGAATAGCATCATAGGCATGTTTCAGATTAGCATCATTAGCATGTTTACGGTTAGCATCATTAAGGTGTTTACGATTAACAACATTAGCATGTTTAAGATTAGAAAATTACTTTTAATATTAACATCATTAGCATGTTTAAGATTAACATCATTAAACATGTTTAAGATTACATAATTAACATGTTTAAGATTAGCATAATTAACATGTTTAAGATTAGCATCATTAGCATGTTTAAGATTAGCATCATTAGCATGTTTAAGATTAACATCATTAACATGTTTACGATTAGCATCATTAGCATGTTTACGATTAACACCATTAGCATGTTTACGATTAATATCATTAACATGTTTACGGTTAGCATCATTAGCATGTTTAAGATTAAAATCATTAGCATTTTTAAGATTAGCATAATTAACGTGTTTACGATTAGCATCATTAGCATGTTTAAGATTAGCATCATTAGCATGTTTAAGATTAACATCATTAGCATGTTTACATCCAAAGTTACGAATTTAATTTGTGGTAAATCGCATAAAACATTAGTGAATAAAGCACTGTTCCCATCCCATGTGTTCAAGAGAACAAAATGATCACTTTCTGGAAAACTGGTGCAAAGTATTAATAATAAAAATGAAAGTTTCTGTGGCTCTTTTTTTTAACACGTTACAAAGTACACAATAACAATGCTTTCCGACGTAATAAATTAGGCAATAACGTTTTATTCCTACATAACAAAATTACTCAAACGCAATATCCAATCATATGATCTGTTGAGTTAAAAGACACAAGAGTTTTAGTTTTAAATGGAGGAATATATTCGTTAAAAATACGGGTGTGGCGATCTCTTGTTCCACGAGATCTCGCAATATTAAAAGGTGATGATATTTCTCGTTGATAGCAGCATTACAGTGTTGAGTTTGTGGCTAACAGAGTATGTGAGCGGAGTGGAGCGGCAACAATGTTCCCTCCGCGCTCCACCATTTAATAGTCACTCCGCTCCAGCTCCGCTCCGGGTTCACGATTTACCTCTCCCCGCTCCACTCCTCGCTCACTGATCAGAAACACCGCTCCGTCTTCGCTCCCCGAGGACATTGCGAATAATAAAGTATTTAAGTATGCTTTGAAATCTCACAACATTTCTCCTCATTATAATATAGGCATATTAAATATATTTTTTTTAAAACATCATTAGGAGAATAGTTTCAATGTGGTTTAGCCTATTGGATAGTGTGCAAACTTTTCCTATGACATGCTTACATTATCAGCATTATAAGTTAAATATCATTGCTGCTTTTTGCAGAGCATATTTTGTTTGGAAAGAAGAAAATAACGTTTTTAGCAGTTATTTTATCTACAGGTCACTACATTTCTTACAGATTTCTGCTCGTTCGAAATCAAACCGAGCACAGTAATATTACATTTGTTTGAATGCAATGCATTGAGAAAGCGATTGCGTGTGTGAATAAGTGTTACCTGTTTAAAATGTGCTTCACCCGATCCAGCTCGATCTCATGAAAGTGGGTATCTAGCACACATTTTATTTCTCGTACCATTTATAGCCTACGCCAAAAACTTGTTTTTGCTTGCATAGCCTATGATAAGCAGTTTTCGCGTGCATTGATACCCTTATTAGACATGCTCTGATGATACGCACTTTATGGCGTGCACGCACTTCACACACCTAATCATAATAACCAGGGGTTTAGTGCATTTCATTTGCACGCAAAAACAATTTTTTGGTGTATAAATTGCACAAGAAATGCTATAGATAGGCTACGCACTTTCATGAGATAGTGTTGCCCGATCATATTCAGTGAGAACTATAACCTCCCGCAGCCACTCATGTCCATCGGCGTCATCATAACCTTCACATTTTTTTCTGATTTGAGTGATCCATCTGTATCATGCTAGAGTAATGCGTTTAACGTGTGAATCCTTACTAAAAATGCAGTTCTATAATGAGCCGTTGGCATGAATTGTACTCGTGATGGAGCGGTAGTGGAGCGCTCTCGGAGCGAGTGAAAAACCCGCTCCGCGCTCCATTCAAAATCACACCGCTCCCCTCCTCGCTCCGCTCCGCTCACATACTCTGGTGGCTAAACCTTTTACAGTGCTTGCATTATAATGTTCTGTTTTACTGCATATGACAAATAAATAAATGCGCTGCAGGTTTCAGAGTGAAGCGCGGTGCTTTATTTACATGCATGTAGGTTACGTGTTTCTTCCAGCGTCTCAGAGAGGCTCCATTCACTGTAAATGCTTCTCCACACAAACCCAGTCTCTGCATTTGCTATTTTGTTTGGGTTTCAAATAACATGCATTTGGGAACAATAAAGTTCAGACAATAAAGCTAACACGCTTTGTGTTTCATAGTTGTCATTTACATGGTTGGAGCGTCTCAAACTCAAACTTATAACGTTCATCTGGGAATGCAATGTGCACCATTTCACCAGATTTGTAAGATAAATCATTTATAAATCTACGCCAACACAGGAGAATACATCAATATGTTTCTAAATATGCGAATTGTTGTTCATCGCGATTTTGAAATAAATGATTCAATTCTTCCTTTAAGTCCACATGTTCAAGAAATTACAGTGGCTGCAGCATTTCTATCGTAAAGTGGCGGGCAAATAAGTTAACATTTGATTTAAATGTTGTTTGGAAAATATTAGACAAGGATTTGATCTGCTGTAAAGTGTAACAATCATGGCCGCTGGCGCCCTCTGCAGGCATTTGTCATAACACATGATGTACATAAGTTAAAGGTCCCATATTGTCAAAACTGAAATTTCCTGGCTTTTTTCATGATGACAGAGATCTAGGGTCTATGTAACTACCATATAAGTTTCAAAACAGTGGATCCACACACAAATGCACAGTAGCTGTGCCTTTTCACGAGCCGTTGTGACATCCGTATATTTGTGATGTCAGAAAACAACAGGCCAATCAGAAGAGAGGCTTCAGAAAGTTGTACAATATGGGACCTTTAATTATGTTTAATTAGGAAACATTATTGTTAAAAAGTAGTTTGCAATTATTATTGATGAGGACTGGAGGCCAAGTTGATGTTGTTACTTAAGAACGTTTACCTGTCTAAGAAGTTGACAATGTTTGGATTTTTTAGCTCCTTCATCACGAGAATTTCATTGATGATTAGCTCTTTCTTGGGCTGCTTCTGCAGATTGATCTGTTTGATGGCCACCTGAGAGACAAAAACACATTGAAATGATGAGAATGTGGAAAAACGAAGAAAAACAAATCCATTTCTCTCTCGTTTGCATTACCTCCTGTCCAGTGGCAACGTCGATGGCGGTGAACACTGTTCCCGAAGCTCTGTGGACAGACACAATCATTAATCTCCATTCAATGAACATGAACATGTGCAAAATTATCGGACCTACCCTTGTCCGATCTTCTCGTATCGTGTATATTTCTTTTTTGGATCTCCAATACTGACGATGGTTCCTGTCGAAGAACAAACACGTGATTTGAGTCTCGCAAAAAAGTGAAACTGCGCAAAGAATTACGTATAAAGTGACGTACTGAGCTTGTCCATGATCTCCTCGTCGGTCATCTTGCCCTTTTTGGGTCTCTGTCGATCGGTGGCCTTCGACGCGACCTCACTTTCTGGAGACGTCACGGGGGGAGGGAGGGGGTCGATGACCGATGGTCGAGTGTATACCTGAAATCATTCCAAATATTAATCAAAACTATAAAAGTATCTTAATGACACACTAGTTTACATTACTATACTTGTATTTTAGGTGAACTATTCCGATAGATAGCTATTTATTGTCATTCAACTGTACATTTTGAGTGCACATATGAACAAAACATTAAAAAAAGCTACAAAGTGAATTAAAATATAACACTAATAAAGTTATATTTTTTAATGTCTTACGCTCTTAGTGTGTTCTGGTCGAGGTGCGACAACAGGTGGTGGCGCCTCATCGTCATCTTCTTCATCATCATCATCCACCGTTTTGATTGGGGACGAAGGCTCTGGTGTTTTTTTGACAGGCTTTATGTTTTAGGGAAGGAAAGAAGTGTAATTATATTCGGAAAGGACCAGGTTTAGTCAAAAACCGGTAAAACTATTTTTGTTGCTTGAAATAAAATAAACATTATCTTAAAATAAAATTTAAGTTGATAAGTTAAATTAAAAGTTTAAGTTCATTTAAGGGTTATTATTGTTAACTAAAACAAAATCTTAAAAAAAGATGTGTTGCTGTAAATAAAATAAATGTTAACTGAAATAAAAAACTTTAAATAACTTTTAGCTAGTTGCTAATATTTTTTATTATTTAGTTTAACTCGATGTACTAAAACAAATAAAAATGAAATAAAATGAACAACAACTATAGACAATTTATTTTAAGTATGAAAATGACCAAAAAAACAACAACAAAATTACTATAAGTTACTTGAAATAAAATAAACATTCACATAAAATAAGTTAAAGTATATATTAGGGTTACACAGTTGAATGAAATCAAAATTAAGCATAAACACATTGTTGCTTAAAATAAATGTTAACCAAAACAAAAAAAATTTAACTTTATTTCAGCTAGCTGCCAACATTTTTAGCTTAACAATGTACTAAAATAATTAAAACTGAAATGCTTTGTTGCTTTAAATAAAATATACATTAACTGAAATAAAATTAAATAAAAGAAAAAAACTTACTTTATATCAGCTAGTTGCCAACATTTTTCATTACTTCGTTTAACTTGATGTACTAAAATAACTAAAACTGAAAAATGAATGAAAACTGTATATAAATTTATAAAAAAACAAACTTTTGTGACAACAAAATAAACTTTAACTAAAATTAAAATTATAAAAAACAATTCAAAATATTAATAAAAACTATAATGAGATATTAATAAAAACTATAATGAGATACTAAAATAACACTGGTTTGTGCTTGATGTGCTAAAAGAACTAAAACTGAAAAAAAAACTAATAATAAAACTAAAAACTAATAAAAAAAAAGACAACAAAGTTACTAAATCTTTAAAATTTAAATGAAAACAGAGAATCCATAACTAAAAACTAATTGTGATCATGGATCACAAAACCAGTCATAAGTCGCACGGGTATATTTGTGGAATAGCCAACAATACATTGTATTGGTTAAAATTATTGATTTTTCTTTTGTGCCAAAAATCATTAGGAGCTTAAGTAAAGATCATGTTCCATGAAGATAGTTTGTAAATTTCCTAACGTAAATATATAAAAAATATATTTTTGTGAGTGAATGCAGCAAAATCGCGAATATGAATGAACAACTTTAAGACGATTTTCTCAGTGTTTAGATTTCTTTGCTCCCTCAGATTCCAGATTTTAAAATTGTTGTATCTCGGCCAAATATTATCCTATCCTAACAAACCCCACATCAATGGAAAGCATATTTATTCAGCTTTCAGATGATGTATAAAACTCAATTTCAGAAAAATGACCCATGTGACTGGTTTTGTGGTCCAGGGTCACAATTGTGACATGAAGTATAACAGCATAAAGTGTAAAATAACATACCGATTGTTCACCAGAGGAAATCCATCCTTCTCTACACATAAACAAGAGGAGAAAAGCGGTCAGTACGACAGGGAGAGACACTGGAGCTTATATCGGCACAAACACCGGCGCGCCGCAGACCTGAGGAGAAGCTGAGGTACTTCTGCCGGCCGTTGCCCGTGGAGTCGTAGAACTTCAGGACGTCCAGTACAGCTTGCGGGTTCTTCTTCTGCTCGGATTTGGTGATGTTGGAGGTCTGCAGTAATCTGGCCCACTGCTCCGGCATTCCCTGCGGGACACGGAGAAACACCTCACTATCAGACTTTAGTTTTTCAGCCAATTCAAATGGCGCATCTGGTTCAGGTTATGCATCGTTTTCTACTGTACATTAAAATCTTATGATTACGATATTTGGCAAAAAAGTTTCAAACTCTACTAACAGCTCTGTTAAGCAATTGTTGTACATTTTCTGGTGAATGTGAGTAAATGCTAGGCGAAAAAGTCCCTTAGATTTGGGTCACGGCCAGCTCCTGTGACAAATGGGGGCTCGTCCGGGATCTCTCGTGACAATTAACATCGACACAAACTTTGTGGGATCATATCTTCATATGAGAATGCGTGGGTGAGCTCATTTTACTCTCCCAGCAAGGAGCCAATAAGTAGTGATGTAACAATGACATAGCCACACACCCTAACAACCAGTTACAGCAACCTAGCAACCACCCAATAGACTTCCATTGAAAAAAAGGATATCATATCTCTGGATCAGAACCTCTTTTGACTCAGACTAGCAAGTAGTGTTTAAATATCCAAATACACACCTAGTCTATTAGTTTCAGCCTGGAAACTGTCTAGCCACACCCTAGCAACCACTTACAGCACCCTAGCAACCGTACAGCAACATGAATAAGCCATATTTCAGCACCAGACACTGGGATTGGATTTGTTTCTGAATAGTCTGAAATAGCCATTTTGCGGCGAAATGTTTCTACAGTGGCCCAAAACGGACAAACTTCTCACGGCACGTTTTGTCACTATGTTGTTCTCCGTGTAAAGAAGCTAGCTAAAGTTAGCGAATAAAACACTGACACAATGATGAACAAGAAGCAAATAACATATCGTTTTACTGAATAATTAAGTAAACCTAGTTTCTTAATTTATCTTTGTAAAGAAACCTCATTGCTGAACTGGCTACTCTCTGACGACATCACTTCCTGTCGGCCACCGTAACTTCTGTTGGTTGCAAATCACAACTTCACCAGTAGATGCTGCTAAAAATCACACAGTGCACCTTTAAAGCAGGAAAAATGTATAATCAATAAGAAAATAAAGCTGCAGTCCTTAGTTTTACCTCTTTGTCGCCATCTCTGTTCGAAATCTGCAATTGCAATTATTCGTGAAATTATCAACTTTACATGGGTTGTGCCTCGGCACGGCACAGCGTGGATGGATGGATGTTTTGAGGAGAACATGCGGCTGTCAGTCGGTGTGGATACTGGCATTCACAATCACAGATTATACTTTCTGGAAGTATGACCAACATAATTTTCACTGGAAAATGTGAACAAGTAACATCCACTTTTGTTCTGATCAACTAAGGGAAATTTAAGGCTGATTAAATCTAACGATCGCTTATCAAATCACTTCAAACCGTGCAAATTATACTTTGTTCTCAAATTGTTAATGTTAACAACATCAGCATTGTGTGAGTACATTTAATGCCCTTCCGATATTATCCTTGTTTTTGCATGGGCCAGTTGCAGTCTCTCTTTTTCTGTAGCCACTTTGAAGCTTATACGAAGTAATTTGCTTATTACAGCGGGTGAATCTCCAGTTGTCACTGTGATTGTCGTTTGAAGTTGAACCTTTCTGGATCTGCCATCAAATTGATAAGTTTAATTATATCAAGTGCAGTAAATAAAAATAGCAGGCTTACCTCAATCCACACCTTGTCTAGTTTTTATTTCTAAAAAAGTAACATGTCTACATGAAGTGGGGTTAGTCTAGAGCGCAGCCTGTTGACAGCTAGACCCGCGGCAGAAAACACCCTCTCCGACGGCACAGATATCCCGGGAATACAGAGATAACGTCTCGCTAGAGTGGCCAGCTTCTGTGGATGTTTGCTTTGCAAGTGATATTGCATTGTACTGGTACTACTGCTGTATTTTATCAACTTCGTCGGCCTTTCTGTCTAAATAGTCCCACACAGTGGGCCTACTTCTTTTCGCCCGCTTCATTTTGCTTGCTCAACGAAATTTGTCTGTAGGCACGTGTGGTTGCGTGTGTAGATGCGCCCCATGAGTTAAGAAATATCGGCTGTATAGTATTTTTGTTACCATGCAGCAAACTAAAAAAAAACAAAAAAACATTTGAACTGTTAAACTGTTTAACTGATAGTATTAATCAAAATGTTTACTTTTGGTTAACGGTTAAACAGTCAATATGACCATCCCTAGTACAGATGAGATGTAATGACACAAAAACATGCTCGAATTTCTCGCGGAAATCCACCATTTCCACTGGAATTAAAAACATTATTACAAGCTTACCATTTTGAACACTGGCTGGTTATGTACTTGCTCAAATTTATTTTGGATAATTTTTAACCCAATAAAAGTTACGGAATACAGCTTTAAATATCAATTAATAACTCATTATTTAAGCTATATTTGCTGATATAATACGCATACTAACCGTAAACTCGCCAGTAACCGCGTCGAATCCCACGTGGATGGTGTGCTCGAAATCTGAGGGCGGCGAGATCTCTGGCCGCTCTTTATCTCGGTCTTTCCTTCGGCCACCTGGAAATCCACACACACACACACACACCGTATAAGCATCAGAACTCAGAGATTCACTCTGACCCAGAAAACATGACACGTCTGTGAGATGCAACGCTAATGAAACGAAGCGTGAATCGAGGTAATGCATCTCCAGAGACCACGATACGTACAGTAACACACGAAAGCCAAAGCGTGTTTTACTGCTCGGCGTCGGTCTGTGGGTTTGATGAGCCCTGAGATTATGACGACGGGGGTAAAAAGCACTGAGAAATGTCTTAATGCAAATGTGTAAAATGATTTATTTAAGAGGAGACACTAAAAAATAAACACACTTAAACTTATTTTCAACATCCACATTTTAGGTTAAAGGGGTGATGAACTGAGAAATCAAAATTTCCTTGAGCTTTTGACATCTGAGAGGTCGTCATATTATTATATCCTGTAATATCCTGTAAGTTTCAGAACTGAAAACGTCCTTGTTAGTCCAATAAATGCTTTTATTGACACCAGCCTCAGCAAACGCCTCGTTTTTCAAAGTGGGGAAATATGACGTCAAAGAGGATAAAACACCACCCCCGCAGAAAAGATCAACGCCTACTTCAACACGGCCGGTTTAGCCCCGCCCACCGAGCTTCCTCTGGATTCCAATAGGAGTGCATGGACAAACTTTATTTTTAATGACGTTCCACTCCAGCTGATGAGGTAAAACATTGTCCGTCTGTTCGCTTCATTTCACTGAGGATTGTTTTGTAAACAAGACTGGATTTGCAGACCGATTAAGAGTAAAGAACGGTGCTGTGCCGTCTATATTGGATCTGACAGGAATGGGTCGAACATGTATGGGCGAATCATTCCGGTTGCCATTTTACAACATTGGACGTTTTCAAAACAATTTCCCCCAAGTGCATCGACGGGTGAGTTGAAACTCATTATAATATGCAAAACTGTTAACGTTATCCACTCACAGCAGTGGGCGTTTACTTCCAAGTCTTCAATGCGAGACGCCCATAAAAACCGAGCGTTTTTCAGCTAGGCTCAAAACTAGGTTAGAAAATAGTCTATTATTTATTCATTTTGATGTTTTTGAATGCAAAACCAAGCGAACGTCATAAGTTTACCTCAGACAACAATATAATAAGATTTAAAAAGCCAGTTCATGACCCCTTTAAAATAGAGTAATTTATTTGAAATTTAGTTGCATTGTCACGTTTTTCAATCATATTTTTTGTGACAATTGCATTTTTAAAAGTACAAATGAACTAGGTAGCCTCTGAAATTAAAAACTGCATGTATAATATATGACAATATGATATAATATGACAAACAATGCTAATTATTATTAAAATGCATCATGTGCGTCAGGTCCTAAAGTGACAGCAGCCTAATAAACCAAAAGAAAACTCTACTAACTTTAAACTTTTGTAATTTTAATTATAATTTAATTTATAAATTATGCAGTGAAGACTCTGAAGTGTTTAATAACTTATGGATATTTAGTTAGATCTAATATTTAAAATATAATGTCCATGTTGTTTCAACATTAATTTGGAGAATAAATGTGAAATTATTGCAATTTAAAAATGTATGAAAATCTTTAACGTTAAATGCAATTAATTACAGAAAATGTGCGATTAATTAGTTATTTTTTTAATTGATTGACAGCACTAATATATATATATATACAAATTCTATATGCATAAAGTTATGTAAATAAAACATAGTTTTGTGTTGATTTATGTTCAATTCCTCATATTATTCTAGCACGACTTAAGCCTGTTTCTGACATTTAACTGTACTTTAAACATACGGCGTGCATCATATCGAAGATCAAAAAGCATTTGATTAACAGAAAAGACATTGTTATTTGCCAACATCCTAAATGTTCTTTGTCCTGTATTATTGATCTGTCCAGCTAAAATATATTTTTTGTGATGAGTATGAAAGAGGAAAAGGAGAAGCTGGATGACAGGATTTTGTTTGAATAAGAAATTAATGTATGAAGTCCAAATTTAATAATATATATATATATATATATATATAAAGCTGTAACGTAGTTAATCAGGTTAATTATTATTATTATTATTATTATTATTATTTATGGCCGGTGAAATGGTTCTGAATGGCCGGTAACCTAAAAAAAAGTAGTAGCCAAATTGTCCGGTGAGTGAAAAAGTTGGTTTGGATACGCACCCTTCTCGGCTCCGGAGAAGATGGAGATGATCTTGTTGCGCTTGCGCTCCTCCGGCACCGAGGGAAGAGGCTTTGAGCTGTGATTGGCTGCCAGCGGATGATCCTTCCCGCCGCCGCTGAAGATCGTGCTACTCATCCTCACGGGCGGAGCGGGCGGCTTGTCCTCCAGATCCCCATTATCACACATGGTCCAGGACGAGAGGAAGAGAGGAGGAAAGAAAGGAAGAGTGGGAACGTTTGCAGGTGGAGATAAAGAAAAGGAGGAGTTAGAGCTGGAAGAGCAGAGGGAAGCACAACGAGAGATGAGCGACGCACACGCAACACACACACGACAACAGCACACACACACAACATTCTGCACAGCTGATGACGCTTATACGTGCACAGAAATAATACATAAAGGAATTAGAAATCAAAAATATCTATATTTTGCATTAAAAAAAATTTCTGGTTATTTTTAGGACCATCAGATCCATTTTATGCTTATTTATCATGAAAATATGGTCAGAATAAAATTATTATATAATTTTCATAAAATTAACAATATTTAATGACTATTAAATAATAATAACAAATTCATATTAATAGGAAAATGGAAAATTATATTTTGCATAAATCATTTTCAGATTATTTTTAGGACCATCAGATCCATTTTATAATTATTATTTATGAAAATAATGTCACGACAAAATAATCATAATAATATAATTGTCATAAAATGAACAATATACAATTCATATTAAATAGTAATAACAAATTCATATTAATGGAAAATATCTATTTATCTTTATATATTATTTATACATGAAAATAATATCACAATAAATTATAAAAATGAATAATAATTATTACTGTTAAAAATGTATAAATTCATATAAATGGAGAAAAATAAAAAATACCGGTAAATTAATATTTTGCATACAAATATTAAGACGATTTTTAGGACCATAGGAAGTTTTGTATGCTTGATATTTATAAAAAAGTGAGAAAAAATTAACAATTGTTGCCCTTAAACTTTTTTTAGTATTAATAATTAGTACTAATAAATAATAATAAAATGTAAAAACCATTTAACTTATGCAAAATATAATTTATTGTTTCTTTAACCAGTTTGCTTAATTATAATAAAAAACTTAAAATATTTATTAAAGGAAAAATAACAAAAAAATAAATATTTTTTTTTGGATAAAGAATTATCAGATTATTTCTAGGACCATCAGAACCATGTTATGCCTATTAGTTAATATGGAAAAAAAACTATGACAAAATAAATTAATAATTGTCCCTAAACTTTATTATTATTATTAAATAATAATATTGCAATAATTAAATATGGTGAAAAATAAAACAAATGAATTAATATTTTGCATACAACAATGATTATTAGGACCATCAAAACTATTTTATGCTTGATATTTATAAAAAAAGTGAGACATTATTTTTAAGTACAAATAAACATTTAATAATAATAACACAATGCAAACCATAAAACAAACTTTAAAATTTAATTCATGCAGAATATATTTTTGTTTCCTTTAACCAGTTTGCTTAATTATAATGAAAATAATGTCCGAATAAATTAATTCTTATTCTTAATAAAACTGACAAATTATTTTATTAATTAATAACACTGAAAATAATTTTCCAATTTAAACTATTTCTTTTTTACATTTTTATTTGAATCCTTAAGTAAGATTTAAAGACATGAAGCCTGCCCAGAACTCATCAAGCCTTAACTCATTACATGCTTTATTCATTAGCCCGGTTTAATTATCATATTTAACTCTATTTATAATTATTCTTTGCCCAGAAAAGCCAGTATTCTCCCCATAAGCTGAAGCACAACACACAGCAGAGAGAAACCTGATACAGAAGCA
This sequence comes from Chrosomus eos, assembly GCA_036326025.1. Lineage (NCBI taxonomy): Eukaryota > Metazoa > Chordata > Actinopteri > Cypriniformes > Leuciscidae > Chrosomus > Chrosomus eos. The sequence goes on along the minus strand of CM070838.1, from coordinate 5,337,138 downwards.
GCGACTGCATATAAACACACACAGACATAAGCAGAATATAATAACAGAGTCTTTCTCAATCCCTACTGAGCTTCCTACTTAGACAGCACTGAGGGACATCCCTTACACACTCATATCGAGGCTCAGGCCAGCTGTCTAGATAGGCAGCACACTAGGGTTTGAGACGCGGCCAGAGAATCTCGGGTTTTGTCGCGACTCACCTGTGAAACTGAAGTCAAACTTCACTTTAAACCGCTCGAACGGGTTCAACAGGAGCTGATTTGTCCGCGTAGAGGCCCAGTGTGCCGCAAAAGCCCCGCCTGGTGCTTTCTAGGCTGTTTTCTGCTGTCCACGGGTTTATTTTCTGTAGTTTTTTGTGTTGGTTTGGGGAAGGGGAGGCGCCCAGCAGCGTCTCTTTCTGCCCTCGCCTGCAGCAAACAGCCAGAGACCGTTTCCGGTGCGAGTGCATTGTGGGGGATCGACCGACAAAATAAGAGTCTGGCGAATTAAAATCAAATACTTTTTAATTTACGTATTATAATATTGCTATTAACAATTATGTGTATTATAATAATTGATTTATCTGATCAAAAACATGAATACTTTAATTTAAAAGTTTATACATTTTTATATTTCAAATAATCAAAGTCCCCCTGTAGTCAATAATGGTAGGCTTTAAAACAAATCTTTGATCACCAAAATTCTTTGAAAAAAAATTATTCCTTGAAAAAAACCTTCATGCCTTAAAATAGCTTGAATGTAACTCGACACCTTACCTAATTTGAGTGCGGTTGTATGAATATGCAAATGAGCCCCGCCTCCACTCACTCACTCACTCACTCACTCACGATCCACTCGTTAACGATCACACGTTGATCTGATTGGTTACAAGGTAGTTTGTGACGTCAGAAACACCAGCGATTTCAAAGCGTGTTTTTGAGACTGTCTTTGGTTCACTGCAGTTTTAAGCAGAAAATACTCAGCAATGCTGTCGACTTATGAATTTACACATGCTTTGTCTTAAAGCATATTAAAAACACCATATAGACACATAAACAACATTAACAGCTGGATTTTCACCACAGGGGGACTTAAAAACAACACACACTCTCCTCTCTCTCTCTCTCTCTCTCTCTCTCTCTCTCTCTCTCTCTCCTCTCTCTCTATATATATATATATAATACTAATATACCAATAAAGTCTGCTAAATTATTAAATGTAAAAAAAAACAAAAATATATATATATATATATATATATATATATATATATATATATATATATATATATATATATATATATATATATAAATACTAATATACCAATACACTACTATATATTATACAGACTAATAATTATAGATTTATTCTCAAAGTATTTATGTAATAACAGACAACAGAAAAAATTGAGTAATAAACAGACCAAAATGTAGTTTTGGTCAATGGACAAAGTAATAATCAGATTTATTCACAAATGCAATAACTCGTTTTGCAGTAACAAAACATCATGAATCCACTACGAAGACATGAATATCGGACAGTACATGGATAGGAAACACAGAGGACAGAGAGGCTTGTATCTCAGTGTACAGTCATCATCAGCGGGTCACATGGCGGCGGGGTTAAAGGTCAAAGGTTAAAAGGTGCCGTGTCTCCAGATGGAGCGCAGCAGGAACACACAGCTGAGCGAGGCGGTCAGGACCGTCCCGACACACACACACAGGGTCATGGAGGAATCTCCCACTGGGATCTCCAGACTCACCGGTCCAGCGTCCTGACAACACACACAGTATTATTATTTATATAGCATTAGAAACATTGCATCATATTAAAAATATCATAATAGTATAAATATTACATTAAATATAATATACTATTATTATAATTACATTGTTTTATAATAGAATAAATATGACACTATATTAAAATATGAGTTGATATTATTATTTGTACATTATAAATTTCATATTATAAATATTACATTGTTTAAATTATTTAATATTATTTTTATATCAGATATAATATATTGTTATAATTCCATATGTAATATTTACTATAATAATTTATAACATTAAATTAGCAGTATTATATTATATTAAATTATTGACTTACAATACTTATAATTATATTATATAATATATAAAAAAAACAATATATTTAATATTGCTGATATTATATCATAATTACTATTATATATTTACTATTAATATTATAATTACATAATATTATAAATATTATATCTTATTCTAATAATAGTATATAAGTAATATTTTAATATGATATAATATTTATTGTAATTATAAATATATTATAAATACATTATATGCAAATATGATTTAATAATATTGTTATTATTAAATAAAATATTACTATAAATATTCCGATATTAAAATATTATTATATTCTGAATATAACCTTTTATCACATTTAATATTTACTATATTTTTCTTAGAATTATATAGTATAACAATGTTTACATTTTTTTTTATTTTTACTACTTTATTAATATTACATTATAAGTATTAAATTATATTAAAATATTATTTATTATTATTATTACTATAAATATTACAATATATTAAATTACTATTTACTGTTATTACATTATAATAAAACACGATTTACTAGTATTATATTTATTTTTATTATTATTATTACTATTATAAATATGACATGGTATTAAAATACTACTAATTGTTCTTAAGCTATTACTATATTATATTGTATGTAATTTGAGCGCTGTACCTCCAGACGCAGGATCTCCAGCCAGGAGCAGACGCTGCTGTTTCTGACGGTGCAAGGAGCTTCAGTCGCTTCATGAAGATCTAAAACCCTGTAATAGAAGATCACATGAGGGCAAGCTCATTATTTCACTGTGTTGATGAATAGATGCACTTATTGAAGATATTTATGATGGACAATGCACTTTTATGATGGACAGATGCACTTTATGATGAAGATGCACTTTTATGATGAAGATGCACTTTATGATGGACAGATGCACTTTATGATGGACAGATGCACTTTTATGATGAAAGATGCACTTTATGATGGATAGATGCACTTTTATGATGGACAGATGCACTTTTATGATGGACAGATGCACTTTTATGATGATGCATTTATGATGACAGATGCACTTTTATGATGGACAGATGCACTTTTATGATGGACAGATGCACTTTATGATGGATAGAGACTTTATGATGGAAGATCACTTTTATGATGGACAGATGCACTTTTATGATGACAGATGCATAGATGGACGATCACTTTTATGATGGACTAGATGCACTTTTATGATGGACAGATGCACTTTTATGATGGACAGATGCACTTTTATGATGTTTATCTGCATTTCTCCAGCTGACTTACACTGGTCTGATCTGAGGAAACAGCCTGGGCGACTCGATTTCGACTTCACACCCATTCTGGCTGAGTTTGAGGTCTGTGATATCGGCCGTGAACGGAACCGTCGCCTGTGTTTTCAGAGAGAAAAACCATGCGTGAAACCAGAAGATAAATATTCAGAGCTTCCAGATCAACTTTGAATCTAGAAGACCTACAAAACATGTTCAAGTTCATCTCAATTAAAGTGTATGGGCAATAACACATGCAAAATTTCAACACTATTATTTTTATTTTTTTAGAACATTATATAAGCAAAGAAGGAAACGGTCACCAGGTAGAACAAATAAATGAGAGAAAAAAAGGGAAAAGACAGGGGTTTATAACTAATCAGAAAAAAATACTTGTATCAAAGGAAAGGATTAAAAGACGTAAAAGATATAAATAACAAATTAATGTTAATAAAATTACAAAGTAAGCAAGCAAAGCGTAAAAAAAGTGGCTTCTGACCTGAAAATGTTCAACACTATTATTTGTTTTACTTTTTATTGAGAACATTATATAAACAAAGAAGGAAACAGTCACCATGTAGAACAAATAAACGAGTACCTATCTAATCAGAAAAGATTACATATCAAAGGAAAAAATTAAAAGACGTAAATATTTCAAATTATTTTAATACACGAGTTAGAGATAGTCCTAAAGTAATGTTGTACTATAGCAAGCAAAGCATAAAAAGTGGCTTCTGACCTGAAAATGTACATTTATGTATAATTATGTATAAAATGTATGTATAAACAGTACTGAAACACTCACCTCCAAACCCGTGTCGTGTTTCAGGGTTTCCAGCTGATATTCGTCCATGTAAACTCCACTGGGAAGCTTCTGGACCAGTAAAGCTTTCACATCATGATCTACTTTCCCCCATTCAACACTGTATAGGAGATCCCTATACAACCAAAAAAACAGTGTCAATGACAAAATCATGAACATGAACGAATAAATAAAAAATCTAAAAAGTAACCTGTGAAATCCTGCTTTGGTAATCTTCATAGACATCGACAATGACTCGAGGAATTCAGATGGAAAACAATGATCTGATGAATGGAAAATGCAGACATTTAGTTTAGGTTTAAATGTCAGATATTAGTGTTTTTTTCCCTTATTGATCCTTATTGACCAGCATGTTTTGCATTAAAAATACCTTCTTTGGAGTTTCCATTGTGGATAAAATACAACACAGTTGCTAATAAATAAATACTATGCATGTTCGATCAGCGATCATGCTTTAATTCCGATTTGTAGCTCCATTTACTTCCGGGTTTAAAGACATCCGTCCAACAGGTGGCGCTAATGAGCGTCTCGTGCGAGAAACTCCCTCCTCAGAAGAAAAGGATACAGTGGCGACGAGGAAGCATGAAAACCACAATCAAATAACCACAACAAGAGTATGATTTTGCCTTATCTCTTGTTTATTTACAAGCTCGCGTATTGCGTATTAAATGTGAGCCTGTACCTTTAAGAAACAAACCGTCTCGGTAGAATCAGCGTGAATCAAGCGATAAATATTCCGTTAGTCTTTGTGCACATCTCACTGTTACTATGGTTACTACTCATACTAATATGGATTAGATAAGATAGATAGATAGATAGATAGATAGATAGATAGATAGATAGATAGATAGATAGATAGATAGATAGATAGATAGATAGATAGATAGATAGATAGATAGATAGATAGAAGGTGGATTAGAATCTAATATTTCTAATTCACCTATTATCTATCTATCTAATAGATAGATAAATACATAGATGGATGAAAGTAACTGTAATCATATTTGTTTTTCTAACACACACACACTAATATTAATGAGAAAATAAATGATTTATTTAGAACAGCAGTAACAATAAATATAGCTGCCTGCAACAATTTATTGATTTAACAGTAAATAAAACATGAATCATTTTAAAACATCTATTAAATAAATATGAACATATCTATTCTACTATGTATACGACAGATTTGTGTGCATACAGTTTGAAGATTTTCACATATTTTTTAAACTAAGTGAAGTAACATTTTATTTTATATATTGACTATTTATGGAAAAATATCACAACTATTGGTTGACTCTTAATGGACAATATTTTTCAGTTGATTCTGCAGCTGGACAAGCGTGGGGGGAAATGTCCATAGTAGCAAAGCAATGTGGAGTGAAATTTATCCCACCTTCAATCATCCTCGTATATGAGAACAAGAACACCAGCAAGATGCGAAAAAGAATCATACCTGTGAGGAACTTCTCTCAGTATTCTGGTAAGTCTGTTTGAAATATGACATAAACTTGTTCTTGATAAGTTTTGAGCGATTCACCCACATATATTTCTCTAAAAACTAGAACAAAAGTGGCCCTCAACTACAACCCTGAGGGTTCCCAAAAGAAATGAAGTTCAAAATGAGACGTAGACATTTTATTGACAGGTTTTGTGATATTTGGCCACATACTTTCTATAAAAACAAGAACAAAATTGGTACTCAACTATAACCCTGAGGGATCCCCAAAAGAAATGAAGTTTGAAATATGACCCAGCGATTTTATTAAGGGATTTTGTGAGATGGAGAGATGCACTTTTATGATGGACAGATACACTATTATGATGGATAGATGCACTTTTATGATGGACAGATGCACTTTTATGATGGAGAGATGCACTTTTATGATGGATAGATGCACTTTTATGATGGATAGATGCACTTTTATGATGGACAGATGCACTTTTATGATGGACAGATGCACTTTTATGATGGATAGATGCACTTTTATGATGGATAAATGCACTTTTATGATGGAGAGATGCACTTTTATGATGAATAGATGCACTTTTATGATGGATAGATGCACTTTTATGACTAAAAGATGCACTTTTATGATGGATAGATGCACTTTTATGATGAATAGATGCACTTTTATGATGAAAAGATGCACTTTTATGATGGACAGATGCACTTTTGTGATGGATAGATGCACTTTTATGATGGATAGATGCACTTTTATGATGGATAGATGCACTTTTATGATGAATAGATGCACTTTTATGATGAAAAGATGCACTTTTATGATGGACAGATGCACTTTTTATGATGGATAGATGCACTTTTATGATGGATAGATGCACTTTTATGATGGATAGATGCACTTCTATGATGAATAGATGCACTTTTATGATGGACAGATGCACTTTTATGATGGAGAGATGCACTTTTATGATGGATAGATGCACTTTTATGATGGATAGATGCACTTTTATGATGGACAGATGCACTTTTATGATGGACAGATGCACTTTTATGATGAATAGATGCACTTTTATGATGAATAGATGCACTTTTATGATGAATAGATGCACTTTTATGATGGACAGACAATTTTATTTAGATGACAGATCACTTTTATGATGGACAGATGCACTTTTATGATGAAAGATGCACTTTATGATGAATAGATGCACTTTTATGATGACAGATGCACTTTATGATGACAGATGCACTTTTATGATGGACAGATGCACTTTTATGATGAATAGATGCACTTTTATGATGACAGATGCACTTTTATGATGACAGATGCACTTTATGATGGACAGATGCACTTTTATGATGAATAGATGCACTTTTATATGAACAAAATGACTATATAACCGAGGATCCCCAAAAGAAATGAATTTGAATAGACAGCTTTTGATGAAAGAGATGCACTTTTATGAAAAATTAGAGAAGATGCACTTTTTATGATGGACAGATGCACTTTTATGATGATAGATGCACTTTTGATGATGAATAGATGCACTTTTATGATGAGATGCACTTTTATGATGGATAGATGCACTTTTTATGATAAGATGCACTTTTATGATGGAATGATGCACTTTTATGATGGATAGATGCACATTTTATGATGAAAAGATGCACTTTTATGATGACAGATGCACTTTTTATGATGAAGATGCACTTTTATGATGGATAGATGCACTTTTTGATGATTAGATGATCACTTTTTATGATGAATAGATGCACTTTTATGATGGATAGATGCACTTTTATGAGAAATGCACTTTTATGATGGAAGAACTTTATGGAAATGCACTTTTATGATGGATAGATGCACTTTATGATGAAGATGCACTTTTGATGGACAGATGCACTTTTGATGATAGATGCACTTTTATGATGGATTCATTTGATGATAATGCACTTTTATGATGGATAGATGCACTTTTATATGAGATGATAGATGCACTTTTATGATGGATAGATGCACTTTATTAATGATGGAAGATGACTTTATATGTGATGGATAGATGCACTTTTATGATGGATAGATGCATTTTATGATGAAGATGCACTTTATGATGGACAGATGCACTTTGATGATAGATGCACTTTTATGGATAGATGCACTTTTATGATGGATAGATGCACTTTTATGATGGATAATGCACTTTTATGATGGACAGATGCACTTTTATGATGGATAGATGCACTTTTTGATGGATAGATGCACTTTTTATGATAGATGATTTTTAGGATAGATGCACTTTTATGATGGATAGATGCACTTTTATGATGGATAGATGCACTTTTATGATGGATAGATGACTTTTGTGATGGATAGATGTACTTTTATGATGGATAGATGCACTTTTATGATGGATAGATGCACTTTTATGATGGATAGATGTACTTTTGTGATGGATAGATGCACTTTTATGATGGATAGATGTACTTTTGTGATGGATAGATGCACTTTTATGATGGATAGATGTACTTTTATGATGGATAGATGTACTTTTGTGATGGATAGATCACTTTTGTGATGGATAGATGCACTTTTATGATGGATAGATGGACTTTTATGATGGATAGATGCACTTTTATGATGGAGAGATGCACTTTTATGATGGACAGATGCACTTTTATGATGGATAGATGCACTTTTATGATGGATAGATGCACTTTTATGATGGAGAGATGCACTTTTTGATGGACAGATGCACTTTTATGATGGACAGATGCACTTTATGAATGGACAGATGCACTTTATGATGGATAGATGCACTTTTATGATGGATAGATGCACTTTTATGATGGAGAGATGCACTTTTAATGAAGGATCAGATGCACTTTTATGATGGATAGATGCACTTTTATGATGGATAGATGGACTTTTAATGATGGATAGATGCACTTATTATGATGGAGTAGATGCCTTTTATGATGGACAGATGCACTTTTTATGATGGACAGATGCACTTTTAATGATGAATAGATCACTTTTATGATGGATAATGCACTTTATATGATGGATAGATCACTTTTATGATGGATAGATGCACTTTTATGATGGATATATGCACTTTTAATGACTTAAAACCAAAACAGTCATTCACTGCCATTGTAAAGCTTGAAGAGTCCGGGCATTTTTTAATATAACTCTTATGTATTCATCTGAAAGAATGTCATATACACCAGTATGACTTGAGGAGAGTAAATCATAGGGTCATTTTCTTTTTTGGATGTGCTACCCTCTAATGTTCTGTCATAAAGTGTTTGCTTCCTTCTTTCCAGACTGCAGTCGAGCCGCAGAGAGGATGAAGCATCATGTCCGCCACAGCATCTATCTAGAGTCCGTGTCTTTGGTCCAGCTTGAGAGACTTCACCTCATCCTCAGGGATCATCTGCGGGGCCTCAGCCTGGACCAGAGCCTCGCTGCCCAACGGGGGCCCGACCTCAACGACGAGGACCTGAATAAACTGAGCGATGAAGAGCTCGCCCGCAGGAAGGCCCAGATGGACGAGCTGTTCGAGCGCAACCGCAGACGCAGAGAGGATCCAGACTTCGTGTACGATCTGGAAGTGGAGTTTCCAGAGATCAGCGTGCGAGAGACGTGTAGCTGGTCCGATGATGAGTTTTAGAAGATCGCGGACACTTTAGAAGAGGCGATTCAGACATGGTGCATTATGGGGGTTTTATGTTGTTGAAGTGTGTTGATGAACCTGCTGTTTGGTCTATGCATTTCCCACGGTGCAAATCGTTTTAAGGCCACTGTAATAGTTTTACTCTTTTGGTTCTGTGCCATCACAAAATTCTAAATATTTAATTCAATAAACAAAAAATGGAGGACATGAAAAGTCTAAACCACATTGTTTTTTTACAACTATGATTTTTTTTTTTAAATATGATCTATTATCATCCTACAAAACATGGATTACCTCTACTAAATAAATCCTAAAATAGTAATGATCTGTGTAACTCATTACAAGTAACTTGAGTTACGTAATCAGATTACTTTTTCAAGTAACTAGTAAAGTAACGCATTACTTTTAAAATTTACAACAAAATATCGGAGTTACTTTTTCTAATAAGTAACGCAAGTTACTTTGTTTTCACATTTATTGACTGACAGCTCTCCTGTCCTCATGTTGAGACAAATCGAAGTGCATTGTGTGTGTAAACATGATGGCTGCTGGTTATTGTAGTTCTAGACTAAATGTGAGCATGCATTGCCATTTACTGATCTCACTTGTACACAAAAAAGATTCAATATTTCATAAAAATTTATAAAATCAGTGAAATGCAGAATTCAGAATACTATGCAAACATCTCATAACTAAATATTTTAAATGAAACATACATTTTTATCCATTTAATCCACTTTATTGACCAATGTACTTGCTTCTGACCTTTGATGATTCAGTTAAACCATAAGCAAATATGACTATAGATTTGTTTGTTTTTATTGGTAAAGTGTTAATCTTTCTTCTCCTGCATGTATTCTTGTGAATATCCAGAATAACAGCAGCTGAAAGGTTTGAGTTGTTCCTCTACTTTACACACGTCAATCTGCATTCCCTTCAGCCTGAGGATTATTAGTTCACTTTTGGCGTGAAAGGGTCTTTACATTTGCCCAAAAATATAACTTTTTTGTTATAAAAGATAAAAACAAGCCCAGCCCAGGTGAAAAAAAAAGTAATGCAAAAGTAACGTAACGCATTACTTTTCTAAAAAGTAACTAAGTTACACAATTAGTTACTTTTCAAGGGAGTTACGCAATATTGTAATGCCTTACTTTTTTAAAGTAACTTTCCCCAACACTGATAATCATACTAAAATATTCACAATACTTGACATCAACAAGACGAATTTTAATGGTAAATATTTATTTGTTTTTTACGAAAAGCTGTACGGAACATATATCCAGGGATAGTTAAACATGAAAAAATAAAACGCTACTTGATTGTCACACTTTCAACCCTGTGGATTCTCTACCCACTACTGATGACACAATATAAAGACGTACAGGTACGTGTGTTCAATAAGGTAGTCTCACGTCAATATGATAGAAGTAATATTTCATGTTTTATATTTGGATCACATATAGAATCGTAAAATAACACAAGAGCAGCGTTAACACCGCTTAAATCTCACTTTGGTAGATCCTCTTGACATTTTGTTTGCAGATTAAAACGGCTTGAATCGGAAAGCGACACGCCACAAATGCCGAGTCCCGTCGATTAAAAAGTGCATCAAAGCTGCTGGAGAAAAGACGGCAGATACTGCCCAAATCACGCGTTTAAAACATTCAACAACGAGACGTCGCACGTGTACTGTCGCTTTGAAATGCAGTAGTTAATCGCTTTGAGTTCGGCAAAAGATTCTCGGAAATAAAGCGAAGAATGAAGCGGAACTTGATTGTCCAACTCGAGCGGAAAAGCCTTAAATGATGGTTATACCTCAGGATATTTTGGGTTATTATCTGCAATTGCACGATTAGGAACGATTAAATACGGAAGCTTTTTTCCGTTACAGAATAAAAAAAATTTGAAAAGTTAATTCTGACTTTATCAAATGCAATTGCGAGTTTATAACACACAATTGCGAAAAAAAAAGGTCAAAATTGTGGGATAAAAATTACCTTTTTAGACAAGATTCCATTTTTAATCGTTCCTACTCGTGCAAAAATCTCGCAATTCTGGCTTTTTGTCTTGCAATTATGTTTATATTGTGCAATTCTGATATTAAAACTTGTAATTGCAAGCTTATTTCTCACAATTCTGAGAAAAGAAGTCAGAATTGCGAGATTTAAACTCACAATAGCAAGAAAGTCAGAATTGCACGAAAAAAGTCAGAATTGCGAGTTTATCGTAATTCTGACTTTTTCTCGCAATTGTGAGTTTTTATCGTGCAATTCTGACATTATATAACTTGCAATTGCAAGTTTATATCATGCACTTCTGACTTTTTCTCACAATTGCGAGTTTATACAAAACGCAATTCTGATAATCTCGCAACAAGCTTCCATAATTAAACACTTGCACTTCAAAGTTTCGCTTCTCTCTAACAACAGAGAGAGTTTCAAAGCAAATCGGTAGTTGCAGGAAAAGTAGTCGTATTGGACTTTAAGTGCAAGAGCGGAAAATACAATCGTACGTTGGCTGCCGAATTCAGCGTCTTAAAAGTGAAATCGCGCCGAACGAATCTTGTTCGCGCTAAAAACATTTCATGAGCAAAGCACAAGAGTGATAGTTTGGATGCTTGAAGCTTCATAAAAATAATCAGTAAGTAAAGAGAGGAAAATATATATCTAATATATCCGAAATTGCCGAAAAAGACAATTTGACAACACAGAATGAAACTCAAACAAATGGAAACATTTCAAGTACTTTGAAAAATAAAAACTTTGTTTTCTCGTGACCCTCATATATTTCACCATGGCCATATAAAGGAGTTATATATATATATATTATCCTATTTTACCACTTAGACAAAATACATATATATGCATATGTATATTCATATAGAAATGTAATCTCAACATCTCATTTTTTCTTTCGATCCTGGATGCATCGTGGACAGAACCTGAAAGAAAGAAAGAAAAGAAAAGCTGTTTGTTGATCTTCAAAAACAAAGATATCGACGAATCCTCATGGAGCAACTCTGAACAGATCGACGTACCATTTCCCTTTGGGTTTCGTTGTCAGATCAACACAGGCGAAGTGAAACCACTCGATGGGACACTGTTAAGAAAAACATTTTTTTGTTTGTTTGTTTGTTAAATAAATACATGAGGAAAGGCTAAAAAAACAGTTTAAAGTGAATGGACATGACGTCCGCTCGTACATCCATGTTGTCGCATCCGATCATTTCTCCATATGACACTTGGTGACACAGGCAGTACGTGGGTTCGTTGGGATCCACAGGCATGTCTAAGACGTCTGATGGGTGAACTGGTAAGACGGATTCAGAGAACTCAGGTCTGCGGAAAACAAAGTGGAAATAGTTACGTGTCCATCACAAATTATGTGGAAAATTGGAATATTGCATTAAAATCTGCGAATAAAGTAGCGTTTCCATCCCATAAGTGTTCAATTAAACCAAATAATTCTGATGAATTCGTTTCAGAGCCACTAAACCAACATTTGAGATGCTGCGATGTGATTGGTCCGCTGGTTACTCCAGTTATCCAATCACAGCCTCTGCTGAGGCAAAGACATGTGAGGTTTATGTTGTGAGTCTTGAGATTTATTCAGTGTTTCCAATTGAGCGCAAACGTTTATTTATGCGCATTTTTAGAATTTAAGTGCATCTTGATGAAGTATTTCCTAAAGTTGACTCGTACCCGTTTTTCATTTTCTTTTTCCGCGGCGAGTCGTCGTCTGAAGATTTCCGTCCTCTTCCTTTCGGTCGTCGTTTTTCCTTCAGGCTTCCTCTGCCACTCACCTCTACAGAGGACAACAGTTCATATTTCATATTTGTTTGATCATGTACTGTATGACATGTGTTGTGTTTGGCCAAAACGAGCCGCGTTGGGTCTCACTCTTGGGCGTTCTGTTGTCTGGACTTTCGTAGCCGCTGACGTCCAACTTCTCCTTCAGCTCGTTCTCGAAGCGAGCCAGGTCGGCATCCAGCCTTCGGATGTGTTTGTCCACCTGGTGAGAAGCCAAAAACATTCATGTTAAAAAATATCTATATACTTAAAAAAATGTAATATGTAAATCTATTCAAAAGCTATTCAAAATAACACACAGCGATTGAATGGACAGGGTTATTGTTAACTAAAATTATAAAAAAAAACATTTCTGTCCATTTAATAAATTATAGTACATAAAAAAAGAAGGTACTATTTTTAACACGTGAAGAACACCAGAGTGTTAATATAAACACAAAATAGATAAAAGATAAATACAGACACATTAAAATAAACATTTTTGAGGTTGCCACACATTTAAATAGATGAATAAATTCAAACTTTGCGTTTGTAAATTGCGAAATCTACTCAATAATTAAACAAAAAAAACAGAAAATTATATTTATTATTAAAAAAGTGTCTATTTTTTGAAAAACTGATAAATGTAAATCACACATTTGAAATTCCCTGATATTTCCAGGTTTCCACCCGGTCTGGGATCGCCGGCACTGACCATCTCGTACGTCTGCATGGCGAGCTGCACTTTGTCGTCGCTGTATTCTTTGCATTTGCTGAATCCGTTCTGAATCTTTTGCAGGTGCTCCACTCTCTGATCGGGGGCCAGATTTCGGACATTAGTGATGTATTCTTCTGCGAGCTTATCAATTTCGCATTTCTTTTCTGCAAAAAAAGGAGAGGGGGGGGGGGGGGGGGGGGGGGGGGGGACCAAAAAACACATCCATCAATTTCATCCGTTTTCATGCCACTTCTCCGGTACTGGGTCACGATACTGAACGCCCTATAATACCCAAAGATGCTCCCTAGATAGACAGCATGATTTAAGATGCCCTCTCACCCTCCGCTCTGTTGTCCAGTTCCCGCATAAGTGTGAAGTTTCTCTGGAGCTCACAGGGCAGGTTTTCAATGCCTAGGGTCATAATAAATATCTCAATTTAAATAAAATTTAAAAAAGTACTGTTTACATACAAGAGGACTGTTCTAGACCACTATCTTCTATTTATCTAGACAGATACCCGAGTACAAATACATATACACACATAAAATCTCACATAACATGACTTTGTTGACTTAGCATGTTGTTAGCATGCTTGCTAACTACTTTCTGTGATGCATTTACAACTTGCTTTGGTTTCACAATATATGTATATAAAACCACTTAAACAACGAAATAAAAGAATCAGGAAGATTTACGCTGTGTTGTACAGTAGAAAATAAGCTAATCAACCTGTTGGCTTACTAGCTGAAGCTTGCTAATGCTAACCTGACATTAGCCATCAAAACATCCTCAAACTGGACCTCCTAAAACACCTTCATCCCGCGTAAAAAAACGTTAAATCCGCTATATTTGTTAGAAATTAATTATACTCACTATCGAGATAATGTTCGAGATAAATCGCTGTCGCCATGGTGACGATCTTCACTCGTTTCCAGTATGTTTTTCTCCTCCGCCAGCCCGCGTGAGGTGGAACAACATTGGTATGTCATGAATAATTAATGAGGCAGTTCTCTGCTATTGGCTGACAGGCGACGTATTTGAATGCCGTGGTTTGATTGGTTGGCGATGGGGCTTGGCTCATTAGTGCTCTTTCGACGTCTAGATCTTTTTTCTTTTTCTTTTTTTACTCCATCTAATTCTAGAGAAAACAGACTAACAGAAAGAGATAACAATAAAAACATTAATATAATTGATTGTAATAACATTCAATAAATTTTTTTACTATTGATCCTATACAATTAATAATCAAATATAGTATTTATTTATTTATTTAGCTTTTAAAGAAATATTATTAATATTATATTTATTCCAAATAATATGGACTTTTTATTCTATCATATTAATAATCAAACACAAATATATATATATATATATATATATATATATATATATATATATATATATATATATATAATCTCAAAAGTATATAATATTAACAATCATATTAATTTATATAATATTTATTTTATATTAATCTAAATTTATATGAATAATAAATATAATAAAAATATAAATAATAAAAATGTTAATATTATTAAATAATTTGATCATCAAAACAAATATTATTAATATAATATCTATTCCATATAATATGGACATTTGATTCTATCACATTAATAATCAAATGCAATATCAAAAGTATATATGATATTTTATTAAATTATTTATTTTTTAGAATACGTCAATCATTTAATGCAGCAGTAAAATATTATATTTAATATATCCATTTAAATTACATTAATATCAGTAATAAAAACATTTAAAATAAAAGTAATTAAAATAAAAAAACATTAATATTAATAAATTGAATACACTATCAACGTAATATTTATTCATTATGAACATTTTATTCTGTATGTTTCACATCGAAACATGTAAATACGTGATTTTTTACAGTCTATGGTAAATACATATACATAACACCGACACAATAATTGCTACATTGATACATGATGCCCACGTGACCTCTGTGCTCTAACCCGGAAGCACTGTGCGTGTGTTGTTTTGAAACTTTCCTACTTCAAGACCACGTGCGTTTTATCTGTCACTTTGAATATATAAATGTACTTCTCACTGTCTCAGTCGATCGTTACATGATATTAATACATATGAATAAAGCGTATACAAATTAACAAGTCCGACTTTAACAGTGAAATCTGTGCGCAACAGGAACTTTTCCTCAGCAGTCATGCGTTGATTTCGATGGACTCATCATCAGAAGAGAATAATGACGCTGACCTGCAGTCTCAGGTATATATCATGATGACTCCTGTGTTCACCTGTGTTCTGATGACGAGCTGAGCTGAGCTGATGTTTCTCACACAGATAGAGGAGATCGAGGCTCTGTCCTCCATCTATGGGGAAGAATGGTGTGTGATTGATGAAGCTTCGAGAGTTTTCTGCATCAGAATATCAGATGACACCCAGAAGCCCACACGGACGGTCTGTTTACAGGTATGCGAAACATAGATCCAACTTATGAATATGCAAAACCCGCTCATGAATATTAAACACGGCTGTGCGCCGATTAATCGCATCCAAAATAAAAGTTTACACACACATGCACTGCTGTTGAAAAGTTTGGGGTCGGTGAGATTTTTAATGTTTTTAAAATAAGTCTCTTCTGCTCACCAAGGCTGCATTTATTTGATTAAAAATACAAAACAAACCCAGTAATATTGTGAAATATTATTATAATGTAAATCAGCTGTTTTCTATGTGCATATATAGTAAAGTGTGATTTATTCCTGTGATCAAAGCTGAATTTATCATCATTACTCCAGTCTTCAGTGTCACATGATCCTTCAGAAATCACTATAATATGATGATTTATCATCAAGAAACATTTATGATTATTATCACAGTTGAAAGCAGTTTTGCTGCTTCATATTTTTGTGATTAATTTTTTTCAGGATTCTTTAAAAGTTCAAGAGAAAAGCTTTTAATTAAAAAAAAAAATTTTGCATTATTATAAATGTCTTTACTGTCACTTTTGATCAGTTTAATGCGTCATTTCTGAAGAAAAGTATTAATTTCTTTAAAAAGGAAAAATAATCGTATTGACCCCAAACTTTTGAACGGTAGTGTATATATTTAAGAAAATGTGTTATAAAATATTTATATTTAATATAAATATATATACATGCAAATATTTCTAAAATATATACATGTATGTGTGTGTATTTATATATACAAAATAACCATACACAGTACACGCACATATATTATGTAAACACAAACTTTTATTTTGGATGCGATTAATAGTTGAAATATTAAATGTATGTTAATGTTTGTTTGAAGATCATACTTCCTCCAGATTATCCGAGCTCAGCGCCTCCGATATATCAAATCAAGTATGTATATAATATTCCTCTCAGTGCAGAAATATGAGTAAATATGAGTAAATGTCCAGTGATCGTGTGTATTTCTCCCGGCAGCGCGGCTTGGCTCCGCGGACCCGACAGAAGGAATCTGGCCAACAGTTTAGAGGAGCTGTATGTGTGAGTGTGTGTCTATCACTATCAATCAGTGCATCTATGAGGATATGAAATATGAAATATGATTGTCTTGTTTAGGGAGAACACTGGGGAGAATATTCTGTTCCTCTGGGTGGAGAAAATCAGGGAATTCCTCGCAGAAAAATCACAAAGTGCAGGTAAGATTGAGAATATGTCTAGATAATAACTAGTATATATTACCTTATATATAGCATGATCAAATCATCATATTATAGTGATTTATTGCTTAATAGTTAGTAAAGTAGTGGTTAAGTTTAGGTATTAAAGGATGTAGAAAATGATAATGTAGAAGAAGACATTAATATGTGCTTTATAAGTACTAATAAACAGCCAATATCACTGAAAATCCTAATAAGTTGATTGAACTCAATTGATTTGAGTAAACTCGAAGTTTACTTAACTTGCTGCTTATGTAGACTTGACATAAATTGTTTAGTTCACCAAACTTGACGATTATTTAATGTACTTAAACAATAAAGTTCACATAACTTAGTGTTAATTTCAAGTGTACTTGTATATTTAAAACACTTCTATATGGGTATTAAAGTTTATTTATCAAGTTTAAAGTATCAGTTTTTTTTTTTTATTTAAATCAGTTTATTTTCCATTACGATCAATAATTGTAATATAATGAAAGCCATTCGATTTCTGGTAAAGTAAGAATGACTCCTTGCACTTGAAGAAAGCGTGTATTAATGTATTATAATTTCACAGTCAAGAAAACAACATTTGTGAGAATGAGCTTTTGTAAGGATTAATCATGATTTTGAGCTTGAAATCTTAAGTTTATGTATTTTGAAGTTATTTGAACTTATATTTTTGAGTGACAGGGCCAAAATGCTAAATTTAAAGTAATGTTTAGTCAAGTACACTTGATTGTTTAAGTAAAGACAACATTGGGGTTTACTAGTTAATAGTGAGAATTAAACCTTAAACTAAAGTGTTAACACTAAATTTTAACATAAACGTTTTGGTTGTAGAAACTGTTTTTCCAGAGTATAAGTAGGACCTCAATGCTGTGATCATAATTTGCCTGGAGAAATAACGTTAATTTGTTGTTTATATTAATTTTAATAATGATCATTCAGCAACAAAAGTGTCTTTTCTGAAGTGTGGGATTGATGTTCGACACATAAACCATATTTTACCGACCTAGCTGGTTTATATACATCATTTATGTACACAATTGGCATAATTGTGAGTTGACAAAGCCAGATGTTTTGTGTGTGTGATCACATGTAGTTTTACACTAGAGGGCAGTAAATGGACACACCATTGCTCTCATCTGAAATGTTTTATGAGGATGTTCAAAATCAGTCTTTCTTTATTATGTAAAATTGATGCATATCTAAAGTCTGTACAAATATGTCTTGGGTTGAAATAGGCGTAAAGTCAGGAATATACACTACCAGGATTTTAATGTTTTTAAAAGAAGTCTCTTCTGCTCACCAAGGCTGCATTTATTTGATTAAAAATACAAAACAAACCCAGTAATATTGTGAAATATTATTATAATGTAAATCATCTGTTTTCTATGTGAATATATAGTAAAGTGTAATTTTATCCTATGATCAAAGCTGAATTTTCAGCATCATTACTCCAGTCTTCAGTGTCACATGATCCTTCAGAAATCACTATAATATGATGATTTATGATCAAGAAACATTTATGATTATTAACAGTTTTTTACATTTTTACTTTGATGAATAGAAAGTTCAGAAGAACAGTTCAAAGTGAAGTAATGATGCTGGAAATTTAGCTTTGATCACAGGAATAAAATACACTTTAAAATAGAGAAAACCTTATATTAAAAAAAGTGTTTTACTGTATTTTTAAATCAAATAAATGCAGCCTTGGTGAGCAGAAGAGACTTCTTTTAAAAACATTAAAAATCTCACCGACCCCAAACCTTTGACTGTGTTGTGTGTGTGTGTGTGTGTGTGTGTGTGTGTGTGTGTGTGTGTGTGTGTGTGTGTGTGTGTGTGTGTGTGTGTGTGTGTGTGTGTGTGTGTGTGTGTGTGTGTGTGTGTTACTATTACGCTACTCATTATTCGTTAATCTTCCTCTACACTCTTCATTTTCAATGTGGTACATCAATGCATTTTGCCATAGCTCTCGCACGTCTCGTTGATGTAAATAAACAGGTTGTAAGTAAGCACTTTTGCTGCGAGTGCATTGTCTAGAAAACTAATTGTTCAGTGTTTTTCCGGACAGTAAAACCCGTCCGCCCATTAAAGTCACAGAAATGAGCTTTTGGGTTTCGTCTCGACACGCGACGCTCCTTCTCTGGACTAATTGCCCGTCTTGTTAAAGCCTCACTGGTGTGTTTTCTTGGCTTTTAGTTTTGAGAAACACGAAGAAACATTCTGTCCTGGAAACATGATCATTTGTGTATAAAGCCAGCTCTGGAATGAGAGTTTCACGCTGTCCTTTATTCCCTCCGGCTTTTAAGGAACACAACAGTTCCTCCGGCGGACGGAAATTACACACGAACATTCGTGTCCCCAGAAACGCCTGGTGGAGGAATAAACGCTCAGGTCTGCGAGCAGAATAGCACAGGCACACGGCGTTCTCTGCGGGAACACACAGAAAGACACAGGTGTTCGAGCAATCAGGTCCACCGTACACACGCCTCGAGCGATACACACTTCAGCTTGAGAAAGATGACTCTTTAGATTGTTCAAAGCTGGAAGAAGCATCTCAAAAACCTGGAAGTTGTAGAAACGATTGCATAATCACGCTGTGAATGCTGGCGGAGTTCAGGTTGTGCTGCGTCGCTCGAGAACAAAGAAGATTCACACATTTACAGTTATTCATTTTATCGAGAGTGGCTTCTGAATTAGAGACATTTATCATAAGGAAGATATTTTTGGAAAATGTCCACAATGAAAGTCAATGGGGTCCACAGTCGTTCGGCTTGCAACGCTCTACAAAATATCTCCTTTTGTAACGTTATACTGGTTTGGAGTGGCGTTTTTTCATTTTGCTGATGGTTTTATCAAAAGCAGCTCAAAAACCATCTTGAGTTGAGCTCTTAAATTATTACATTGTTTAAATTAATACATTTTTAGCTAACTGTGATTTTGTATATGTCTGAAATACATAACTTTTTATACAGTTTCCTCTGATAACAGATCACTGTAATTTGTAATGCATTTCTGTGAAGCTGCTTTGAAACGATGTGCATTGTGAAAAGCGCTGTATTATGTGAATTGAACTGAATCTTTGCGACGCAGAGGAAACACGGATCCTGCATCTGAAGATTTAAATGTATTTACACAGACGGTTTAATGCAGATCAGAGGGACATGAATGCATTTAACCTAATATTTTGATGTTTTACACATAAAATGTTGAGTATTGATATTTTGAAATGATAAAAAAGATACTTTAAATGTGAAATTAAAACCACCAGTAGGAAGTCACCATTTATGAGTGACAACCGATTCATTCAAACAGTTGATTCATTCAGGAACGAATCATTTGGCTGTATTATTAATGAGTGATTCATTGAATCATTCACTCAACTGATTCGTTCATTCGTTCATCAGTGGTTTTGTTTGGAACTATTTTCTTTGGCGAAATGGAGCAAAATGTTTCTAAAATGTTAGTCGGCTATGTTACTCTTCGTGTGATATTGATTAACTATTTTAATTTAAATGATAAACATAACAGACATACAGAGATAGCCTATTTTTTCCCCTTATGTTGAATATTCAGGGCATTATAAATGCATTTCAATAGAGCAAATCTAGATGTGTTTTTGTAAATTAAGGGACACTGATAACGTCAGATCGCACATCAGTTGGTTAAACAACAATCACGGTATTATCGTAGACGATATATATCACACACACCTATATATCACAACCCCTATATATCACACACACCTATATATCTCACACCCCTATATATCACACACACCTATATATCTCACACACTCCTATATATATCACACACTCCTATATATCACGCACCCCTATATATCACACACACCTATATATCACGCACCCCTATATATCACACACCCCTATATATCACACACACCTATATAATCACACACCCCTATATATCACACACACCTATATATCACACACTCCTATATATCACACACACCCCTATATATCACACACCCCTATATATCACGCACCCCTATATATCACACACACCTATATATCACACACCCCTATATATCACACACCCCTATATATCACACACACCTATATATCTCACACACCTATATATCACACACCCCTATATATCACGCACCCCTATATATCTCACACACCTATATATCACACACCCCTATATATCACACACACCTATATATCACACACCCCTATATATCACACACCCCTATATATCACGCACCCCTATATATCTCACACACCTATATATCACACACCCCTATATATCACACACACCTATATATATCACACACCCCTATATATCACACACCCCTATATATCACACACACCTATATATCACACACCCCTATATATCACGCACCCCTATATATCACGCACCCCTATATATCACACACACCTATATATCACACACCCCTATATATCACACACACCTATATATATCACACACCCCTATATATCTCACACACCTATATATCACGCACCCCTATATATCACACACCCCTATATATCTCACACCCCTATATATCACCACCCCTATATATCTCACACACACTATATATCACACACCCCCTATATATCACGCACCCCTATATATCACACACCCCTATATATCTCACACACCTATATATCACACACCCCTATATATCTCACACACCTATATATCACACACACCTATATATCACACACCCCTATATATCACACACCTGTATATCTCACACACCTGTATATCTCACACCCCTATATATCACACACCCCTATATATCTCACACACCTATATATCTCACACACCTATATATCACACACCTATATATCACACACCCCTATATATCTCACAACACCCCCTATATATCTCACACACCTATATATCTCACACCCTATATATCCCACACCCCTATATATCACACACCCCTATATATCCACACCCCTATATATCTCACACACCTATATATCACACACCCCTATATATCTCCACACACCTATATATCACGCACACCCTATATATCACACACACCCTATATATCACAAAAACACACCTATATATCTCACACACCTATATATCACGCACCCCTATATATCACAACACACCTATATATCACGCACCCCTATATATCACACACACCTATATATCACCACACCCTATATATCTCACACACCTGATATAACATTCTCACACCCTATATATCACACACCCCTATATATCTCACACACCCTATATATCTCACACACCTATATATCCACACAAACACCCCCTATATATCTCACACCCCTATATATCTCACACACCTATATAGCACACACACCCCTATATATCCCACACCCCTATATATCACACACCCCTATATATCACACACCCCTATATATCTCACACACCTATATATCACACACCCCTATATATCACGCACCCCTATATATCACACACACCTATATATCACACACACCTATATATCTCACACACCTATATATCACGCACCCCTATATATCACACACACCTATATATCTCACACACCCCTATATATCACACACCTGTATATCTCACACACCTATATATCTCACACACCCCTATATATCACACACACCTATATATCTCACACACCCCTATATATCTCACACACCTATATATCTCACACACCCCTATATATCACACACACCTATATATCTCACACACCCCTATATATCACACACCTGTATATCTCACACACCTATATATCTCACACACCCCTATATATCACACACACCTATATATCTCACACACACCCTATATATCACACACCTGTATATCTCACACACCTATATATCTCACACACCCCTATATATCACACACACCTATATATCTCACACACCCCTATATATCACACACACCTATATATCACACACCCCTATATATCACACACACCCCTATATATCTCACACACCTATATATCTCACACACCTATATATCAACACCCCTATATATCTCACACACCTATATATCTCACACACCTATATATCACGCACACCTATATATCTCACACACCTATATATCACACACCCCTATATATCACACACCCCTATATATCTCACACACCTATATATCACGAAGGAATATCATTTGAAAAGTGTTTATTTCCTCCATACAATAAAAGTCAATGAAAGTCGTTTAGTTCACACGTTTTATGTTCTATTATTATGTTTTATTATGTATAATTTTATTAGGAACATCCCAAGTAATTTATCTTGAAAAATGTTTATTTCATCCATACAATGAAAGTCAATGAGGTCCAAAAATCCCAAACGTTCTACAAAATATCTTCTTATGAACGTCATACAAGTTTGTTAAACCAAAGTGGTGGGGGAAAAACCGGTTCACTAAAGTCACAATAAAAACAACCCTGGATATACCGAGTGATGCTTAACAGGACCTCCACACCTAATAATAATATTATTATTAATAATAATATCCACGAGTCTGATCTCTATCCTCGCTGGACAACTCGTTCCTGCGCTTTCCTACATATTGTAAAACTTGCGAATCGTCGCATGCTGGTAAAATGTTGGGATGCTTTTCACATGAGTAGCTCATTCTCAGAGTCATTTCTGCTGATTATCCGCCTCAAATCTCTCCTGCCTTTGAACATAATGTTTGCCAGAATTATTGCGCGCCGGATATTGGATCCATCCCTTTGATCTCGTCTGGATAAAGTCGAGTTGTTGGGATGAAATGAAGGGTCTCCGGCAGAGGTAGATGTGTGTTTAAGAGCTGCGTCTCTCTCGCTGTCACTGAGATCTAATCGTAATCGATGGAAAGACTCGACAGAAGCTGTGAATCTCTGAAGACCCGTGAGGCCAGTGCCAAGTCCACAATTCACCCTGATGGGGTTTGACACGCTTCTCTCGGCTCGTTTCAGAAGCTGGAGAAAACCTTATTTTGAAATCTTCCTAAAAGGAAGGCGTTTGCTTGGTCTTGCTTTGTTAGCTTGCGTTTTTGTGCACTCTAAGGTTGTTTATCTGTGGCTGTTTTTTTTTTTTTTTGACACTTAAAATGTCCCCATTACCTGATATCACACGGCGTCCTGAGAAATCACACCCGTCTCCGTGATCGCTCTGTAAAGACTCTGAGTGCTGTTTTATTTTTGGCTCAATCAGAAATTGTGGAGGCGGTGTCGGCCTGTCAATCATTTTAGCTAGTTGAGGATTGGCTGTCGTGTTCTGGAAGGAGGAAAGTCCAAAAAGTATTTTTTGTGGTATTTTTCTGTTGTTTCTCAGTGCATGTCTGACATATTTATCATATAACCAGGGTTTGAAATGAACACCCGCCAAATGTGGGTAAAAATCAACTGTGATCTGTCAATCACGAGCTAATCGCCGTGTTACTTATTATATTTACTCACTTTGCTGGGGAAGTTCGTGTAAGTCAAATCTGCACAGATTTAAATCATCATAATATATTAAATACAGTATTGCACAGAATCTGCTCATATCTGGCGCATTTGACCACACACAACACATAACCAGCGCTTGTTCATTTGCATTGAAGCAATAGCGAAAATTAAAAAGCATTTGATTAACAGAAAAGACATTGATATTAACCATCATCCTACATGTTACTGTTGCTCTTTCTCCTGTATTATTGATCTGTCCTAAAACAGCTTTTATGTGATAAGGATGAAAGAGGAAGAGGAGATGCTGGATTACAGGATTTAGTTTGAATAAGAAATGAATGTAGGTTATGATTTTTTTTTTATAATAAATATATAAAAAAAATGTAGCTACTCAAGATTAACTATGTCACAATATATATAAGAAAAATTTACTTATAGGTGGGGTATGTGATTCTCTTTTTTGTCCATTTTTTTTCAAAATAACTTGCAATCCTATTCCTAACCCACTTACATCACTGAGTTAGAAGCACTGAAATGAAAATTAAGCAATTTAATCATCCGTGGAACGGGCAGGACTCGAAAAACTCCAGCCAATCATTTCCAAGACCACCTAGAATCATTGGACAGTAAGTTCGTCAATCAAACGGTTGTACCACACCCCCTCCCCCCCCAGCGTGCGTGACCCAGTCAGGGCCAGTGTTGGAGCAAAGAAGGTAGGACCATTTGAATTGTGTATTTTCAAAATCTGCCGGTCGTTTTCCAAATCACATACCACCTTTAAGATAAACTATGTCACAGCTTATTTGACATATAAGAATATTGACATATTGACATGATATATATATAGCCAAAAAAATAAAAAGAGCTGTGATGTAGTGGTTTATTTCCCCTTTTTATTTTTGGCTAGTTGAGGTCCTGAATGGCCGATAACATAAAAAAATGTAGTAGCCAAATTGGCCGGGGAGTAAAAAAGTTCATTTCAAACCCTGTTTATAACTGACCTATCGGTAAGCCCCTCCCCTCGAACGCAGATGAGCCAATGGCAGTCAAGTATCAGTTGCTCTGGGAACTCGGACATCTTTAGGTTTCAGCACCATAGAGAAACATGAGAAGATGGTGTTTATGCTACAAAAATTGTTAAAACGCTGTGTAACACTGATTCCAGGTATCCTGAGAGGATGAGCAATGGAATTTATTTGATCCCATTTCCCAAACCCAAACAAGAGAGCAAAATGTCTTCTTTAGATTAAGCTAGCTGTGTATTAATCCAATGATGTGAGACAGTAATCTGGTTCCCTAAGGATTCGACCCCAATCCCAATGAAGACGAAAACGTTAATTTTCTGGTTGTCATACTCTCATTAATTTACAATTAAAGTTAATGCTAACATACAAACCTAAATATCTTACTGTTCTCAGGTCATGTACAGTGTAGGTCACAAACACATGAACGAAGGTCTACATTTCAGTGCCTCTCCATATTAAACTGGTTAGCTGTACATTAAAGGTACAATATGCAGGATTTTTTGCCACCAGGGCTCGCTAAACTCTTACAATAACAAAGGCGTATATTGATGACGTATATTCCGCATTAAAGTAACACTAAGTAGTTTTTCAACCTTCATAATATATTTCCAAGACCCTTGTGATGGTACATCGACTTAAAATAAGTTAAATGACACGTCTGCCATAACCTGACGGGGTCTGTATCGCTTTTACTGACACTATGTAACTTCGGGGTTCTGGTAGGAACCCGTGCACAAAAAGAACGACAAAATTCGTCTGCTTTACGTCAAGCGCTACAATAGTCATTATTTCGTTTTTCTTCGTTTCTGATGTCACAATACATCATCCTTTCATGAAATCATGTAACATACTCTACCTTGTCTGTGGACATCGTTCATTCTAAAGCCGGTGCTGGATAAACAGCGAGCGTGCGTGCGACGGTAGGCTAAATTATTTACCACAGCGGTAATGGACAATTTCGTTTCCAACCAGTAGAGCGACCGAAGAGGAAAAAATACTTAATGTTACTTTAAGCTGAATTATGGATCTTCAAGCTGATGGATCTTTAATGTGAATACATTGATGTTTTTAACATGACTGTGGTGTGAAGCAGGAGCGATCGCTAGACGTACACCAGCGCCACACGCAACGCCAGTCCCGCGGATATAAAGGAATAAGGACATTTCATTCTACCCAACTACACGCAAGTGCTGAATTAATACTCACACAGGTCAGTTTATTAGACGAGTGAAACTTGAGGTAACGCAGCGCTGTTTCACTCGCTCTAACAGTTACACTATCACGCTAAACACATTTGAGTGTGTTGAATGTTGTTAGTTGGGTTGTTTGTTGGCTGTATGAGACTAAGTAAGCAAGATCAACATTAGAATAACATACAGATCATATTCTAACATTTCATCATGTTGAATTAAATAACATTGATTAGCTTTATTTACATTTGCTCAATTGTCTAATAAAATACATGAACACTCGCGTCTCTGTCGAGTGGAAGTTAGTCGCGGACGTGGAGCTCTCGCATCTCGAAACATGTTGATCTTCGTTTTAGTCTCTTTTTGTCTCAAAGTCTGCTTGCCATGGTCCATAATGTTTGAACAAAACAACTACAGCGTGAGCGTCCTGCTAGGCATAACGGGCATAACCCAGTTGTCCACGTCTGTCGCCATGGTTACTATGGCAGTGCGAGCGGAAACCGAGGGTAACGCGGATATGACGCATTGACTTGGTTAAAATCACAATTTTCCCACGATTTACAATATCCCAAATGTTCCCAAATATTTGTAAGTAATCAACTAAACAAAATATATAAGATTGGCCAAGTGGTTTTTGGATATTTTACTGCAAAAATCCTACATATTGTACCTTTAAATGTTGATCCTGGATGTTGTTCATCTGTAATCGAGACTTTTCCTGCTTATAATTTGATCTGTAAACCTGAGCTTCCAAATTAATATTGTTACCTACCATATTTTATTTAAAAATCTTTTATATCCTCCATGGCATATTTAAGTCCCACTTGAATGCTGCTCGTTGAGAGGGGGTCCTTCTGTGTCGAAAATTGATCAAAAACATCTTGGGACGAGGTTTTTTACACTGACAGCTGTCCGTGTAAGACAGTTAGCAACTAACTCTGTTTGTTTGTCCGAGTTAGCAACAGTAACTAAGGGGGGGGGGCGGGGCTTACTGATTCCTGTCCCATAATCAGCCTATAATTGCTTTGATTTGTAGATTTATCCCAGTAACATGCTAAGATATAAATTACCCATCGTGATGTGTAAAACAATATGCAAAACAATTCTCGCAATCTACAAATAACGTCAATTGGTTATTCATTTTAATTAGTACTTGTTCCATACAGTGTGTAATTTACACGAGTTATCACAAACCGCCAGACCGTAGTCCACTTCCAAACGCGGCCGTATAAATCCTTTAAAAGCTATTGTTTTGAAGGACGGCTCTCCCACGCTTTTTGCTGAATGTGATAATTGCAATCTGAATTATGTATGTATGTCAACGGTTTTAATATGCAAATGCGTTTCCATGAATGGCGCTCTTGAGAGGGAAATGGATCTCCAACTGAATGCAGGGGGGAAAAATGGAAATGGGCGCGTGACTAGCCGTCCTGTTCATTAGCAAAGTCCCATTAATTATTTTAAGTCTTGCACGAGTCTTTCTCGAGCTGCCACACTCTATAAACTCAGACGTGCTTCGAGAAGGACACTCAATTACAGGCGCGTGGGCTGGCCAACGTATCCGACCGCGCTTCATTACAACCTTTTAATAGAAACTGAATTACAGACTGAAGTTCGATTGATGCGTCTTTGTGAGCTGGACTGTCGACTGTTGAAGGTGACAGAAGGACAGTAATCAGGACATAATCACAGTGATAGTGGGCTTCAATAGCCCGTCTGTAACCGTTGAGTCTCGACACCTACACCTACAGGACACTTCCCGCTGGCAGAATCAATCTGAAGGTGCGGTGCAGACGCTGATCCGCTGAGAAACCATCAGGACTGGAGTCTGTGCTGTCCTCAGGCAGAACTACTGACAGCAGCGTATGGAGGATTGCTGGAATAAAGACACTTTTTTTCCCCATGCAATTTGACTGTTTTGGTTTAAAATACCTGTTTAGTCAATCATTTTATCCTTTAAAGGGGTCATCGGATGCATATACATGTTTGCATATTATATCTGTTTCTCTTATCATTATTTGCTATGCTCCTTTTGGTTCTTTATTAGGCCGCCGCAGGACACTATTTCAAGACACTAAGCTTTGTTGTAAGATTCATTGCAAAGGTCAAACTAATTTATCAAAGACTTCACATACTGGCTTAGTTGTTCTCAGGCAGCAAAATCGTTGCCCAATTCATAGTATGAACCAGGCTTAAAGTCCTTTTAATGTTGTTTATGTATGTGGTGTTTTTAATATGCTTTAAGACAAACCATTCATAAGTCGACAGAGGTGGAGGCGGGTGCTCATTTGCATATTCATAGAACCACGCATACTAAATGAGGCAAGGGTGTCGAGTTACATTCAATATATTTTAAAGCATGAAGACAATTTTTTTTCAAGGATTTTTTTTTAAATATGTCATTTTGGTGATCAAAGAGAGTTTTAAGGGATAAAATGATTGACTACTGGGGGACTTTAAGTGAGGTTAGCTGGTTTTTCACAGAAACCATCTGACAAGCGCCTAAAAACCCTCTAAAACCATAGATGACTGGTTTAAACTGGTCTTTGGAAGGGATTTTATGCAAGATATCAAGTCCAGTGAACTCAAGTTCTGCTGAAACCAGTGTGTGCAGATATAAAAAGATCTGGCAAAGAACAGTTTGTCCAGGGTTTTTTGAAAGCAATTGAGGCCAGCGACCCTTGTGTTGTTTCACTACATCGGTTGTTTAACTCTCAATCTGGAGATCACGACTTCGACAGGTTGCTCGTGCCCTACAGAGAATCAGTCTTTTGAATGATTCATTAGTGTTTTGAAGACACGAACGCCCTTGATTACCTGTTTTGAACATCTGTTTCGTCCCAACTTGATTTCCTTTGTTTTCAAATGAACGTTTTGTATTCGACGACTCTGCGTGCGTTTCCGAAACCCCCATTGTTTCACGGTGATGCGCTCAGTATGCGTGCAGTCGTTTCTTTTTTCTACTGCGAATATTACATTAGCGATGCTAATTTGTTCCCCCCACACACTTTAGTAAACAAACAGGCCTAAATACACACGGCTCTTGTCGGTGACGTCACTTCGGAAGAAGTAACTTAATCTAATATCAAACTTCAGAGGGAATGTAATTAGCGTCTTCCCTCATCAGCGAAATGATTACAGGCCTAATACTTGACGGTGTTATGAAAAGTGCCGCCTCCCTTCATACTCTGCAAACATCAGCTCTGTTTTTACAGTAATTATGCAGATGAGATGCTAGTTACAGCAGGTTGTGCGGTGAAGGCCCCTCAGAGAGATCAAAAGGTTGTTTTTTTTGTATGTATTTCCGTTGGGCATGAATATTCACGTCTGACACTGAGAGGTGGGGCGTTGGGGAGAAATGAAAAGCAGTCGAAGGTCGTTAAAGCTTTGGAACCAGTTTAATTTTTAGACAAGCTATAATTAAATTTTCAAATTGATTTTCCTCAGTTTTGCTAAACTAAAGTGGGGAAGAAAAGCCAAGCGTGCCTCACCGGTTTCAGAGGTATTTTCTGATGAGCTCTCTTACTTGTTGTTTAAATATGGTTAATTTAGTGGTCAACAGGGCAGAGGCGGTGATATGTGCTTAACCATGTTGACAAGGACTTGTCAACTCACATGATTTGATTTATGAAAGGATTAGTTCACTTTTAAAAAAACGTTTGCTGATAATTTACTCACCCCCATGTCATCCAAGATGTCCATGTCTTTCTTTCTTCAGTCGAAAAGAAATGAAGGTTTTTGATGAAAACATTCCAGGATTTTTCTCCATATAATGGACTTCAATGGGACCCAAACGGTTCAAGGTCCAAATGACAGTTTCAGTGCAGCTTCAAAGGGCTTTAAAACGACACCAGACGATGAATAAGGGTCTTGTCTAGAGAAAACATCGCTCATTTAAAAAAAAAAAAAAAAAAATGTACGTTTTATAAGCACGTCATTTCAAATGCTCGCCATTTCACGAACGCGCATCGCAGAACAGAGCAAGGCGATCATTTGTGCTTATAAAACTTAAACTTTTTTATCTATTTTTGAATTGACCGATGGTTTGGCTAGATAAGACCCTTATTCATCGTCTGGTGTCGTTTAAAGCCCTTTGAAGCTGCACTGAAACTGTCATTTGGACCTTGAACCGTTTGGGTCCCATTGAAGTCCATTATATGGAGAAAAATCCTGGAATGTTTTCATCAAAAACATTAATTTCTTTTCGACTGAAGAAAGAAAGACATGGACATCTTGGATGACATGGGGTGAGTAAATTATCAGCAAAAGTTTTTTTTAAAGTGAACTAATCCTTTAAGTGCTTCGTTTGGCCAGATATCAGCCCAGAACTTCCTAACTACTGGAGCAACGGATCACAAAATTCGCGATTCGGATCATTTACGGTTTTTGAGCCACGGATCGGATAATTTTTCGGATCAGCAAAAAAAAACATATGTTGGAGTAGGGGTGTGCGTTATTGACACAAAATATATTTTTCTGGGATTTTTCTAGATAACGATTATCAGACGATATTTTGCTGAGTGTGTTTATTGTGTTGGTACTTTGGCAGGTTTAGGACTGTCGTGGACAGAGACTCCTAAAGAAACTCCTACTCTGTGTGGTGGTCAGTTCACAGCAGTGACAGAAATTATTTTTTCCAATATGTTTCAATTGATTTTTACCTTATAGGGGCATTTTTAACTTTATAAAGCCATTTTTTAAAAACCTAATTAAATGCATGCATCATCTTTTGTGTCAGTTTCATAAATTTAATCAAATTCAGTTATAAAAATAAGACCCAATAGGGCTTTTACCAATCAAATGAAATCAGTATCAACAAAATTCATCTTTGCAATATTGAATATTGACATTTTAAAATGATTTAAAACAAGAAAAGATACTTCAAATGTGAAATTGAAATCACCAGTAGCCAAGTTTCCATCCACTTGTCAATTGAATTATCTGAAGTTCGGTAAAAAAACTCATGCGAATAAAGCTGGTGAAAGTGTGTTTCCATCCAACGGCTTTAAAGCAAATAAAAACCTGTGCGTAATGACGTCACATGCTGTTTTGCGATCAAATTGGTATATCGAATTGATTTGAGACATTTTAAGGTGTTTCCATTCATTTTCGTACTGATTTGCACAACATTCAAGCAAACAATTGCGAACAAAGTTTTGCTAGACAAAATGGATCGCGCCATAATAACGTTTCCATCCGCGTTTATCATCAATATTGTGTCTAAAATGTAAGTTCTTGTTTATTAAACTAATCAATATCACATTTGTTTTCATGCTAATATTTGGAGAAAAACTGCATTCTTATTTATTACTAAATGATAATAAAGACTAAATCACACAGTGATTATTAAACGCGCACCCGCACTAGTCTAATCTACAAGACTACATGCATGCACACTCTGTGTGTGTGTGTGTGTGTGTGTGATAGGCTGTACTCGATAATGTCAAATCGCACATCGTTAAAACAACAATTACGATATTATCGCAGATGATATATATCGCACACCCCTAGATTTGGGGTGTAAATTTGCTTTTCATTTATTACTTAAAGCTCACTTGAAGTTCTTCGATACCACATCATAAACTACTAGCCGACCTGATAAAGTTCAAACATTAATAAAAACAAGTGAACAGTCAGTAATAAAATAAGAACAAATACACAAATTACAAGCAGAGATGAATACTGAATAACAAAGTTACAATGTCTAACAGTATATTCAGGTACAGAAATTAAAAACTAAGTTAAAATGTAAAATAACACTTTGTTCACTGTAGAAATGAAATGCCGGTTCATCTTTGTTAAAGCTGTATTTTGTTGTTTAACTAACATTAATGACACAGAAAACAGCAGGAATATTAGTCTACTGTCACTTTAAGACCGAATAAACTGACAAACATCTCTCTCTCTTGAATCCCGATTTTTGCCTCTTCTTCCGCATTTAAAATCATTTGAATGTGTAAATTGGCAAGACAAAACACATACAAATTATAAACTTTCACTCTATGATGGTTCAATTTTGCAGTTAATCCGCGAATCACACGCGTGCCGAACCGTGAGACCTGGTCCCAACATTTCTATAACATACCAACTACTGTATCCCTAACATTTTCTGTTTTTCAAGGTTTCCACAATCCAAAAAAAATGTGTGATTTGTGATTTCCAGACATGTAAAAGTGATCCTTAAAATCATGTAAATTTCAAGGCGCTTGGGAACCAAGAAAACTGCTTCCCCCTTTTAGAGTTCATTCAGATCTCAGGATATTTTTGACATTTGCACGTCGACATTTAATCGCAACCACTTGAACTTTCAGAAACCTCAGTCTTTCAGTCTCCCTCACACTTTTTGGGATATTGCAATGATATTTTAAAGAGGTTGGCTTGATGTAAAACGTCAACTTTATGATCAAGCAGAAACCTCTGCCAACCGTCACAGAATGCGATTAATATTCATTATCTGCGGCACATCTGGCACAGAGTTTCTGCGCTCAACAAACTTCCCGAGGACAGAGAATGTGAACAACAGATGTGAAGAAAAGTCTTCTGCAAATATGCATTTTTATATTCATAAAGCTTTAGACCTGATCAATGAACTTAAATCAAATAGTGTCTCATAAATGTCAACTAGGCGTTTAAAAGCACGTGGTGCTTCTGAAGAGAGGCTGGTGAGATGTATAATGCCTTTCTCCCACGCGTTCCAAGACCTGATACCTGACCGCATACAAATCAATATACAAAGGCATTTTCAAACATCTTTATCCAGTGTAAGCCTATGTAATAGAAATGAATTCCTTGGATGAAATGTGTGGGAAAGCTGTTTTTGTCACTGAATCTTAATGCTGTACTTCAGAACAGCTGGAACGGCTGATTGCGACTTCATTTAGTTCTCATTTAGTTCCTCGTTTCAAGTTGCCAAATGACACATGGAAAATGGCTGCCGGTGATTTGAGTCGGAATGTTGCGTTTTGTGGTTTGAATCGTGTGCAAAAGTTCTTTTTTACACTTTTAAAAATTAAAGTTCCAAAATTGATGTCATAGATTGTGTGAAGAATGTGTGTTATTTTGCAGAAGACTGACTTTTCTTCACATCTGTTGTTCACAGGTTCTGTCCTCTGTGATGTGTTTGGGCCTAGCCTACTTTAGATTATAAATAAAATCTAATTTCAGATCGATTTCCCATCTTTCATCATTTGTAAATTTTTTATATTTTTTTTTTAGAAAAAGTAGTTTTCTATCAACTACACAATTTCTTTAGAATGAAGTTAGATTTTCAAAACTTACCAGTCTGATTTTACATCATTTGACTGTGATAAACTGCGTGAACGTTTTTAATGATTTGCTAATGACCGAAAACGATCTCTCTATAAAACTCCTTCTCTCATGTCTTGATGAAGTGAAAATTTGGATGGCTAACAATTTCCTGCAGTTAAACACCGACAAAACTGAGGTACTTTTGCTAGGCCCCGCTGCACTCAATACAACTCTGACAAGTAGGTTAGGCTCCCTTAAGCCTGTTTTATGCTTCTGCGTCGAAACGACGGCGTACCCTCGCAGACCCCTCTGCGTCACCGCGAACCCCTCTCCAACCCCTACGCCGTAGCTTGACGTGCACCTCCAAAAAATTGTAACTACGTGTCGAGGCGACGCAGACCGCAAGGGCTGTGATTGGTCAGATGCACCGCGATGCAACGCAACCTGACGCAGAACCATAAAACGGCAACGACGCCGGAGGAGTGACGACGAAGCTACGCCGTGGAGTTGACGCAGAAGCATAATGAGGCCTTAAGTGATAGCTTACAACCCAGTGTTCATTTTGACCCTTTACTACAATTTGATAAACAGGTGAACATGGTTGTAAAGAGTAGCTTCTTTCACCTCAGATCTGTTGCGAAGGTAAAACATTTTCTTTCTCAAAAAGATCTTGAAATTGTCATTCACGCACTAATCTCTTCTAGACTGGACTATTGTAATTCTCTGTATGTCCGTCTTCCTCAAGAATGCTGACAGAAACAAAAAAACGGGTGCATATCACTCCTGTTCTTGCTTCACTGCACTGGCTCCCTGTCAAATTCAGAGTTGATCTTAAGGTTCTTCTTTTTGTATATAAGGCCATACAAAAATCAGCCCCAGATTATATCTGTGAACTTATCCAGCCATATACAGTACCAGTCCCTCGTTCACGTTGCAAATCCAAAGGCGACAAAGCTTTTGCGGTCACTGCATCTAAACTTTGGAACAGCTTACCTTTTAATATCAGGGCCTCTCGCTCATCGCTCAAAGTTTTTAAATCTAGTTTAAAGACATATTTATATACTCTTCCTTTTGAGTGATGCTGTGTATGTTACACCGCGTATTTGTATGTGTATGTAGAATTTTTTTTTTTTATTAGTCTATTATTATTCGTTTTTCTCTATTAAAATTTGACCATCTGTAAAGCACTTTGTATCAACAAATGTTGTGTTTATGTTGTTGTCTATAAATAAATTGACTTGACTTGACTAATGCGACTTTTTTACACACAGACTGAACAACATGAAGCATTGCTGGGTAATCGTTTGAGCTAAACTGGTATTATGTAATTGTGTAGTTAAATTTAACAGCTGACAGATATTCAACATCATTCATGTGTGAGAGTCTAACAGAAGGAAGGACAAAACCAGTCAAATATCAACTGAGTTCTGCTCATATTTTATTACCAACTATAGTGAATAAACTGAAATGTTGAAGGTGTCTGAATAAATGCTGGTTTGACTGTAGATCACACTGTGCTGTATGTGAAGATCCAGGGGAAGGCCCTGAAGTGGTAAAAGTTTTATGTGACTGATATTGGTGAATATTCGTGCCTGTTCTTCTGGATTGTGGTGTGCCTCAAGGCTCGGTCCTTGGCCCTAGTATGTTCTCACTTTAAATGCTCCCACTAGGCTCTATTTTTAAGGACAACAACATTGTATTTCACTGTTTTGTGGACGATATAGAGCTTTATTTGCTGCTGACGCATAAAAATAGCTTGGAACCTGGAAGGCTTCAAATTTCTTACACCTAAATAAAAGTAAGACAGATATAATTTTATTTATTTTTTACCTTAGTCAAGTCAGGGTGGCCGTGGGTCCTTAAAAAGTATTGAAATGTCTTAAATTCAGATTCGATGGGTCTTAAATATTTCTGGTCACATTACCGTTAAAATTTCTCCAGTCTGTCGGACCCAATGTCCGTCAAATAACCAGTGAAGCATCGAATCATGAAAATGATTCAGATTTTATTACATAAACAGCGATTGATAATGGTGTTTTCTGGTAGCGCTGTTGAGACTGTCTCGATTTTATAGTGAGAAATCAAAACTAATGCGCATAACAGCACACAAAAAAAGAAACATACTGAGGTAAAAATTAAAAATGTTGAGTTTTTTATTTATAACAGATGATATAGTTAAGTAACATAATTCAATAAACAAGTAGTTAATATTAAATTACTTCAATTACTTAGGTTAAACATTAAATATTATACATACCGGTATACGTATGTAATATAATGTGTATTTCCATCACAGGTTTGGTCTTAAATTTCTTTCAAAGTGGCATTTAAAAAGGTCTTTAAAAGTCTTAAATTTAACTTGTTTATATCTGGAGACACCCTGGAAGTATATTAGCTATAGATTTTGGCCCCTTGTCATGTGTGCATATTGACAGCTCCCTCAAGTTATATAAACTGATTAATTCTATGGTAAAATCAAGTCTTGCATAATTTAACCAAGAAGAAATCAGGTTTGATGCTTGAAAGTCTTGAATTTGGGTCCATGCTTTGATCTCCTCAAGACTTGATTATTGCAATGCACACTTTACAAGGGAATTAGTCAATCATCCATTTCTCCATTGCAAAAAGTTCAAAGGGCTCTTGATGGGTATTCAAAAATGAGACTATATCACTATATCACTCACTTGCTTTCCCTACACTGGTACGTTACGGAGTTGATTTTAAACTCCTTTTATTAGTATAAAAATCCTTGAACGGTCTCTCATCCTATTATGTGTCTTATTGTGGTGTGATGTATGTAAAGCACTTGGTCAAATGTGTTGTTTTACCTGTGCTATACAAATAAAGTGGCATTGACACTAACATTAAATTGTGAAGAACATTTTAACAATCTAAAGAACCAATGGAAAGGCTTCTCGCCGGGTTGAAACACTTGTTCTTGTTCTTCGTTTTTATGAAATTGGCACAACATTTTACACATTAATATATTTTTGTTCAACTTGCACATCAATTCTGCTCATGTTTCATGAATGTGGCTCATTGGGATGTTTCCATTTTTATGTTATTAGATATTTTGCTCTTGATGACAGTGCTTGAACGTGCCCTTTGACCCTTCAGATTCTTTAAAGTGCGTGCCGTATCAAAAGAAACGTTGAGAATTATTTCCATTTATGTATGTTTGCTGATTAATAAAGGAATCTTGTGAAAGGATGCCACTGACCTTTCATTATTTACACTCATCTCAAAAAACATCTTGATTTTAATCATTAAACATTTTCTTCGACTCAAATGTCTTGCATGCTGCGGCGTGTCCTTGTGTAATTGATTGATATGTGCAATGGTTTGTTAAATGATTAGGTTGGGTTGTTCTTCATCTGTCTGCGCTTGCCTCTGTTTTCAGAAGGACCAGAAACGGGGAAGACGATGACGACGGAGGAAGAAGAGGCTACGACTACGACGATCTTCCAGACTACAGCGTTTTAAAACCGGCCAATCAGTCGGCTCCGCTCTTCTCCGACGCTCCCGATGGTGCGTCCCAGTTCATTCAACATTTCCTAATGAGAATTTGCCATTAAAGGGGTGGTTCAGGATTTTGGGTGGTTCATTTCCAAGTGTGTTATTTATCAGTGGAGACAGTTTTCAAAAATGTTCATCCAATCCTTCCAGTTGCATAGTTCGCCGGTGCTAGGCTAGTGCGAGTCAACGGTATACGCTAGCCAGCCATTAAAGGGATAGTTCACTTTGAAATAAATTTTTGATATGTTTTAGGTTACCTCAAGGGGATCCAAGATATAGGTGTCTTTGTTTCCACAGTATTTTCAATTTTGATATTTTTAGTTCAAACCGTTCTTGTCTGTCAGGGGTCCACCTTAAAGAGCGTACACAGAGAAGTCCAAATTAAACATGATTTAATGACTCGTAAATGCAAGTACACATTGATGGCCTAAGACACGAAACGAGCGGTTTGTGTGAGAAAACGAACTGTATTTATATAGTTTTTAGCTCTTGTAAACACAGCCACGTCCAAGTGATCTGAGGGCGCCGGCGCTTCAGTCTTTTCCGGAAAGCCCGGAAGTGAAACCTCGCGCGTGTACTCACTCATTGTTTAGTCAACACTAAGTAGAGCTACATGAACATGAATACACACTGTGTATTATTATTATTAATAGTAGTATTATTATCATTGACTGCACCCTTATGAGTAGTACACATAGGTTTACATTGGTTTGACTACATTATCTCTCTCATGTAAAACCATTCTTACCAAATATATGGTGCCCATATAAAAAAGTAGTAGTTATAGAAATGCAAGTAACCCCCCAAATATTGGTTTTACTAACTTCACATAACATTTCAGTAATGCCAGCTTTACAAATAGAAAGGACACATACAAAGACGTTGTTCACATACCTCCGTTGGATGCGAAAACATCATAGGCACAGCGGATGATGTCAGTACTATGCGATCCACTCCTTGGTTTGTAAATCATCAGGGGAAAAATGATCGCTGCAAACCCTCCTCAACTTTAGTAAGTTTATGGGTGTGTTGATATCCAGCCGAAGAGCGATCAACCATAATTTCAAGAGAGAAGGCTCATAAATTGGGAATTGATGCAAGAGTAGTTTGATTTCTAACATTATTCTCTCAACAGACATTTACATCGATAGTCTGGCGTTATAATTTACTGTGCTTTTGGTGTACTGTGGAGTGGGTAAAACTATTTAATGGCAGGCTAGCGTATACCGTTGACTCGCGCTAGCCTAGCACCGGCTAAATATGCAACTGGAAGGACTGGATGAAATTTTTGAAAACTGTCTCCACTGATAAATAACACACAGGCTCACTTGGAAATGAGGTCCGATGTCCAAAATCCTGAACCGCCCCTTTAAACACTAGTTCTCGTTCACTAATTATTGACCGCCTAATTTACAACATGTGCATATGCGCTAAATTTTTTTTCTTTTTTCGATTTTAGGCATTACAGGGATTTTTCAAAACACATAAATAGTAAAAAACAAAGGGAGGAACACATCACAAGCAAAATATGAAACCTCCATCTGAATCCCTTATTTGGTATCCTTGACTTGGAAGTCTGTTACAGAAAAAAAATCATAATAATAATAATCATAAAAAAATTACCTCAACCCCTTCCAAGCTAAATTTTGAATAGCCAAGGATAGCATATGATCCGCATACACATCTGTATTTTCCCCTTGAATTTGTTCTTAACTTTGTTCTGATATTAATGAATTTGAGTTTTGTAAATGAGAGACTGTTTGCCCAAGGTTAGTCATTTACATAAATGCTTTACATGAATCTTTATGAATCTCTCTAAAGACATTCATCAAAATCCTTGATCAATGCCAAGCGTGTCCTTCTCAAACCTGTTCAGTTACAGACCTCTTGTACATACGCACACTTGTGTTATACAGAGAAGCCTGTAATATATGTAAGATGAAATATCTCTGTATTAAGTGTAATGTTGGCACGTTTATTAGACCACTCTATGCTTCCATCCACACGTTTTTATCCGCATTAAGTGATATGGAATGAAAAATTCCTTATGGAAACAGTAAAATTCGATTGAATTTCATGAATATCGACTCAAATGAAATGCGTTCGGTCTCATGGGATTTTATCTTGATGGATATACGGCTTATGCGATAAACGCGGATGGAATCGTTATTATGGTGCGATCCATTTTGTCTAGTAAAACTTTGTTCGCAAATGTTGGCTTGAATGTTGTGCAATTCGGTGAGAAAATAAATGGAAATTTTTTACCGAACTTCAGACAATTCGATTGACAAGTGGATGGAAACTTGGCTACTGTGATTCTTGTCTATGTGTGGTAGAGCTGCACGATTTTGGATAAATTATGATTCACGATTCTTTTGTTTCAAACTGAGATCGTGATTCTCCCACGATTCTGAACAGACAACTAAACAAACTAACGTGATTTTATTAGAGGTTCTGACAAAATCTCAATTGCTGGAGTCTATTTTAAAAAGTTTATTATAAAAATGAGTTAATAAATGATTTAATGACTCACTCATAAATACTTCACTCGTTTCATTACTGGATGAATCAGCGTTTTCGAACGAATCTCTTGAATTAATGATTCAAAGACAAATACATTTTTTATAATAGTCCCCTGCCGCCACCTACTGTTGTAACGCATCAAGTTTCTTTCAAAAGGTGATTTACTCTAGTTTAAATGCTACTGTAGACATCAGTGTTTATATCTGAACTATAAACTTTTATACCAGTACTTCTGTGATCATCTGAATAATTGAAAGACAGAAATAATAGATACTGTGTGGTTGAAAAGATGTTTTTTTAGCCGTTTCATGCATGACGACTGCTCTCTCTGGATCAAACACAGAGCTGAATTTTTCAAAGGTTTAATAGACATGCAA
The DNA here is from genome assembly GCA_036326025.1 of Chrosomus eos. NCBI lineage: Eukaryota > Metazoa > Chordata > Actinopteri > Cypriniformes > Leuciscidae > Chrosomus > Chrosomus eos. The sequence goes on along the minus strand of CM070838.1, from coordinate 5,296,429 downwards.
ATCGTTGTCATTTAGGAATAAGATTTGCATGGGTGTTTGAATCAAGTTTGTGATCTTTTCACAATTAATCACGCAGCTCTGACGTGTGGTTTCATTAGTTCCTATGTTTTTTTCATGAATATGGAATGAATCTTATACGTTATTAATAATTTTGCTAGTGAAAGTGGGAAATTCAGTGCGTTTTGAGAAAGTAAAGTAGCGTATTTTTGACTTTCAAAGTCCCTTTGTAAGGCCTTCTAACTCGATCCAATTGCGGTATTCGATTAGAGGTGAAGGTCTCACGCATGTTCCGTCTTTTCTCATGGCAAAGAGATTTTTAATTAAATGCAATAAATTTTATCTTATGTATTAACTCGTTTCATCTGACTCCATAAAATGAAAAGGTTTTAATGATGTCTGTGTATCATTAAGTATACGTTAATGTTTGACTATTCCTTTTAACTCCAATGAAAATAAAGTCAAAGTCTGTTAGAATAATCAAATATAACAATTTATTATGTCAGGTAAATGTATTATTACAATTCCATAATCAATTGAAAGATAATCAATACAAATCATCAAATGTTCTAGAACAAAGAGGAAAATCCTTTACCCAACATTGTATGGCTACGTGAGCCAAGCTCACGGGCTAATCTGAATACAGAAAACAGCCCCGATCTTCTAGCTGCATTTCCTTATATACCCAGACCTCATTTCATATGTAAACAAGAGTTCACAGCGGAAATTTACTGTGTTTCCCCCCGCCCAGACTTACTGGGGGCAGAAGTTGACCATTTGTTAACAGTGGTACTTTGCATTCATGAATTTACACCTTTTGGGAGTAGAACCATAGAGACCACATTCCTTTGTGTGCCAGATATCCCTAAACTCTTAAAAACCTTATTTCCTTTTGTTTTACTTATTTGGAAATGAGACATTATTACCAGTCACCCTGAGACCTTTAGATCTCTGTAAGAGTGGGGGATGTGGGGAAGGAGTGTATGTCGTTTCTTTCAGTCTTACACCTTCAAATCACCGCTTGTCTTGTGTAAAGCAATCCCAGTTAATTAGTAATTAGCGGCTGACCAGTCATTCAAAGGACTGATTTTATTTGTTTTGTTGTAGATGAAGAGCTGCCGCTGATTAAACACGGAGAGACGATCACAGATAGACGGAGCACGTTCCAGCCTCATTTGGCCCCAGTGGTGACTCCTAAACAGGTGTGACTCATTACCCGTTTATCACACTATACGCTCCAAATAAACTTTTTTCTTGCCAAAGATATCAGGCCCGTAGACTCTGTGTTTGATAACAGCTGTCTGGATATCAGTGCGGTCTCTAGAGTCCCTGTGCTCACGCTCAGCTCTCCTGAGATTCACTGTCAAATCCCTCTCTGTGTCACTGCAACAGAACTGCTGAATGAAGGGATGGATGGATGTAGGGAGGGATGGAGGGATGAATAGATGGACTGATGAATGGAGGGATGGATGGATGGAGGATGGATGGATGGATGAATGACTCACTCACACCTGCTCCTGACGGCTCTTGTCTCCTTATTATAGGCTGTATAAACCCCCTTAAACTGTACTGTGTTCTTCAGTCCGCCTCGTGTGAGATCTGTGCATGTGTTTATAAGAAACTGACTGTACAGGTGTGTGTGTGTGTGTGTGTGTGTGTGTGTGTGTGTGTGTGTGTGTGTGTGTGTGTGTGTGTGTGTGTGTGTGTGTGTGTGTGTGTGTGTGTGTGTGTGTGTGTGTGTGTGTGTGTGAGAGCCTGAGGATGTTACAGTGCTCTTGATATCAGTAATGAGTGACTCTGCCCTCCAGCAAGACATTGACATCTCCGACACATGTTCCCGTGTCCGTCTCGTGATTGACAGCTTGAAAGCCGAACTCCGACTGTTTACATCCTCAGCTCGAGTCCTGCATTCGCTCCGCAAGCGCAATATAAAACAAGAGTCGAGGTGCACTGTGAAACACACACTGGGTTTATAGACTCACACAGCTGTGGTTTAAGATGCTGTAGTGCAATATTGAGCTGATATTCATGATTATAGCACACATGATGAGCATTCATAACTTTATATCTGATGTTTACTTAACATAAGCAATAGTAATAATGATGTCTAATTAAAATATAGTCATATAACATGTTAATGTGGAGCAGTGGGTTTTAAAATAGAGGAGGCACACTAAATTTTAACTTTCGGATTTTTAAACTGCTTTAAAATGTCTTTTTTAGTCACTTTTTATAGACAAAATATTTATAGAAAATGACACATACATCAAGACAATATAAATATAAGTTCATTCATTTAGTCCTAGCCTATCACTATCAAACATCTGTCTTTCTGTTCTTTTAAATGTCCGTTTAGTGAAGCTGATTCCTGTAGCCTTCAGTGCTTGGCGTAAGTGAACACACTCATGATAAAGTTGACTAAAAAATCATCTTTTGGAAATTGATCTTAATGCCTTAATTAAAAAAATGAGGAACAATCCAATCTTTAAGGACACCAATTTACTTTGTGAATGAATAATGTATCATAAATAAATAAATGTTCTTCCTTAAAATACAGTGTGCATAAGTCAGTGCACCTCTATGTTAAATTCCCATAGAGACAGCAGATTTTTATTTTTAAAGGCCAGTTATTTCATGGATCCGGGATAATATGCTATATAATATGCAATATAATTATTTTTTAACTTTACAGTTTTCAAGGAAATCTGCCAACGATTGCATAAAGCTGGGATAAGAAAGTGTTTTAACATAAAAATAAATAATTTTAAAAAATAACGTTATTTTCCGGCTTTCCGTGTTTCCACTGTTATACGGTAGGGGGCGCTATTCAGTGTTGGGGAAGTTACTTTTAAAAAGTAGTGTTTGCTCGTTACTCGTTACTTCTTAAAAAAGTAATCCGTTACTTTACTTAGTTACCCCCTTTGGAAAGTAACTTTTTACGTTACTCGTTACTTTTATGTTGCTTGACTTTGGGCAGAACCCAATATCTGTTCCTAAATGTGTAGGCCTACATACAATTCTACTATGAACTCTACTTATTGAAAAACTAGAAGAAGAAAACTATAAAAAAAGAGAGATTGAGATAGAAATATATTTTTATTTAAATAACATTTGAAAAACCTGTATAAACTGAACACCAAAGAACAATATTAATTGAGCGGTGGTGAAAAATGTCACAAAGAACCGGCAAAAGTAATGATTATGAATATGTCAAATATAGCAAGGAGACAATTCAATTGGTTATTAATAAACAAGTGTTTTCTTTGTCAATGTCGGCTGCAAAGATAAAGTTGACGATGCTGACTCGGATCTTCGCAGTAGTGAACGCCCAGAGAGAAATGCACATTTCATACGGATTACATAGCAGAGAGTAGTCTGTTTTCTTTCGTTTTGAATAATTTTGTTTTAAATTACACATTTCAAGCTTTCTTTTTATTTTAGCAATCTTTAGTGAGGCATTAGAGTAAGCTTTATTCACGCGCCGCAGGAGCTCCTGAGAAGTCCTTATTATATTGCCTGCCTGCTATATTTACTTCTTATTTATTAAATCCAGACAATTGGTTGATGAAACATTGATTAAAATGAAGATCCAATTAATACTAAACGAAATTCACTTTAAAGAAAGGCTTTCTACAAAAACAAACTTAACTTAATCAAAATCATTTGTCTCCCGATTGCGCATCTTATGATCTTACTCATGCTTTTCACTTTTCATATAATCAACATAGATGAAATAAAAAAATTAAGTATTTTATTTAAACATAAATATGAAACTAAATCGTTTTCTGTAATGACTAGGCTACAACACGTAGGCCAATACAGTACAGAGAAATGTAATATCAGAGCGGGATTTGAGCGAACGCCGTCTTACGTTAAGCATATGGGGGGAGAGGTACGATTTTCGAGCAATCATCGAATATTATTTTGCTTGATATGCCAATCGTTAATATTTGGTGTTTTAAATGCCTGTTTGAGCGAGGTCTCTGTGAAAGTTTTAAAGCAGTCTTTTAGTGCCGCTTTCAGAGCGGTCACGTCCGAAGAACTGTTACGTCCATAACGTTGTTTTTTTCCTCATAAATGCGAACACGAAAAATACAATAAAATGAATATTTTTGCGCAGTGTAATTCACAGAATTGATTGCTCTGCTACCAGCCTCTGTCACGTACCGTGTGGAGCTTGTGACTATTGCGCAGCCGAGAGACAGTCTGTCCCTGGGAAAAGTAACGTTGTGCGGAATTGAAAAAGGAACTACGTTTCGTTACCACATTTTCAGAAGTAGCGCGTTACACTACTTTTTAACCCGAAAAAGTAGTTACGTTACAGTACCGCTTTACAAAGTAACACACAACACTGTGTTACACACAACACACAACACTGGCGCTATTACACATCTACAGAAAGAGTGCAGAATCTCCTGATCAAAACACAGGAGAAGAAGAAGCAGAAACAAGCGATAAAAGCATTGCTTATGCACATTAGACTTAAAAAACTATATTTTCTTATCTTTTTGTTCAAAGTTTTTTTTTTTTTTATGAAACTCACCCACACAGTGTTGATAAGAAAAGAATGCATAATGCTAAATATTCTGTGGGTCATTACATTATTGTGTAAATGATGAAAAGCCCTGGTGTGGAAAGAGTTAAGATCGAGATGAAAGGATGAGTGGCATGAGGTATAATCATATCTTGATATCTTTAATCTTTCACAGTGTGTTTTGTTCACATTGTAAGTGAGCGCAGATCTTGTCCTCTTCTTTAATGCTGTGTGTTTATCCACAGGTGTGTTTAAAGAATCTACAGTTCTGAACATGAAATGAGGAGCTTTATATAAAAACTGTTTTGAATCCCCAGACGAGAGGAATTAAAGACAGCTCTTTCTGTGAGACGAGACGGTGATGTTTCAGACACACGAGCGCTTGATTAACATCATCTGTTCTAGATATATATATATATATATATTACTCTTTATAATCCCTTCCCATAGAAGACCATTAGTGTTCCCTATTATCTTCCCTTTTATTCAGTTATTCACTTTAACCCATTTAATCCCACCGGACACAATAGTGACCGTAAAGAAAGTGTTCATTTATGAAGATCTATAACTGTTATCGACTGCTTTTAGTGCAAATATGGAGAGAATAAAAGAGTCTTTGATTGAATACTTTTGAAAATACTTTTTGAATAAAAGATTTGTGTTGGGTCACATGGTTAGTGCAAAACGTCACATGACCAGAAGCGGTTTAACTCTTGTTTGCACACATAAAAACATTACAAATATTTTTGGGACACATTATCTTTAAGGTGTCTTGTATTAATGGTTAATGTGGGATTAAACAGGTTGATGTGGGATTAAACTGGTTAATGTGGGATTAAACGGGTTAATGTGGGTTTAAACGGGATTAAACGGGTTAATGTGGGATTAAACTGGTTAATGTGGGATTAAACTGGTTAATGTGGGATTAAACGGGTTAATGTGGGATTAAACGGGTTAAAGTGGGTTTAAACAGGATTAAACGGGTAAATGTGGGATTAAACAGGTTAATGTGGGATTAAACTGGTTAATGTGGGATTAAACGGGTTAATGTGGGATTAAACGGATTAAAGCGGGATTAAATGGGTTAAAGTAGGATTAAACAGGTTAATGTGGGATTAAACAGGTTAATGTGGGATTAAACGGGTTAATGTGGGATTAAACAGGGTTAATGTGGGATTAAACGGGTTAACGTAGGATTAAACAGGTTAAAGCGGGATTAAACGGGTTAATGTGGGAATAAACTGGTTAATATGGGATTTTTTGTTTTGTTTTTGTTTATTAGGGACATTGTACATTAATAAAACATTCCTGTAAATGTACCAGAATTAGCCAAAGGGAATTTTTCAACCGTAGTCCCTGGACAAGATGTTACAAATCAACCTGACGCCATCTTGAACTCCATTAAACGGGTTTAAACAGGATTAAACGGTTAATGTGGGATTCAATAGGTTAATGTGGGATTAAATGGGTTAATGTGGGATTAAACGGGTTAATGCGGGATTAAACGGGTTAATGTGGATTAAACGGGTTAATGTTGGTTTAAACGGTTAATATGGGTATTAAAACGGGTTAATGCGGGATTAAATGGTTAATGTGGGATTAAACGGGTTAATGCGGGATTAAACGGTTAATGTGGGGTTAAAACGGTTAATGTTGGTTTAAACGGGTTAATATGGGATTAAACGGGTTAATATGCGATTAAGCAGGTTAAAGTGGGATTAAACGGTAAATGTGGGATTAAATGCGTTAATGTGGGATTAAACGGGTTAATGTGGGATTAAACGGGTTAATGTGGATTAAACGGGTTAAAGTGGGTTTAAACAGGATTAAACGGGTAAATGTGGGATTAAACAGGTTAATGTGGGATTAAACTGGTTAATGTGGGATTAAACGGGTTAATGTGGGATTAAACGGATTAAAGCGGGATTAAATGGGTTAAAGTAGGATTAAACAGTTAATGTGGGATTAAACAGGTTAATGTGGATTAAACGGGTTAATGTGGGATTAAACAGGGTTAATGTGGGATTAAACGGGTTAATGTGGGATTAAACAGGTTAAAGCGGGATTAAACGGGTTAATGTTTTTGTTTTGTTTTTGTTTATTAGGGACATTGTACATTAATAAAACATTCCTGTAAATGTACCAGAATTAGCCAAAGGGAATTTTTCAACCGTAGTCCCTGGACAAGATGTTACAAATCAACCTGACGCCATCTTGAACTCCATTAAACGGGTTTAAAACAGGATTAAACGGGTTAAAGGTGCAGTGTGTAGCTTTTTGGCGACATCTAGCTGTTCGTTTGCGAGTTTACACTAAGGGCTCAGCCCACTGCTCACCCCTCCCTTTCGAAGAAGCTACGGTGGCTAAAACGGGACAAACATCGTCGTAGTGAGCCAGAGTAAAAACAAGCCACAGCTAACATGGAGTACCACAGTCCATTATAAACCACATCATGGATAAAGTTTACAAAGCCATAGTCAGGTGAGGATCAAGGGTCTTAATACATAATATAATAATATTGGTCTGAGCTGTCGACACGACAGATCTCGTCACAGTTGTTGTAAATAATAGTAATCAGCTGATTGTCTAACGAACGTAACCAGCACATTCTCCCCACATAGCAAACCCATAATACAGCGAGGGAGTAGAACCACATGAAACTCTGCAACTATAGATTTTTTCTAACAGGGTAGTAAAAGTTTAGCTGGCTAATATGAGCTGTTACTGTGGCTGAGCTGGTTAAAAGCCTTGTTTATACTCGACGCGTCCGCATGAGCCCAAAGGTGTGCGCGGCAAAAATGACGTGATTGTAATAACAGCACGCGTGCCTCCGCACCCCAATAGACACCACTTATTACACATAATAGCCTTTTTTCTCTGATTTTGGAAACTCGATCGACTTAAAATGCTTCCAAGATCGACGGGTTAGTGATTCCTATAACTGTTTTCCGGTCAATGACAAGAGTAGCCTACTAATCAGCTGTCTCACGAACGTAACCAGCACATTTATCCCCACATAGCAAAGCCATAACACAGCGAGGGTGAAGAATTAAGTTACATGAAACAATCCAACTACATATTAACACCACTGACAAGGGAAAACACTCACGATGTTTATGACTAGCTTCTTCTAGCTTTCTGTGGCTTCTCTTTCAATGTAGTGACGAAACGCGCTCTGTGTAACGCTGTTTGTTCGCTGTCGGATACGGTAGAAACATGACGTCATAATATGGCGGCCTTCATAGAAGGGGATTCCCGCGCTTATGTAGATATAAATGCCTAATTCTAAGGTAATAAAAACATTTCGGTTTATTAAGTAAGTTCTTTATACACAACTGAACACATAGTTATGGATGTCATATTGCATTTCTGTTAATAAATAGTCAAAAATGTTACACACTGCACCTTTAATGTGGGATTCAATAGGTTAATGTGGGATTAAATGGGTTAATGTGGGATTAAACGGGTTAATGCGGGATTAAACGGGTTAATGTGGGATTAAACGGGTTAATGTTGGTTTAAACGGGTTAATATGGGATTAAACGGGTTAATGCGGGATTAAATGGGTTAATGTGGGATTAAACGGGTTAATGCGGGATTAAACGGGTTAATGTGGGATTAAACGGGTTAATGTTGGTTTAAACGGGTTAATATGCGATTAAGCAGGTTAAAGTGGGATTAAACGGGTAAATGTGGGATTAAATGCGCTAATGTGGGATTAAACGGGTTAATGTGGGTTTAAACGGGTTAATATGGGATTAAACGGGTTAAAGTGGGATTAAACGGGTTAATGTGGGATTAAAGGGGTTAATGTTGGATTAAACGGGTTAATATGTGATTAAGCAGGTTAAAGTGGGATTAAACGGGTAAATGTGGGATTAAATGCGCTAATGTGGGATTAAACGGGTTAATGTGGGTTTAAACGGGTTAATATGGGATTAAACGGGTTAAAGTGGGATTAAACGGGTTAATGTGGGATTAAAGGGGTTAAATGTGATGTTTGAACCACTTCTGAGGAGCAGAATCTCTCTCTTCGCATGAGAGAACATGTATAAGTGTAGTAAATGGTATTTTTGTTCCTGAATGAGTCTTCTTGTTGAGTGTGATGGTCCAGTGCCATACAGACGCCCTGAAGCGAACCCAACAACCTTATCACACTGAAATTAGCCCGACAAGCTTGATATAAAATCAATGTATATGTTGAGTTGAGCCGAAAGCTGAGAGGGTTTGTCTGAGTGCTTTAGACGCACTCGTTCCTCACAAACAAGGCCACGGAAAAGCATTCGCAAGGCATTTCTCTTACTCACTTTGTAGTTCTGTTGGGATTTCAGGCCTTTTTGATCTTTGCCGGCTTGATATTGTGTTATCAGCAGCAACTTCAAAGTTTGGCTGTGCTCTAATTTTCATAAAAGGTTATTGTTGACAGAAGTTTTGTAAATGAGTTTGTCTATGAAGCGAAGACGCCAGGGAACAACACACACCTGTTTGTTCAGGAAAAAACTCACGCATCTTCACAAGCTACAGATCTCAAAACATTTAATTAGATTTCCGTTCCACACAAAGACTTTCCACAATAGACGAGCTACAACTGTCAACAGGGTTTTTACTTTTTAAAGGATGTGTTTTTTCTGCGATTCGGTTTAGATCGACGCTGATAAAAAGGCAACATTTGCACATTGAATGGAAAGATATGTGATTATCTGGCTCCTGACACAGGTGTTCACTGAGAGAGTATTAGCCAGAGAGAAACAGATGAGAGTCTTCGGGAAGTGTGTCGTCTTAAATATTCATTAGCATTGGGTTCGGTGTGTTCTTGATTTGTGAATGAAACTGCTGTGGTTTTGTTGTTCTGTACGGAAAAGCACTCTGGGTCATTTTTGACTCTCTTTCCTGGTCTATAATGGAGGGACTCTCAGCACAAATAGCCTGAAACCCATTTTGATGGACAGAAAGTCCTTCTCGAGGTTCTTCAGCGATATCTGAAGTCCTTGTGTTGTGGACAAAACAGATTTACACTCAATATCTGCTCACTCTCAGCTCTTTCAGCAAAGCTTGAGATGTGGCTTTTACTGGTGAGGCTTTTATAATCAGGCTCTTCAAATTATATAAAACTTTGGATTTAGATTCATACGGCGCATATATATATATATATATATATATATATATATATATATATATATATATATATATATATATATATATATATATATATATATATATATATATATCTGCTGTTCAAAAGTTTGGGGTCGGTGAGATTTTTAATGTTTTTAAAAGAAGTCTCTTCTGCTCACCAAAGCTGCATTCATTTGATTATAAATACAAAACAAACCCAGTGAAATATTATTTCAATGTAAATCAGCTGTTTTCTATGTGAATATATAGTAAAGTGTAATTTATTCCTGTGATCAAAGCTGAATTTTCAGCATCATTACTCCAGTCTTCAGTGTCACATGATCCTTCAGAAATCACTATAATATGATGATTTATGATCAAGTAACATTTATGATTATTATCACAGTTGAAAACAGTTTTGCTGCTTCATATTTTTGTGATTCATTTTTTTCAGGATTCTTTGAAAGTTTAAGAGAAAAGCATTTAATTAAAAAAGAAATATTTTGCATTATTATAAATGTCTTTACTGTCACTTTTGATCAGTTTAATGCGTCCTTTCTGAAGAAAAGTATTAATTTCTTTTAAAAAAAAATTCATATTGACCCCAAACTTTTGAACGGTAGTGTAAATCGGTTATCGGCATTCCAATATAAAGAGTTATCGGTTATCGGACAAACTTTTCATATCAAAGCCAGATATTGTCTGTCGTGCGAGTTGAATTTGTGTGTTGTTTCTTTCAGCTTTTTTCGTTTATATGCAAAAGTTCACTGTAAAAAGTGAATAGTTGGATCAACCTAAAAAAATTACTTCAATTGGTAACACCTAAAAAAATTAAGTTTTCTCAACTTAAATTGATAATTTAAGTTGAGAAAACTTAATTTTTTTAGGTGTTACCAATTGAAGTAATTTTTTTAGGTTGATCCAACTATTCACTTTTTACAGTGTTGTTGTACACACACCGGACATACTGTACAATGAATTTATTCCTCTTCACTGGTTCAGCTCATCGCTTAGTGTAGTGTTAGATTTAAGAGGCTTTTTGTAGAAGATTTGTTAATTCAGACGTGACAATGTTCCAGTTTCACACTGGCCTAGTAAAATAAACTATACCAAAATACATTTATTTTAGGGAGGGAGTTCATATATGTGAACATTTTCACCGATAGCGATTATCAGTCCTTCCAGAAAAAGAGTTTTTTGTGATTGTTGAGGGCAAAAATCCTTAATTATGCGGCACGTTTTCTTAAAAAATGTGTTGGAATATGTGGATATTTATGCAATTTTATGCGATGAAGTTGCAAAAACTGCGGTTTGATGAAAAAGAAAAGTGATTCCCCTGTTCCCTGTTCTCACTAGACTACTACCTTAATGTAAAGAGTCATTTCTTATTACTTCCTATGATAAGCAAGCACACTACATCACAGAAAGTGCTGGAATATTTCAGTTCATCTTGTTTTATTTCAGATCTTAATAAACACATCAAACTTACAAAACATTGATGAGTCAAACGAGTTCTGGAGCTTTACAAGAGGAATATGCTACAACTTCTGTGAAAATAAATAAAATATAAAAATAAAATGTGTGCTTCCTGTTTTACAGGTTTTCGATGATGTCGCGTAATTACGTCACTTCATAACGTTCCCATGGCAACAGGGAAAACGGCGGCTCTTGTGTGAAGCAAACACAACATTTCTCAGCTTTCTGCTGAGATATATGAGACTTTTTTGCAACGAAAATGCGGGGATTATGAAATCATGCATATTTTGCGCGGAAATCTGCAATTTATGTGGCGAAAGTGCGGCGTATTTGAAAAAATGCCTCTGCATAAATATGAGGACTTTGGCTGATTATGCATTAAATCATGCGATCTTTATATTGAAAGCCGATAACCGATATATTGGCCGATAAATCTAAATCCAAAGGTTTATATAATTTTGATTATAAAATTATTTTGCCTGATTATAAAAACAAGTCTCACCATGAAAAGCCATGTCCCAAACACACATTATTAATGATGTTCTCATTATAATTTTATGTAACCGATATGACAGACTTGCACTGAACTGTATTTTTCTTTCATATTCCAAGCAATTTAAAACCATCATGTTGAACATCTGAAGTGTCTCAGCTGATGGAAATAATGCATTATTTATTTGCTTTAAATCAGACAAATGTTTATGTGCGCCAATGTTTTTAAAAAAGATAATCTGATTCGTTGCCCTCATCATCACTAGAAAACACTCACATAAACAGCTTTGAATTAATCCTGCTTTCTGTTGTATCCATACGTGAATAAATGCATTGGTTATCTGGTTTATTGAAATGCTCTTGTATTTAATATATCTTGTTATATTTTGCTATATATAATTGAATGTTTCGTACATGCGCTCAGACCTGTTGCGGCAGGAATTGGTGAACGGCGCAGAAACACGTCGCACTTCAAGTCCACTCGTGTTTTCTGAAATAGTGTTTTATGAGCGTCAATATGTTATGCACACACTCATCTAACACATACACTCCCGGCATAATGTCATCTCCTGTGTGTGTGTGTGTGTGTGTGTGTGTGTGTGTGTGTGTGTGTGTGTGTGTGTGTGTGTGTGTGTGTGTGTGTGTGTGTGTGTGTCTGTGTGTGTGTGTGTGTGTGTGTGTGTGTGTGTGTGTCTGTGTCTGTGTCTGTGTCTGTGTCTGTGTCTGTGTCTGTGTCTGTGTGTGTGTGTGTGTGTGTGTGTGTGTGTGTGTGTGTGTGTGTGTGTGTGTGTGTTGCATCACTGTGAAATGTTCTGTTGCTTGCAGTCTCTTTATGTGTGAATATTTTTATATTCTGACTCCAGTTATGCTGGAAGTGCACATATGTTTTTTGGACATGTTTTTATATTTATTTATTTATTTTCCTACAGGTTCAGAGGGTTCTGAATAATTTATATGAAAACAAGAAGATTGCAAGTGCCACTCACAATATCTATGCATACAGGTATTTCTGTTTTCAGTTCATTAAAAAAATACTTTAATTATAATAATAATAAAAAATAATATTTTTTTCTTTTAGACAAATTATTTCAACACTAACTTTACATACTCCATTTAGTCATTTGTGCACAGTATGTACATACCTCTGCCTTAAATATGCATGTTTCATATTTTTTTTTCTATGAAATTTTATAGCTACTTAAGATATTTAAAGAAATCATTGTAATATTTGTATACTAATAGATTTGCATACTAATAGACGTGGCCCGTTGCACGTTTTTGTATGTTGTACATTTTTACGTTTACACTTTAAAAAATCCAATTTCGTAAGAAAAATAAATGTAATTCAAGATAAATTATTGAAATATTTGAATACATTGCAAAGCAATTTTGCTTATCAAATACATTTATCTTGTTTTATAGTCCTCCTGTGGTGAAAATCCAGCTTTTAATGTTGTTTATATGTCTATATGGTGTTTTTAATATGCCGTAAGACAAAGCATGTGTAAATTCATAAGTGAGTATTTTCTGCTTAAAACTGCACTGAACCAAAGACAGTCTCAAAAACACTGAAATCGCTGGTGTTTCTGACGTCACAAACTACCTTGTAACCAATCAGATCAACGTGTGATCATCAACCAGTGGATCTCTGAGTGAGTGAGTGAGTGGAGGCGGGGCTCATTTGCATATTCATAGAACCACGCATACTAAATGAGGCAAGGGTGTCGAGTTACATTCAAGATATTTTAAGGCATTTTTTCTAAGAAAAAAGTTTAAATATGTAATTTTGGTGATCAAAGATGAGTTTTAAGGGATATAATGACCGACTACTGGGAGACTTTAAGGAAGTTGAGATGTTTTTTGCCTCAAAACCTCAAGATTCTTTTAGAGCATCTAGGAAGTATTTCAGTTATTTATGCATTGACGAGATAAGAAATGTAATGTTTGTGCGTGACGTGTGTGTGTTTTTACGCGCGGTTCCTCAGGACATGCTCAGTGAGGAGTGTGTGTGTGTGTGTGAGATTAAACCACAGGTGATATTGACATTCAGCATGTTCCCGAAGCCCCGGCGTATCAGGACGCAATGCTTTCCGTTCTCATCCCTGTTTGGGAAGGTGAATCCTGCAGCCGCCCAAACCTCAAAGTAAAGCGCATGTTTTAATTACACGTTGCAAGATCATGTGATTAAATATCGCCTGCGGTCTGACATTAACTCCAGAAAGATTGGATGGTTGTTTATTAACAGTTTGAGACTTAAGTCAAGTATTCTTTAGCTAAATTTGCTAAAACAGGAGACTCACGAAAATGGCCATATAAATGTTCAAATGCAGATTGTAAAGTACGTTGGTTTTTGTTTTACCGGTAATTACATGGCTAGTGTTGAGTTTAAGGCAAAAACCTGATGCACTGTTCAATTATGAGATTTTGGGCTGTTTGGCTTTTCATGTTGTTTCAGACTAGTAGATGATCCAAAATACACATTAAGTGTTTATTTTATTGTACTTTACCTATTTGTGTCTGTGGGTTTCCATTAATATATGTGTTATTGCATTATATATATTAATGGAAACCTACAGACGCAAATAGATAAAGTTATTGCATATATATATATATATATATATATTAAAGGCCGTTTTCTTAAAATGAGTTTTGTTCTCCACTTCAGCAGCTCTTAAATACACCATAATATACTTTACAGTTTTATGTAAAAAAGTACAATACAAAAAGTATTCTCGAAAAGAAGGTTTTATGGGGTTGAACAACATGAGGGAGAGTAATTACTGACAGAGTTTACATTTTTGGGGTGAACTAACCCTTTAATAGGAGACTTGATTTCAACTGTGATTAACACAGATTGGCCACTTTCTTCACCTGAGATTCCCTATCCCCGTCTCACACACACACGATGAGCTGTGTGTGGTGAAAGCTCTCAGCGATGTGAACAGGCTGTCAACACTGTGTCACACAACTATTCCCCAAATGATGGACCTTGCGGTCTCAAACCCCTCGATGTCAGCGGGGCGTCCTGATTTCCCACACTCCTCCCTGTTCCTGATATTATTCCTCATCCAAATCCTCTTCCAATTTCACTCTGAAAAACACCCACAAAACCCCAGACGCCTCTAAACACGGCATAATGCCAGGGAAAGTGGCCATTGCGGTATCGCAGAGCAAAGAGCTATGATTCTCACCAAGTTTTTCCGACATTTATTTCCCAATCCCCTCATGTTTTCATCAGGATCTTCTCGGAGGATAAAGACTCGTTCCTGCAGGACTGTGAGGATGATGGAGAAACTGCTGCGGGGGGGCGATTGCTGCATCTTTTGCAGGTAAATGTGTGTTTGTGTCAGGTGACATTGTGGCTAATGGATGTTATTCAAGATATATTATGAGTTCTTTCTTTGTTCAGTTCTTTAATTATTTAAAGGTTTCACCCAAACATGTACATGTCTTTCAAAAGGAGAATTTTTAAATGATGTTCAAGACGTGTTTTACAGATAAACCAATATACAACATGAAATGTCCAGTTCAAATATATATTTTACAATAATAAAATGCTCACCAAGGCTGCATTTATTTGATGAAAAATACTGTAAAAACAGTAATATTGTGAAATATTTTTACTTTTTAAAAGATTTGGTTTCTATTTAAATATATTGTGAAATGAAATGTATTCATATATTAGAATATTTAGATTAATATTCATAATATTTTAGTGATTTCTGAAGGATCATGTGACACTGACGACTGGAGTAATGATGCTGAAAATACAGCTTTTATCACAGGAATAAATTACATTTTAAAATATATTCAAATAGAAAACAGTTATTTTAAATTGTCATAATATTTTACAATACTGTTGCTGTTGTTTTTAAATCAAATAAATGCAGCCTTGGTGAGCAGAAGAGACTTCTTTAAAAAACATTAAAAATCTTACAGATCCAAAACTTTTGACGAGTTTTATATCTTGAGGCCATGAGTTACTATCTTGAGGCCACGAGTTACTATCTTGAGGCCATGAGTTTTAATATATTGTGAAATGTAATTTATTCTTGTGATATAATTCATATAATAATTAAATTTTTCAATATATTCAAAAACAGTTATCTCAAAATGTAATATTATTTCACCATTTTTACTGTATTTTTCATCAAATAAATGTAGCCTTGGTGAACAAGTCTACGGAGCCCCCCTAGTCCCACTTTGTAAAAAAAAAAAAATCTTGAGGCCACGAGTTTTATATCTTGAGGCCACGAGTTAGTCTATCTTGAGGCCACGGTTACTATCTTGAGGCCATGAGTTACTATCTTGAGGCCAGAGTTACTATCTTGAGGCCACGAGTTACTATCTTGAGGCCACGAGATACTATCTTGAGGCCACGAGGATACTATCTTGAGGCCACGAGTTACTATCTTAGAGGCCACGAGTTACTATCTTGAGGCCACGAGTTAACTATCTTGAGGCCACGAGTTACTATCTTGAGGCCACAGGTTACTATTTGAGGCCACGAGTTACTATCTTGAGGCCACGAGTTACTATCTTGAGGCCACGAGTTACTATCTTGAGGCCATGAGTTACTATCCTGAGGCCACGAGTTACTATCTTGAGGCCACGAGTTTTATATCTTGAGGCCACGAGTTAATATCTTGAGGCCACAGGTTACTATCTTGAGGCCACGAGATACTATCTTGAGGCCACGGGTTACTATTTTGAGGCCACGAGTTACTATCTTGAGGCCACGAGTTACTATCTTGAGGCCATGAGTTACTATCTTGAGGCCATGAGTTACTATCTTGAGGCCACGAGTTTTATATCTTGAGGCCATGAGTTACTATCTTGAGGCCACGAGTTTTATATCTTGAGGCCACGGGTTACTATCTTGAGGCCACGAGTTACTATCTTGAGGCAACGAGTTACTATCTTGAGGCCACGAGTTACTATATTGAGGCCATGAGTTACTATCTTGAGGCCATGAGTTACTATCTTGAGGCCACGAGTTACTATCTTGAGGCCACAGTTTTATATCTTGAGGCCATGAGTTACTATCTTGAGGCCACGAGTTACTATCTTGAGGCCATGAGTTTTAATATATTGTGAAATGTAATTTATTCTTGTGATATAATTCATATAATAATTAAATTTTTCAATATATTCAAAAACAGTTATCTCAAAATGTAATATTATTTAACCATTTTTACTGTATTTTTCATCAAATAAATGTAGCCTTGGTGAACAAGTCTACGGAGCCCCCCTAGTCCCACTTTGTAAAAAAAAAAAATCTTGAGGCCACGAGTTTTATATCTTGAGGCCACGAGTTAGTCTATCTTGAGGCCACGGTTACTATCTTGAGGCCATGAGTTACTATCTTGAGGCCACGGGTTTACTATCTTGAGGCCACGAGTTACTATCTTGAGGCCACGAGATACTATCTTGAGGCCACGGTTACTATCTTGAGGATTACTATCTTGAGGCCACAGGTTACTATCTTGAGGCCACGAGTTACTATCTTGAGGCCACGAGTTACTATCTTGAGGCCACGGGTTACTATTTGAGGCCAACAGGTACTATCTATCTAAGGCCACTAAATTACTATCTTGAGGCCACGGTTACTATTTTGAGGCCACGAGTTACTATCTTGAGGCCACAGTTACTATCTTGAGGCCACGGTTACTATCTTGAGGCCACAGGTTACTATCTTGAGGCCACTAAATACTATCTTGAGGCCACGGGTTATATTTTGAGGCCACGAGTTACTATCTTGAGGCCACGAGTTACTATCTTGAGGCCAGTCTACTAGGAGGTTACTATCTTGAGGCCATGAGTTTACTATCCTGAGGCCACGAGTTACTATCTTGAGGCCACGAGTTTATATCTTGAGGCCACGAGTTACTATCTTGAGGCCACGAGTTACTATCTTGAGGCCACGAGTTACTATCTTGAGGCCACGAGTTACTATCTTGAGGCCACGAGTTACTATCTTGAGGCCACGAGTTACTATCTTGAGGCCACGAGTTACTATCTTGAGGCCACGAGTTACTATCTTGAGGCCACGAGTTACTATCTTGAGGCCACGAGTTACTATCTTGAGGCCAATTATTGAGTATTCTATATCTCTGAGGCCACGAGTTATCTAATCTTGAGCCTACGATTTTACTATCTTGAGGCCACGAGTTACTATCTTGAGGCCACGAGTTACTATCTTGAGGCCACGAGTTACTATCTTGAGGCCACGGTTACTATCTTGAGGCCATTACTCTTGAGCCACGTTACTATCTTGAGGCCACGAGTTACTATCTTGAGGCCACGAGTTACTATCTTGAGGCCTAATCTGAGTTACTATCTTGAGGCCACGAGTTACTATCTTGAGGCCAGAGTTTACTATCTTGAGGCCACGAGTTACTATCTTGAGGCCACGAGTTACTATCTTGAGGCCAGTTAATTAGTTACTATCTTGAGGCCACGAGTTACTATCTTGAGGCCACGAGTTACTATCTTGAGGCCACGAGTTACCAGAGTTACTATCTTGAGGCCACGAGTTACTATCTTGAGGCCACGAGTTACTATCTTGAGGCCATGAGTTACTATCTTGAGGCCACGAGTTTACTATTACTTGAGGCCACGAGTTACTATCTTGAGGCCACGAGTTACTATCTTGAGGCCACAGTTACTATCTTGAGGCCACGAGTTTTATATCTTGAGGCCATGAGTTACTATCTTGAGGCCACGAGTTACTATCTTGGCAGGCTATCGAGGTGTTTATCTTGAGGCCATGAGTTACTATCTTGAGGCCACGAGTTACTATCTTGAGGCCACGAGTTATCTTGGGCCACGATTCTATCTTGAGGCCACGAGTTACTATCTTGAGAGCTACGGCAGTTACTATCTTGAGGCCACGAGTTATTGCACTATCTATCTGAGGCCACGAGTTTATATCTTGAGGCCATGAGTTACTATCTTGAGGCCACGAGTTACTATCTTGAGGCCAGACTTACTATCTTGAGGCCACGAGTTACTATCTTGAGGCCACGAGTATTTAATTTGAGGGCCACGAGTTACTATCTTGAGGCCACGAGTTACTATCTTGAGGCCACGAGTTACTATCTTGAGGCCACGAGTTACTATCTTGAGGCCACGAGTTGCTATCTTGAGGCCACGAGTTTTATATCTTGAGGCCATGTGTTACTATCTTGAGGCCACGAGTTACTATCTTGAGGCCACGAGTTGAGTTACTATCTTGAGGCCACGAGTTACTATCTTGAGGCCACAAGTTACTATCTTGAGGCCACGGTTTTATATCTTGAGGCCATGAGTTACTATCTTGAGGCCACGAGTTACTATCTTGAGGCCAGGACTTACTATCTTGAGGCCACGAGTTGCTATCTTGAGGCCACGAGTTTTATATCTTGAGGCCACGAGTTACTATCTTGAGGCCACGAGTTACTATCTTGAGGCCACGAGTTACTATCTTGAGGCCACGAGTTACTATCTTGAGGCCACGAGTTGCTATCTTGAGGCCACGAGTTTTATATCTTGAGGCCAGTGTTACTATCTTGAGGCCACGAGTTACTATCTTGAGGCCACGAGTTTTATATCTTGAGGCCATGAGTTACTATCTTGAGGCCACGAGTTACTATCTTGAGGCCATGAGTTACTATCTTGAGGCCACGAGTTACTATCTTGAGGCCACGAGTTACTATCTTGAGGCCATGAGTTACTATCTTGAGGCCAAAGAGTTACTATCTTGAGGCCACGAGTTACTATCTTGAGGCCACGAGTTACTATCTTGAGGCCACGAGTTGCTATCTTGAGGCCACGAGTTTTATATCTTGAGGCCATGTGTTACTATCTTGAGGCCACGAGTTACTATCTTGAGGCCACGAGTTTTATATCTTGAGGCCATGAGTTACTATCTTGAGGCCACGAGTTACTATCTTGAGGCCACGGGCTACTATCTTGAGGCCACGAGTTACTATCTTGAGGCCACGAGTTACTATCTTGAGGCCACAAGTTACTATCTTGAGGCCACGAGTTTTATATCTTGAGGCCATGAGTTACTATCTTGAGGCCACGAGTTACTATCTTGAGGCCAGGAGTTACTATCTTGAGGCCACGAGTTGCTATCTTGAGGCCACGAGTTTTATATCTTGAGGCCACGAGTTACTATCTTGAGGCCACGAGTTACTATCTTGAGGCCACGAGTTACTATCTTGAGGCCACGAGTTACTATCTTGAGGCCACGAGTTGCTATCTTGAGGCCACGAGTTTTATATCTTGAGGCCATGTGTTACTATCTTGAGGCCACGAGTTACTATCTTGAGGCCACGAGTTGAGTTACTATCTTGAGGCCACGAGTTACTATCTTGAGGCCATGAGTTACTATCTTGAGGCCACGAGTTACTATCTTGAGGCCACGAGTTACTATCTTGAGGCCATGAGTTACTATCTTGAGGCCAAGAGTTACTATCTTGAGGCCACGAGTTACTATCTTGAGG
Source organism: Chrosomus eos (assembly GCA_036326025.1). Classification (NCBI taxonomy): domain Eukaryota; kingdom Metazoa; phylum Chordata; class Actinopteri; order Cypriniformes; family Leuciscidae; genus Chrosomus; species Chrosomus eos. The sequence continues at coordinate 5,276,323 of CM070838.1, read as the reverse complement.
CCATGAGTTGCTATCTTGAGGCCACGAGTTACTATCTTGAGGCCACGAGTTTTATATCTTGAGGCCATGAGTTACTATCTTGAGGCCACGAGTTACTATCTTGAGGCCACGAGTTACTATCTTGAGGCCACAGGTTACTATCTTGAGGCCAAGAGTTACTATCTTGAGGCCACGAGTTACTATCTTGAGGCCACGAGTTACTATCTTGAGGCCACGAGTTAGTATATCTTGAGGTCAAGAGTTACTATCTTGAGGCCACGAGTTACTATCTTGAGGCCACGAGTTACTATCTTGAGGCCACAAGTTTTATATCTTGAGGCCATGAGTTACTATCTTGAGGCCACGAGTTACTATCTTGAGGCCATGAGTTACTATCTTGAGGCCACGAGTTACTATCTTGAGGCCACGAGTTTTATATCTTGAGACCACAAGATAGTTAATAATTTTTTTTGACAAAGTGGGACTAGGGGGGCTCCGTACAAGAGACTTCTCTCAAAAGTATTTAAAAAAATCATAATTATTGTAAAGTTTTGACCAGTCGTGTATATCAGCAATGACTGAATGAGCTGTGTGTGTGTGTGTGCAGGACTCAGTAAAGCCAGCAGAAACACTGGTTTAAAGCCCTGATCTCAAAGCATTCTTCAAGCTGTGCACGTATTCAAAGTCAATGGATCATTTTAGCAGGCTTGTTGATATGCTGTGGGATTATCCATGCGCTCCTCCTGTCTTGATCCCAATTCCATTCCTGCGATGTCAGATATTTGCACACGGATATGTCATTCATCCGTAATCTTTCCTCTTATCTCCCCTTCTCTGATTAAAGGCATCAAAATCCGCCCGTGTGAAATACGACATGACACTGTAATCTCGATACAGCGTTTCCGTCAATAACCTGTGCGAGAAACAAGTCGTGATGTGGTTAAATCCAGGAGCCGGAGCATCTGTGGTGCTGGTTCTCAAACGATCTTCAATGAAGTGTGGTTTAGTTTGTCGCAGGTGGTTTTGACGGGAACATCATGTAGTATTATTATTATTATGAGTTTCGATGTGCCTTCAGTTGACGGACACGTCATTTTTTTTCACATCCCAGTGAAACGATTTAATTTATTGTTTCATGCTTTATACATACAGTCAAACCAAAAATTATTCAGACAGCAGGTTTAAATTTTGATTTTTTTTTTTTCACTAGTGTGTGCAGGACACTATAGTTCATTTAGGTAAGTGAGGATAGCAAAAATAATGTGACATATTATACCCAAAAATTCTTCATACAGTGACTAATTTATAAAAATCGGGACCAAAAATGGGACACTTTGAGCTGATCATGTTTTGCTGAAGTGTTTTTTCTTTAATAACTAATTCACCTTTTTACACACAGACTGAACAACATGAAGCATTGCTTGGTAATTGTTTGAGCTAAACTGGTATTATGTAATTGTGTAGTTAAATTTAACAGCTGACAGATATTCAACATAATTCATGTGTGAGAGTCTAACAGAAGGACGCACAAAACCAGTCAAATATCAACTGTTTCTGCTCATATTTTATCACCATTTTCTAAACTATAGCGAATAAATTGTGATAATGTGAGAAATGTTGAAGTTGTCTGAATATATTTTCATTTCACTGAATATGAAATAACGACCTCTTCAAAATTTCGATATGATTCGGTGAGAAAAATGCTATAAAAATATAAACCACGGCCTGTACGAGAGCTTTATTGACCTCTTTCTTAGTGCATTAATGAAAATATTCCAGTGAAAACGAATAGCCATTCACATGCGATCATTCAGGCTTTTGGAGTTCATCCCACTATTTCCTGTTTTCCGAATGTGACGGCATGTTTGAAAGAGAAAAGACTATTAATAGAGGTGGCATGTGCAGATGGCAGTGATTTTCCCCTTCTCTCCGGCGTTCATCCCTGCGGCGCGCCGGGAAAAATACAAGCGAGGACTGTAAAGGCACTTGAGAGCTGTCATTCATTTCAAAGGCCATATTTTCTCTATTCTGCTTCTTTAAGAAACTCCTTTCCCAAACAGGGACTGACAGGCTTGGGGAAAATGTGGCATGAAGGAAACATTTGTGAATCTTTTCATGAATAACTTTTATTGCAATCGGATTGAATTCATTCCAATTGATGAGTCTGATTAGTGTTTACATGAATGCTGAACATGTGATCGGGTTGATGTGTGTGTTTAGATGACACAAGCTTTTTTTATGCACACACTCCTCAAATATACAGAGACTACGTTTACATGCAACCAAATAATCGGACTGAAAACTCTTCATGTAAACACTTTAATCGATCCGATTGAGCCGTATAAATCGTATATGACGTAGAAATAGCGTAATGACATATAAATCGTTTATGACGTAGAAATAGCGTAATGACGTATAAATCATATATGACGTAGAAATAGCGTAATGACGTAGAAATTGTATATGACGTAGAAATAACGTAATGTATAAATCGTATATGACGTAGAAATAGCTACATAAATCGTATATGACGTAGAAATAGCGTAATGACTTATAAATCGTATATGACGTAGAAATAGCGTAATGAAGTAGAAATCGTATATGACGTAGAAATAGCGTAATGACTTATAAATCGTATATGACGTAGAAATAGCGTAATGAAGTAGAAATCGTATATGACGTAGAAATAGCGTAATGACTTATAAATCGTATATGACGTAGAAATAGCGTAATGACGTAGAAATCGTATATGACGTAGAAATAGCGTAATGACTTATAAATCGTATATGACGTAGAAATAGCGTAATGACTATAAATCGTATATGACGTAGAAATAGCGTAATGAAGTAGAAATCGTATATGACGTAGAAATAGCGTAATGACTTATAAATCGTATATGACGTAGAAATAGCGTAATGACGTAGAAATCGTATATGACGTAGAAATAGCTTAAAGTAACACCAGGTAGTTTTTTCTCTCGGGGTCCCCCTACAGTTGGGAAATAGTATTGTCCTCTACTACTGTCGTAAACTCTTGTCATCCTACATGCATGTGTATTTGTTGACAACCATGATAGCCCTGAACACTGTAGGAGGTCACATGCAGCTGTTCTGCTTGCGTCGCGTGTGAAATGTCTTCATCCCGGGTACAGTGGCATATATTTCAGCATGTCATATGAATATAATTTCATGGATTTTATTTTTTTGCTAACGACAAATGATCGCGATGCTCACGTTTACAAGCCAGCGTCATTATAATAGCCTAGTCTATTGGTTACCGTTTTACTGAATCTTTATGATACTTCAATGCAATGTTTGAGTGGATAATAACCATATATCGTCAATATTATAATATCAAGCTATATTATTATATCAATAATGCGCGCGCGTGCGTATTAATGCATAGGCTACTCTAGCACACACACGCAAGGTCTCTCGCGCTCTCCTTCTCTCTGCCGTGCGTGCGTGTAATTAATGCGTACTCTAGCACACACACGCAAGGTCTCTCACTCTCTCTGTCACGCACGTATTCAACGAACCCTATAATATATATATATATATATATATAAAAACAGATGAAATACGGGACAAAACATGATTTTTTCCTAATAAGTCGGGACACTAAAATTAGAGTTGAAATACGGGACTGTCCCGGGTAAAACGGGACGCCTGGTCAGGTCACCCTAGCTAGTATGCAAGCAATATACTTACTAGTACAAAAGCATTACAGCCAAGTCCGCATCGGTCGGGCACCCCTCCTCCTCCTTCAGCTCGCGCCAGCGAGAAAACGCTGGCACAGTGTTGATCCTTGTTCTGCCTTTAACGCGATCACTTTCTCTTTTGCTTTGCTCCGATAAAACCTTTGCTTTCTTGCTTTTCTGTGCTGCTTCGGCCATGACTATAACATTTGGCTCGCACGTCCGATTTAAGGAAGTGGGGGTGGTGGAGGAAGTGACGTATATGCCGTAAAGCAGTCAAATTTTGTAGTTCTCTTTGTTCGCCGGTTACTACCCGAAACCCGAAGTTTAAAAGTACGATTAAAAACGCTACAGACCCCGTCAGGCTATGGCAGATGTGTCATTCAACCTATTGTAAGTCGATGCACCATCACAAGAGACTTGGAAATATATTATGAATGTTGAAAAGTTACCCGGTGCTGCTTTGACGTATAAATGTAGACGTAGAAATAGCTAATACGTTAAATCGTATATGACGTAGAAATAGCGTAATGACGTATAAATCGTATATGACGTAGAAATAGCGTAATGACGTAGAAATCGTATATGACGTAGAAATAGTGTAATGACGTAGAAATCGTATATGACATAGAAAAGCTTAATGACTTAAATGTATTACGTAGAAATAGCGTAATGACGTATAATCGTATATGACTATAAATCGTATATACGTAAATAGCTATGAGTATAATGTATATGATAGAATAGTGTAATGACGTATAAATTATATGCATAGATACTTAATGACGTAGACAGTTTTACGTAAAATAGCGTAATGCGTATAAATCGTATATGACGTATAAATCGTATATGACGTAGAAATAGCGTAATGACGTATAATCGTAATACATAGAATAGCTTAAGACATATAAATGATTACGTAGAAATAGCGTAATGACGTATAAATCGTATATGACGTATAAACGTATATGACGTAAAATACTAATGACGTATAAATGTATAGACGTAGAATAGCGAAATGCGTATAAATCGTATATGACGTACGAATAGTGTAATGACGTATAAATCGTATATGACATAGAAATAGCGTAATGACATACATATCGTATGACGCAGAAATAGCGTAATGACGTATAAATGTATATGACGTAGAAATAGCGTAATGACGTATAAATCGTATATGACGCAGAAATAGCGTAATGACGTATGACGTGCTGTACGAGCTGTTGTTCCTGTAAATAAAGTGTGGTATAAACGAGTGTCTCGCCCTCTATAATCCTGCTTTCTCTCTGTGTGTGTGAAGTGGAGCAGGACAACATCACCAGTCCTCGTTTCACACACACACACACACACACACACACACACCACTGGTTTTGGGCATTTTTACTGTGTGATAAATATAAGCACAACAGCTCATACGCTCACTGTCTCCTAATTATGACCAGAAATAGATAAATATTAAGTTTAAAACAAATAAAGAACCAATGTAGGAGAATAGTTATTATGCGCAAACATCAGGAAAATCTGATTACGTTTTCATTCACAACTTTTGTTTCAATTGAGACTGAATTTATTCCGATTGATGAGTCTGATTAGTGTTTACGTGAACGCTGAACATGTGATCGGATTGATGTGTGTGTTTACATGTCACAAGATTACACAAGATAAATGTGATGTCAGAACTACTCAGTCCCCGCCTTCAGTCTCCGCCCCCACCAATGGTGGGTCACTCAGTAAACAACAGGCCAATCAGAAGAGAGGCTCATGAATATTAAGTAGACAGGCCAAACTCGAGCTGTTCTTGGCAGAGCTCCTGAGAAAGAGCTGTAAACATATATTGAGATGGTTTTGGTACTTATACCGAAATATATATTCTTAAGGACATCAAAAGCTAAAATAAAACTTCAGAAAGTTGTACAATATGGGACCTTTAATATTTATCCATTTCTGGTCATAATTAGGAGACAGTGAGCGTATGAACCGTTGTGCTTATATTCATCACACAGTAAAAATGCCCAAAACCAGTGGTGTGTGTGAGTGTGTGAACTTCACTTCACACACACAGAGAAAGCAGGATTATAGAGGACGACACACTCGTTTATACCACACTTTATTCAACAGAAGAACAGCTTGTCATATGTCATTACACTATTTCTACATCATATATGATTTATACGGTTTTCAATCCGATCAAGCATTCGCATGTTCTCTCGATCGGATCAGAAAAGGAATAAACTCCCCCTTTCAATCTGATTGGAATTCCATTGGGATCGAGTTCAAACGGGTTCAAAGTGTTTACATGAAGACTTGTCAGTGCGATTGAGCCGTCAATCCCATTACTAACGGATTATTTGCTAGCATGTAAACGCAGCCAGTGATGCGTCATTAAACTGACATTTGCTGTCCATTCTGTCACAGATCCTGGATGTGCGTAACGTGCTGGTGGTGGTCTCTCGATGGTACGGTGGGATCCTGCTGGGACCCGACCGCTTTAAACACATCAACAACTGTGCCAGGAACATTCTCATCCAGGAGGGGTACACAGACACTTCAGTAAGACTAATGTACAAATATACAATGCAGACATTCAAGAAAATACAGAGTTCTGTCATGAAACTGTAGATGGTTCAGGATAACAGGTCCTTAACTTGTTATCTGTACGGCACAGCTGATTGGTTCCTGCTGTATCAGTAATAGGGATGTGACAGTGAGGATTATTTTCCCACCGGTTAATTGACGCGTGCCAGCCATAGACTGTAAAAAAAAAGATGGACGACGCCCCTTCGCTCCTTTCCATTGTTGAGAACTGAAGCCGCCAGTGTCGTCTGCGCAGTTGCGTTTTCGGGACCAGACCTGCGCAGTCGTGAGCAGGAAGTAAAGCCGTGAAATCAAGTCCCGCCCTCACTCTCGCTGAACGCACTCTCCCTGCACTTTTTTAAGTGGCCTATGTCTGCTCCGTTCCTCCATTGTGCTCCAATTCTGATGTCTGTTTATTGCAGTATGACAAGAGGCTTGTTAAAATAAAGTAAATACAATCTCCTCAGTCCTCCGAAGATCCCGAAAAAAAGTCTGTTGGTGCTTCAGTGACGCTCAGAGGATCTGTCAATCATGACGTCACAGCACTGTTTTTATCGCATCACGTAACTAACTAAAAACAAACTTATTTTAAAAACAGACACTTGAACTTACATCAGCGTGATAGAAACTACAGTAAATGACAGACACTATCTTTGGAAAAAAGATATTTGAAGTGTTATTTAATTGTTTAGTTGGTCTCACGTCCTGTTAAATAACACGTGGAGGCGGGTTTATGAGCTATACTGGGACCGGTCATCGGGGGGCGATCAAGACGTTTTGGCTTCACTTTTCAGGGCTTGTGCGGCACGCTTGGTGCCAGCAGTCATATCACCCAGTAGCCCAACACTGGTTTCTCACTGAAGCTCAGCAGGGTTGAGTCTGGTCAGTGTCTGGATGGGAGACTCCTGGTAAAATCAAGTTTCTGCTGGAAGAGGTGTTTGTGAGGCCAGCAGGGGGCGCTCATCCTGGGGTATGAGTAGGTCCTAACGCCCCAGTGTAGTGATCGGGACACTATACTGTCAAAGAGCACCGTCCTTCAGATGAGACGTTAAACCGAGGTCCTGACTCTCTGTGGTCATTAAAAATCCCATTTGAAAGAGTAGGGGTGTAACCCTGCTGTCCCGGCTAAATTTACCCAGTGGCCTCTGTCCATCATGGCCTCCTCATCATCCCCATATACACTCACCTAAAGGATTATTAGGAACACCTGTCCAATTTCTCATTAATGCAATTATCTAATCAACCAGTCACATGGCAGTTGCTTCAATGCATTTAGGGGTGTGGTCCTGGTCAAGACAATCTCCTGAACTCCAAACTGAATGTCAGAATGGGAAAGAAAGGTGATTTAAGCAATTTTGAGCGTGGCATGGTTGTTGGTGCCAGACGGGCCGGTCTGAGTATTTCACAATCTGCTCAGTTACTGGGATTTTCACGCACAACCATTTCTAGGGTTTACAAATAATGTTGTGAAAAGGGAAAAACATCCAGTATGCGGCAGTCCTGTGGGCAAAAATGCCTTGTTGATGCTAGAGGTCAGAGGAGAATGGGCCGACTGATTCAAGCTGATAGAAGAGCAACTTTGACTGAAATAACCACTCGTTACAACCCAGGTATGCAGCAAAGCATTTGTGAAGCCACAACACTCACAACCTTGAGGCAGATGGGGTACAACAGCAGAAGACCCCACCTGGTACCACTTATCTCCACTACAAATAGGAAAAAGAGGCTACAATTTGCAAGAGCTCACCAAAATTGGACAGTTGAAGACTGGAAAAATGTTGCCTGGTCTGATGAGTCTCGATTTCTGTTGAGACATTCAGATGGTAGAGTCAGAATTTGGCGTAAACAGAATGAGAACATGGATCCATCATGCCTTGTTACCACTGTGCAGGCTGCTGGTGGTGGTGTAATGGTGTGGGGGATGTTTTCTTGGCACACTTTAGGCCCCTTAGTGCCAATGGGGCATCGTTTAAATGCCACGGCCTACCTGAGCATTGTTTCTGACCATGTCCATCCCTTTATGGCCACCATGTGCCCATCCTCTGATGGCTACTTCCAGCAGGATAATGCACCATGTCACAAAGCTCTAATCATTTCAAATTGGTTTCTTGAACATGACAATGAGTTCACTGTACTAAAATGGCCCCCAAAGTCACCAGATCCCAACCCAATAGAGCATCTTTGGGATGTGGTGGAACGGGAGCTTCGTGCCCTGGACGTGCATCCCACAAATCTCCATCAACTGCAAGATGCTATCCTATCAATATGGGCCAACATTTCTAAAGAATGCTTTCAGCACCTTGTTGAATCAGTAGCCGCGTTTCCACTGCCGGGCCAGGGCCGAGCCGTGCTGGTGCGTGCCAGGGCCAGTCGCGTTTCCACTGTCACTTCCGGGGCTTGAGCGGGGCTTGCTCGGGGCCAACGGCCAGGATTTCTGGCCCGTCGAATACCTTGGGCCAAAGCGGGCCAGCTCGGGCTAGAGGCGTGCTCAAGGTAAAAGGCGGAGTTTATCGGTGTTATGGACTGTTATGATCTGAAGCAAGACGCACATTTCACTGTTTTATATCGCGCAAAATAATCACTGCTCAAAATGGAGAATCGCCTGTAACGTTACTGGTCTGTCGAAGATACCAAAGCTCTTCTGAGCATTTGGGCAGAAGAATGACGGCGTGTGAAGAAACGAGGACGTTATAAAATACATCGATGCTGAACTTTCTAAGCTAAGCATTCAGCGAGCAACGCTTCAACTTCAGGAAAAAGATAAAAAAAAGTCGCGGGCACAGTATTGTACAAGGCGATTATAACGCACAATGGACAAAGCGGAGCTCAGAGAAGGGACTTTCCATGTTTCGACTTGATGTACGGTGTGCTGGGTCACCGTTCCTCTGTTAGAGGCGACTCGCGAGACAATCGGGACACTATTGCAGCCACGGCCGGTGAGTTAATATACATGCTATCTTCCTATTATAAATAAATTCATAATACCCGCTGAAATGGGTTGGGTTGTATTGTATGACGTTTGATCCAGAAAGGCGTGTTAGGGGCGGGGTTTAGGGCAGTGCTGCAGGGCTACTGGCCCGGCAGTGGAAACGCGAGCCCGGTGCTTGAGGCCCGAGGCCAGTGGCTCGGCTCGGCTCGCTGTTAGCTCTGGCCCGACAGTGGAAACGCGGCTAATGCCACGTAGAATTAAGGCAGTTCTGAAAGGGTCATGAAACCCCCCTCTTTCAGCTCAAGTCTAGCTCACAATCTTTTTGAAAAATGCAACTTAAATGGGCGTGGACGGCTGTGAGAAGAAGGGAGGGAGTGGGTGTGGTAT